>CM077806.1:386446-801446 GCA_039737535.1 Lagodon rhomboides
TGCTGCCATTTTCCATATCTTAGTTTAAATTAATATTTTGACATAACATTATTTAGGTTTACATTTTGTATTTGCTTACTATAGCATAATTATAATTTTTAGGATTGCATTACTGTAATTATAGTTTGCATTTTATTTATGCATGTGTAATGTGCATGCACTGCACTGATCAGAATGCAGGTTAACAGAGATGCATGGGAGAAAGGCCGGGGCGGAGCTATTACGTAGGAGCTTGTGCACATCAGAAATGTGAATGCAGTGTATTTTGTGAGAATTCTTCAGTAAAGGAGGGAGCGAACACACTGTTTTCTACCGTCGTTAACCATAAACACGCGTATGAGACTCGTTCTTTCCGTCCAAGAGTGGTTAAATGTATGAATAAGTCAGGAACATTTTATCGGGAATTTTAGCCACTACATTAAGTAGAAAACAGTCGCCGAGAGCGAGAGAAGATCTCCGGGAGCCAGGAGAGAGGATGCATTGCGCTGGGCACATGTTGATGGAGGAAGCTAGCCAGCTGAGAGCTTGAGTGACAGTGACCACGTTGTGCATCCAGTCGGATTTCCAGACGATTTCTACGATGATGGATAAGTACACAAAGTGCAATTGTGAATGAATAAATGAGCTATAGATGCATATCTTTTAAACAACGGTGAAATACGGATATTTTCGTCATTCTCATTGACGTTGCCAGTAACGTGGCCAAGTTAGCTTGACATTTGAAACTTCAAGAGTTGCTATGCTGCTAGCAAGTAGCCACACAGTAAATTTCTGAAGAAAGTGCTATGTTAGCGAGTCATAATTAGAACAGAAGAAGCTCAAGCGTGACTCTGGAAATAAAAACAGTCTTGGAATCTTATGGAAAGCATTTATATGTTTTAAAGTTAAAGTAGAAGTACTGTTGATCTGGATTTCAGAAGTTTGCAAGAGCTAACTATTATAAGAGACTCATCTAACATTGATAGCTAATTAAAATGGATGAAGTGGATGAAACTAAGATGGAGGACAATGTCAAGCCAAACACAAAACGAAAGATCAAGCTGACCACAAAGGCCTTAGAGGAAAAACTTGAGAAACAGATGAAACTAAGGAAACGTGCATTAGCATGCCTTGTCTCCAAAGCAGAGGAAATAGAACAACTCATGTTAAATGATTCCAATGCACTTCTAGTGGAAAGAGATTATCTCAGTGATTATTCAAAATTCTTGAATGAGTTTATTGAAACAAACAATGCAGTTAATGAACTGTTACCAGATGATGAAAAGAAGGCTGATCAACAGTATTGGAGTGAGCCTAACCTAACAAAGTATGAGAACTTTTTGAGCACATTGGAGCAGTGGATAATAGAAGCAAGACGGCAAGCTCAGGCTGCTGACCAACAGGCTGCTACTGAATGTGTAATCCCAGAGGGTGACCCAGACGTATCCGCTATGCCAGTTAAATGTGGTTCAGTCAAAGCATTAAGTGTATGCAGTAGACACTCAAAGACGTCTAGAGTGTCATCTCGTGCTTCGACACTGCGTAGAACAGAGGAAGCTAACCGTGCAGCCCTCATAGCACGTGCAGCTACACTTAAGAAGAAACAAGCACTGCAGTTGGAAGAGGCTCAAATGGAAGCACAGCTGAAAGCCAAGCAGATTCTTCTGAAGGCCAAAATGGAGGAGCTAGATGTGGAAACTGCTATAGCAGAGGCCACAGCAAAGATACAAGTTTTAGAAGATTGTGATGGTTCTGAAAACATGGAGGACGATGGTATGAATTCTTACCTCGACAAGAACATGCGTACAGCAGCAACCATTGCACATCATGCTCCAGACTGTCAAACCAAAATTGTCCAGCTGTCTTCGAGTCACCCAAGACAACAGAGCTTCCCTTAATCCAACTAGACACATGTCTTCTGTGCAAGTGACGAATGAGAACAACGACACTGGTATAAGTCAAAATGGAAGGCAAGCTGAACTAGATGAGGTGATATTGAAACAAAAGGATATTACAGAGATGTTAGTCACACAACAGAGACTAGCTAACTTGCCTCAACGAAAAGTCCCTGTATTCAGTGGCGATCCATTGGAGTTTTTGCCATTCCTGAGAGCGTTTGAGCACATCATTCACAGCCGTACAGACAACGATAAAGATCGCTTATACTATCTAGAGCAATTCACTAATGGTGAACCTAGAGAGTTGGTAAGAAGTTGTCAACACATGAGTGCGGAGCGAGGCTACAATGAAGCAAGAAAGCTCTTGACATACCACTATGGCAATGAGCAGAAAATAGCTTCGGCTTATGTGGATAAAGCTGTCAAATGGCCTCAGATCAAGGCAGAAGATGCCAAGTCACTTCACAGCTTCTCTATCTTTCTTACTGGATGCAACAATGTCATGAAAGACATGGAGTACCTCGAAGAGATGAACAGTCCGAGTAACCTACGGATCGTCGTCTACAAGTTGCCATTCAGACTTCGTGAACGATGGAGAGCCATGGCTTTCGAGATACAAGAAAAGGAAGGAAGAAGAGCCAAGTTCTCTGATCTTGTGACGTACATCAGCAGACAAGCTAAGATAGCTACAGACCCAATTTTCGGCGATGTCAAAGAGTCTTCTGAAGTGAAAGAAAAAAGTAAGTCAAATGCTAGATCCACTACAGGAGGTGGATTGAAAAGGACCACTGGCTGTGCTACAAGTGTTACGCCAGATGACAAGGATGCCTCAGGAGCAAGAAAGAACAAGCAGACGAGCAATGCCTTTCAAGAGCCATGCTTGTACTGTAACAATAGACACACCCTGAGTGCATGTAACAAAATAAGAAGTCTTCCCAATGATGAGAGAATAGAGTTCCTTAAAGGTAAAGGACTTTGTTTCGGGTGTTTGACTCAAGGACACATGGGAAAAGACTGTAAACGGAAGGCCACATGTGAAGTATGTGGTAAGAAACATCCAAGTCTGCTTCACATCAAAAGAGATGAGAATGCCAGCCAAGCGAATGCAGAGTCAGCAAAGAGTCAAGGCTCTACCGATGGACGCTCAACTCCACAAGAAGATGCGTCAGTAAAGAGTGAAGTTGCAGCAGTCACCGGGGCCGGAGGCAATGACTGCATCCTCTCCATCGTGCCTGTGCGCATAAAGTCCAAGAGGAGCAACAAAACAATAGAGACGTATGCGTTCATGGACTCAGGAAGTTCAGCTACGTTTTGCTCCGAGAGGTTGATGACACAGCTTGGCGTTCATGGTAAAAGGACTCAGGTGCTACTCCGTACGATGGGCCAGGAGAAGCCTGTCTCCTGTTTCGTCCTCTCAGATTTGGAAGTGTGCGGTCTGACAGAGAACAAATACATCAGCCTGCCAGACGTCTACACTCACTCAGACATACCTGTGACGAGAAACAATGTTCCTGTTGAGAAAGACTTGGAAAGATGGCCGTATCTGAAGAAGGAAGTGCGGCTACCACAGATTGACGCAGATGTTGAGTTGCTAATCGGCATGAACGCTCACTCTGCAATGGAGCCGTGGAGGATAATCCACAGCAAAGATGACGGGCCATATGCGGTGAAAACGACCCTTGGTTGGGTAGTTAATGGCCCACTAAGGAAGAGTGAAGTCAAGTTAAGCCATTACTGTCAAAGGGCTTCAGTCAACAGAGTCTCAGTCAGCGGTGTGGACAACATGCTGTTGCAGCAATACAATCACGACTTTCCAGAGCAAGCCTGCGAAGAGAAGTCAGAGATGTCGCGTGAGGATGTTCAATTCATGAATTCTGTGAATGAGACGATTAAAAAGGTTCATGGTCACTACAGCATAGGAATGCCTCTCAGAAATAAAAATGTTGTGATGCCGAACAACAGATGTGTTGCCGAGCAACGGGCATCAAACCTGAAAAAGAAACTTGCTAAGAACTCCAGCTTCCACGATGAATACAAGAGTTTCATGTCAGACCTGCTGAACAAAGGCTATGCAGTGGAAGTCTCTGAAGACAAACGCAACCGCAACGATGGAAGAGTATGGTACATTCCCCATCACGGGGTGATCCATCCACAAAAGGCCAAGCTGCGGGTCGTTTTTGATTGCGCCTCTTCGTTTCAAGGGAAGTCTCTGAACGAAGAACTGTTACAGGGGCCGGACCTCACTAACAGTCTGGTTGGAGTCCTGACAAGGTTTCGTCATGAGCACATTGCACTCATCTCCGACGTAGAAGCGATGTACCATCAGGTGAGAGTCCCTGAAGAAGACTCCGATCTCTTACGATTCCTCTGGTGGCCACAGGGGGATCTGAGCCAGCCTCTGCACGAATACAAGATGGTGGTCCATTTGTTCGGGGCTAAGTCCAGTCCAAGTTGTGCCAACTTTGCGTTAAGAAGGGCTGCAGAGGATGGCAGAGATAGGTCATCACCTGAAGCCGTAACTACAGTGTTAGAACACTTCTATGTAGATGACTGCCTGGTCTCGACGTCCAGTGAGAAGAAGGCTATCACCTTGACCAAGGACCTCATTGCACTCTGTGCGAGTGGAGGATTCCGCTTGACTAAGTGGTCTAGCAACAGCCGCGAAGTGTTGTCATCACTTCCCGAACAAGAAAGAGCAAAGGAGATCAAGAATCTAGATCTGGACAAGGATGAACTACCGATGGAAAGGGCACTTGGAGTGGACTGGTGCATAGAATCAGATTCCTTCAAGTTCCGGATCCATGTGAAGAACATGCCCATCACCAGACGGGGGATCCTGTCGGTCGTAAGCTCAATATACGACCCCCTGGGTTTCCTGTCGCCGTTCATTCTTCTTGCGAAGACCATTGTCCAGAGTCTCTGTCGAATGAAACTCACCTGGGATGAGGAAATTCCAGAAGACCTCGTAAACAGATGGTTCGCCTGGCTGTCTGATCTGAGTACGTTCGCCAGCTTTTCTGTCAGGAGGTGCCTTAAGCCTGAGGGATTTGGTCCAGTAATGTCAGCACAGCTGCACCATTTCTCTGACGCTAGCGAGAAGGGCTATGGCGTTGTCACTTACCTCCGAATAGAGAACAGCTACGGTCGAGTCCATTGCTCATTTCTTCTTGGAAAATCCAGAGTGACGCCGCTCAAACCAGTCACTGTCCCACGCCTCGAGCTGACCGCAGCTACTGTTGCTGTGAAAATGGACAAGTTCATGAAGCGTGAGCTTCGGATGGACCTCAAAGAGTCTGTGCTATGGACAGATAGCACCACTGTCCTCCGATATATTGACAACGACAGCGCTCGCTTTAAAACATTCGTTGCAAACCGAGTGTCAACCATTAGAGAGAACACCAGGCCAGCCCAGTGGCAATATGTCAACACGGCTTCTAATCCTGCCGACCACGCTTCGAGAGGAATGAATGCAGAGCACTTCATGAAGTGTCGGAGTTGGATTGAAGGTCCTGACTTCCTAGCCAAGAGTGAATCACACTGGCCGGTCCTGTCAGAGTTCTCAAGAGTGTCACGTCCTGTGTTTTGTCTTGTCAAGTTTCATGTTTTTAGTTCCGGTCACTTCCTGTTTTTATTTTGTAGTCTCGTCTCATGTCTCGTCTTCCCCGGTTCTGTTCTGATTACGTGCACCTGCCCTCTCGTGTCTCACCTGTTTCTCGTTCCCTCATTTGTCATGTATTTAAGTCCTGGTTTTTGTTCAGTCTGTGTCTGGTCATTATTCATCTTCATGGTAATTGTCTTCATGCCTCGTACCTTGTTCCTGTCTTTTGAAGAATAAATTCCTTTTTTTTTGAATCTGAAACCTTGATCTCGCTCCCGTCTGTGCACCTGGGTCCTAATTCCACGTCCTCAACCAGCCCCACCTGACAGAATGACAAGACCAACATTGGACCCAGCACGGGCGGAATCCCAGACCCACTTTTATTACCTTTTTTACCCCTCCGACGATTCGGAGGAGGAAATAGGGCTCCCCCTTGACTTTCTCTGGTCCCAGTACCGAGACGATTCCGTGGGGGAGGAAGAGTGGGAAGATTTGCTTGACGTTCTGTGTGGCGGGGGGAACCACGGGGCCGGCCGCCGTCGCAAGAGAGTTCGGCGACGCCGAGCCTCTCGGCGGCCAGCTCCCTGCGACGCGGCCGGTTCTCTTCCGCAGCCCAGCTCCCCAGTGCCCGCCAACCCCGAGAGGTCTCCGTTCTGGGGGACCAGGCTAGCATTACAAGTTTCCTCCGGGCTTTTACAGCGGGGAATCGGAGCCAGAGGTGCTTGACGTTCTGTGTGGCGGGGGGAACCACGGGGCCGGCCGCCGGCGCAAGCGAGTTCGGCGACGCCGAGCCTCTCGGCGGCCAGCTCCCTGCGACGCGGCTGAGTCCATGCCTCAGCCCACGCTGCCACAGTCCTCGCCACAGCCCATGTTCAGCGCTCCCGAGCCGGAGCGGCCGGAGCCGCCACAGCCCAAGCCAAGATTACCTCGTGTCCAGACCAAGCCGCAGTCCACGCTGCCACAGTCCTCGCCACAGCCCATGTTCAGCGCTCGCGAGCCGGAGCCGCTGGAGCCGCTCAGCGCTTCCGAACCGGAGCCGCCGGAGCTGCTCAGCGCTCCCGAGCCCATGCCACCACAGCCCAAGCCACGACTACCTCGTCTTCAGGCAAAGCCACAGCCTAAGCCACGACTACCTCGTGTCCGGACCAAGCCGCAGTCCACGCCGCCAGAGTCCTCGCCACAGCCCATGCTCAGCGCTCCCGAGCCGGAACTGCCGGAGCCGCCACAGTCCATGCCGCCTCAGCCTAAACCACGACTCCCTCGTGTCCAGTCCAAGCCACAGACCACGCCGCCACAGCCCACGCTGCTGGAGCAGCTCAGCGCGACTGAACCGGAGCCGCCGGAGCTGCTGGAGCAGTTCAGCGCCCCAGAGCTGCTGGAGCAGTTCAGCGCCCCAGAGCTGCTGGAGCAGTTCAGCGCCCAGAGCTGCTGGAGCAGTTCAGCGCCCCGGAGCCGCCGGAGCCGCCGGAGCAGCTCAGCGCGCCTGAACCGGAGCCGCCGGAGCAGCTCAGCGCGCCTGAACCGGAGCCGCCGGAGCAGCTCAGCGCGCCTGAACCGGAGCCGCCGGAGCAGCTCAGCGCGCCTGATCCGGAGCCGCCGGAGCAGCTCAGCGCGCCTGAACCGGAGCCGCCGGAGCTGCTGGAGCAGCTCAGCGCGCCTGAGCCGCCGGTTGCTGCGGACTCCCACAGCCCACGCCTGCCCCGCCACCGCCGGCCTCCAGAACCCCACAGCCCACGCCTGCCTCGCCGCCGCCGGCCTCCAGAACCCCACAGCCCACGCCTGCCTCGCCGCCGCCGGCCTCCAGAACCCCACAGCCCACGCCTGCCTCGCCGCCGCCGGCCTCCAGAACCCCACAGCCCACGCCTGCCTCGCCGCCGCCGGCCTCCAGAACCCCACAGCCCACGCCTGCCTCGCCGCCGCCGGCCTCCAGAACCCCACAGCCTGCGCCTGCGCTCCCGACGCCGGCCTCCAGAGGGTCTCAGCCCTCGCCTCCCACCTCCCAGCTTGTGGTTGTTGTGTTTCTGGGAACATCTGGGAGCTGTCCCTTAAGGGGGGGTACTGTCACGTCCTGTGTTTTGTCTTGTCAAGTTTCATGTTTTTAGTTCTGGTCACTTCCTGTTTTATTTTGTAGTCTCGTCTCATGTCTCGTCTTCCCCGGTTCTGTTCTGATTACGTGCACCTGCCCTCTCGTGTCTCACCTGTTTCTCGTTCCCTCATTTGTCATGTATTTAAGTCCTGGTTTTTGTTCAGTCTGTGTCTGGTCATTATTCGTCTTCATGGTAATTGTCTTCATGCCTCGTACCTTGTTCCTGTCTTTTGAAGAATAAATTCCTTTTTTTTTGAATCTGAAACCTTGATCTCGCTCCCGTCTGTGCACCTGGGTCCTAATTCCACGTCCTCAACCAGCCCCTCCTGACAAAGAGAGATAAGTGAGGACGATGCTGAGGTGAAGCATACAGTCAGCATGAACATCACCCAGGCCGTCGACTCAAGCAGTAACCCTCTCTTCAAGCTGATTCATTACTACTCCAACTGGCATAGCTTGAAGAAGGCGGTCGCCTGGATGTTGAGGCTGAAGGAGTTGCTTAGAAGCCTGTGTGACAAAAGAAAGATGTTCAACTCTCAAACAAAGTCTTCAGAAAGTGAAGATGTGAAAATCAAGACAGTTGAGAACCAAATGCAGAAGTGGAGATCCACTCTGAAAGGAACCTATCTGACCGTCAAAGACGTCAGAAGAGCAGAAACTGTGATTATACAGTTCAGCCAAAGTCAAGCTTTCCATGAGGAGCTTTCCGCGCTGCAGAAAGGTGAAAAGATCAAGAGAAGCAGTTCCATCATGAAGCTGGATCCTTTCCTCCAAGATGGGGTTCTTCGGGTTGGTGGACGATTGCACCAGGCAGCTTTGCCAGAACACGTGAAGCATCCAGCTATCCTGGCCAAAGATCACCATATCACAACCCTGATCATTAGGAACGCTCATGAGGAAAATGGACACGGAGGGAGAAACCACACCCTTGCTCAGCTGAGACTAAGGTTCTGGATTTGTAAAGGAAATGCAGCAGTGAGAAGTGTGCTGTCGAAGTGTGTGAAATGCCGGAAGAGTCAAGCTACTGTGAGTGAACAGAAGATGGCAAATCTACCACCTGATCGTCTGTTGCCTGACCATCCACCATTCACGAACGTCGGCGTGGACTATTTCGGCCCCATTGAGGTAAAGCGAGGGCGCGCACAAGTCAAGCGCTACGGGGTCTTGTTTACCTGCCTCACAGTCAGGGCAGTCCACATCGAAATTGCACACTCGCTCGACACCGACTCATGTATAAATGCAGTGAGACGTTTTATAGCTCGAAGAGGACAGGTCAAGGTTGTGAGATCTGACAACGGAACTAACCTGGTAGCTGCAGATCATGAGCTCCGTCAGGCGATAAGAGAATGGAACCAGTCCCAGATCTCTGAGGCCCTACTGCAGAGAGGGGTCACTTGGACTTTCAATCCGCCCGCTGGTTCACACCACGGCGGGATCTGGGAGCGCCAGATTAGATCCGTACGGAAGATACTCAACAACGTTTTGAAGCTTCAGGTACTTGACGACGAATGTCTGCACACTGTGATGTGTGAAGTAGAAGCAGTGATTAACAGCAGACCCCTTACAAAGTCATCTGATGATGTGGACGACCTCGAACCACTGACGCCTAATCATCTTCTCCTTCTGAAGGGAAAGCCAGCACTCCCTCCAGGCATGTTTCAGAAGGAGGACTTGTACTGCAAACGCAGATGGAGGCAGGTGCAGTATATCTCTGACATCTTCTGGAAGCGCTGGTCCAGAGAGTACTTGCCCCTCCTACAAGAGAGGCAGAAGTGGCTCGAAAAGAAGAGAAATGTGAAAGAGGGAGACGTGGTCCTCATCGTGGATGAGAGGGCCCCTAGAGGGTCCTGGTTGATGGGAAGGGTGGAGAAGACGATCCCTGACGCCCTGGGGTTTGTCCGTCGAGTCCTCGTCAAAACCAAGACCAACACCCTTGAGAGACCCATAGACAAGCTGTGCCTTCTGCTCGAGATGGAAGAATCTCGGGGGCAATAATGGATATTATCATTATTAGCTAGGAATTTCTTATTTTCTATATATCTTGCGGGCCTCTCCTAGATTAGTTTAAGTTGTTTATGTTGTTTAGTAATGCTAAGGGCATTATAGTATAGAAAATGACTCTTTAGTTTGTTATGTAGTAATTGTCATCCCCATGATGAGCAATTAGGGGCCGGAAATGTTGCTGCCATTTTCCATATCTTAGTTTAAATTAATATTTTGACATAACATTATTTAGGTTTACATTTTGTATTTGCTTACTATAGCATAATTATAATTTTTAGGATTGCATTACTGTAATTATAGTTTGCATTTTATTTATGCATGTGTAATGTGCATGCACTGCACTGATCAGAATGCAGGTTAACAGAGATGCATGGGAGAAAGGCCGGGGCGGAGCTATTACGTAGGAGCTTGTGCACATCAGAAATGTGAATGCAGTGTATTTTGTGAGAATTCTTCAGTAAAGGAGGGAGCGAACACACTGTTTTCTACCGTCGTTAACCATAAACACGCGTATGAGACTCGTTCTTTCCGTCCAAGAGTGGTTAAATGTATGAATAAGTCAGGAACATTTTATCGGGAATTTTAGCCACTACAGGTCGTGTCAGGTTTCATGGAGAAAAATACCTTTAATAATACACTTTCCTCTTGTCTTTGCTTTTTTTGTGAAATTCTGGATCATCTGAACATTTATTTAAATTAAAAACCATATTAGGACTCATGGACATCTGTAACACATTCTGAAGAACGAGACACAGATTTCACCTGCAAAAATAAGCTTAATGTGAGAAGTAACCAGTAACTCCAGCTGTCTGATGCATGTAGTAAAGAAACAGCTGCAGGATTTCCAGCTGAAATGCAGCGGAGTAGAAATACAGTATTATAAAATGGAGATACAGTTGTATTGAAGTATTGTAGTAGAGTAAATGTAGAGCAGATAGATATCTGCTGTCTTTTCCCCACATGTTTTTCAGTGCTGGGGTTTTGTTTTGTTGGTTTGTTCTTAGTTTAGTTTGGAGATCAGCGGGAGTCCAGTTTCTGGTTTTCTTTGGTTCATTTAGGGTTAGATTACTTTGTTCTGTCCCTTTTTGATAGTTTGGAGGGGATAGCTCAGTGATTTCCCCTTCTTATGTTTATTTCAGCTGGGATCTCCAACCTCTTTTGGTAGCTAGTTTGCTTGAGCTCCTTTGATTTCAAAATAAAACTTTGGTTCAACTATTCATCTGGTGTCTGAGCGTCCTGTTAAATATGTTACGGCCTCTCTGCGAGCCTCTCTGTTGGAGGGTCCGTACTCACTTAATGTTTGTACTGCTAAAGGGATATTCAGTGAAAAAATAATCTGTTGCATTATTTCATCAGATGGATGTAGTGTTTGTCACACAGGCCTAGTTTGCATTCTGCCTCCACTTCAGTCGGCCTCTGATTCAATCAAGTTTCCGCACTTTTTCCTCTTTTGTGTTTGAGTCAGAGGGGCTGGGCTAAGACTGCCAGACAGAGCAGGAAATATCTGGTGTGTGTGTGTAAGAGTGTGTTTGCATGACTGCTTCTGTCTGCTCAGACGTGTTGTCAGCCGCTGCCAGCTCACTCTCTCAGGTAAGCCTTCACTTGTTGTTCTGCACATTAACCTTCAGGATGTGCACAGTTCTGCCTCTGCTTACTTTGTGGGGTTTTATTAACGTATTTGGTTCTCTCTCTCTTTCACCCTGAAACTTTTCTGTTTTTCTTCCCCCACACACACTGTTCTCTCCCTGTTTGCTCATCACATTCCTTCTCCTGAAATCAGCTGAAGAATCTCATTCCGGGACACTGAATCGTCACTTTGACTCTCTGACATCCACGTCTCCACTCAAACTCTGCGCTTGTTCTCGGCTACACTTTGCTGCTGTTAGCGGGGAAAACCCCACCTTAAATTTCTTCTGCCAGTCTGTCTGTGTCTCACTTCCTACACATCATCATGGTCTTATTAGCAGCTGTTTCACAACTTCCTGAAAGTTAGGGTGGGGTTTTAAAGAGGTAACAACCTCAGATGTTGTTTGATAAAATTATTCAGAAGGTTAAAACTCACTTCCTTACAGCTGTAAGAGTGTGATTTAACATTCATATGTAACTTTGTCCTTCCTCTCTGTCCTCTGCTCCTCTCAGTTTCTCCCCCTCAGCACCACCCTGTCTTGATCTCAGTCTCTAATCTCATGAACATACAGAGCATCCCATCCATCCACCCACCCACCCACCCATCCACCCATCCATCCATCCAGACACTCAGACGTCTCCACACTCGCTGCTCCGCCCGCCTGCATATTGTCTGCTCTCATATTTCTGTCTGGTTATCGGCGCATGGATGACTGATGGAGTCAGTGACCCTGTAGCCTATCTGTGACCCTCTGTCTTCATCTGAACCCTCCAACCTTTCTCCTCCTCTTTCCACGTCTGCTCCGTCTAACCAGACACCTCTGACCTCTCCAGTGGCCGCGGTGAAAAGGTCCAGCTCCTATCTGGTAACATTATGCAGACTCCATATTCAGTGTGTTCCTCCTTTATTTTCATGGTTGTTTCCCCCATTGTGAATCCCTAAATTGGATTATAGAGATTTTAGGGCTGCAGCTATCGAATATTTTGCTAATCGAGTATTCTATCGAATATTCCATCGATTAATATCGAGTAATCTGGAGGGTTCCGGACTGCCGGAGCCGTGACGCAGCGCACCCGCAGTGAAACGTGTCAGTTCCGCCGCCGAGCCGGCCCGGTTCACACCCGGTTCAGGCTCGGTGAGCCGGCCCGGTTCAGGCCCGGTTCAGGCTCGGTCTGCCGTCTCTTCGGTGGTGAAGCTGTTGTCTTTCAGAGGAGCTGTGTGATGTGTAACCTGACGGTCACATAGCTCAGGTGCCTGGTGACACACGTGACGGGACGCACTCCTTATTGTCACCTGCATGCTACCTGTGCACCCTGCGCACAGCCTTTGACGTAAGCACGTTGTGTCACACTAAAAAGAATCCGTGCGAAATGTGCGCTTTACATTTACTTAAACGAGGCTTCGAGGCAGAGGGAATTCCTCGATCATTTTTTGTAATCGAGTTGTAATCGAGGTACTCGAGGAATCGTTGCAGCCCTAAGAGATTTATGAGGTTAATTGTATCTGGAAATCCGTGCTTTTTAAAGATTAAATCCTTAATGCCTTCAGCTCATAGAGTTAATACACACTGATCAGGCAGAACATCAGGACCACCTGCCTGATATTGTGAAGGTTCCCCTCGTGCAGCCAGAACAGTTCTGACCCGTCAGGACCTGGACTTCAGACCTCTGAGGGTCCTGTGGTGTCTGGCACCAGGGCGTCTCATAGTGGATCCTCTGGTCCTGTATGTTGGGGGGTGGGGCCTCCATGGATCAGACCTGCTCAGCACGTCTTACAGATGCTCCATCAGATGGGTTCTGGGGAATCTGGAGGCCCGGTCGACACGTTGGGCCCTTTATTGTGTTCCTGGAGCTGTTCCTGAGCAGTGTTTGTGGTGTGTCAGGGCACATTGTCTTGCTGGGGGCCACTGCCATCAGGTAGTGTTGTTGTGATGAGGGGGGTGTAGTTGGTCCACAGCAGTGTTTGGATGGGTGGTGCGTGTCAGCAGCCAAGGTTTCCCAGCAGAACATCGCATCATGATGAGATGATCGATGTTATCCACGTCACCTGTCAGTGGCTTTAATGTCGGGGCTGATCGGTGTAAACACCAGTTCAACACAGCAGATCTCACATTTACGAAGCTATACTTTGGACTTTGAATTGACTGACTCATGGTCCGATTCAGGGTGTGCTTTTAAAATGCCAAAGAAGAAATGCATTATACGGAAGCACATTGTATTCACTGGATAAAAAAAAAAAATATATTTTTTTTTTAATAGAAACTTTAAAAATGTTATCGAGCAATGATTTGTCAGTCCTCTGACCGCCCTGCTGAACACTCAGGATTCTCATTTGAAAGATTTAAACAAACATTAAAAATCAACACAACTGACCTTAAATGTACGGAAGCGTATTGCATTCACTGGATAAAAAAAATCTGACATCTTATCTCAAGATAAGGTGTTTCAAATGAGAATCCTGAGTCTTCAGCAGGGCGGCCAGAGGACTGACAAATCATTGCTCGATAACATTTTTAAAGTTTCTATTTAAAAAAAAATAAAAGGTATCTGAAAAACCTTGAATCCAACATATTATTAGCAAAGATTAATTTGTAGAAACCAAAAACAAAACATTTAATGTACACAACACTGACGATAGTTGACATGTGATTCCTCATGCAGTCGTTTGAGCGCTAACCTCACGATGCGCTAAATCCCTTTCTGGCTCCTTCCAGGCTTTAACGGCAGACTCACTGCGTGTTACTGAAACGTTCGTCTGTAACAGCACATGAATGTCTTTGACACAAGCTCACAGTCTGTTGATAAGTTCATTCTTTGAATGTTTTCACATTACGTTCTGGACATATCTTACAAATGGCCCCTTTAAACTCGTTGATGTTTTTTTTGTTTACCAGAATGCACCATGGGAATTGTAGTTCAACTATCAGTATACATTTTTAGGCCCACAAGTCACATCAGTTTTTAACCTTTGATACTGATGATGACTCAACAAGGAGACTTTCATGCAGAATCCAGCCGTAGAATTACTTTGAGTTTGTCTACGTGGAAAATGAATCAAGTGACCTGAAATCGCTCTTCTCACTTCCCAGTGCAATTGAGAAACGCCTTGTGACTTGTATTTGCTTCAAATTTACAAACGAATGAGGAAATTGGTGGCATGGGGCTGATGGAAAACGGGAATGTGTGTCACTTCCTGAGCCTGTCGGGGGCTCTAACTGTTAGCTGCGCCCCTGCCTGGAAGAAAGACAGTGAGTGTAACACTGCTGCTGATGTCTGCTGCTGTGGAGAGTACGTCAGGACAAAGTAAAGCAGGACGGAAGAGTGGAAAGATGAAGTAGCCAGCAGTTTGCTCTCCCAGTAATTATCCGCTTGGTGTTTAGCTTTAGCCAGGAACCAGGAACCCGACTCTGCTCCCCCCCACACGGCGTCCTATCCGCAGGCCGCAGGTTGGCTTTCATCACAGCGGCTCCGGTTTCCTCCACATATAAGCTAACCAGGCCAGGTGAGCGCAAACACTCCTCCTCGCCAGACCTCTCGATCCCTTACACCCTCACACACACACACACACACAGACACACACAGACACACACACACAGACACACACTCCAGTGGACACACAGAATGGAGTCGGAGTCAGACAGCATGCCGGAGGTACCAGAGGAGATCATACAGTTAAGTGGACCGGGTCTTTCTCTCTGCCTCCTTTATTTACTCTCAGAGTGGCTGTCCAAGCAGTGTAACTTTAACCCGGGGCCCCTGCAGGAGCTGCTGCTCGGGCCCTTTCTCTTTCCCTCGATCCCTCGCCTCGCTGCACTCTCACCATCCTCTGCTGCAGTGGCAGCCTTGTCTGTTTGGCTTGTTTACATCAGTTTATTGCTCAGTTTGCTTACAGGATGCTGATATCAGATAACAGAAGAGGACAGAGATTGAGTCATTTAACTATCACTGAAAAAACCCAAAACGGAAAGAAGGCGGAGCTGCTGCTGACATCCTGTTGGACTGACCACAATGCTGACGATAAGCGCTAATGGTTGAAACTTTTGCTGCTGCCTGTAGGCTGATTTTTAACAGATGATACAGGAGAGCTGTCAGCATGAAACATCGGTGTCCTCAGTTAACTCTTATCACTAAAATCATGCTGTGTCCGAGTCATCCTCATCAGCTGTCGTAGCACCCTGGTGCCTGAGTCATTGGCTCACAGGCACGAAACTGCAAATATAAAACACGTTATCGATATTATAGAATGAAATACTGGGTTTCACTCGTCTTGTTCTGAATCAATCAGTCAAACTGAACATTAGGAGAAAGTTCAGTCTTGACCGTAAAACTGTAGTTATTTAAATGAAACTGTAACTCAGTGGCCACTTACTCAGTTTGCTGATGGTCCTCCTCAGTGTCAGCTGAGTTAATCACGTCACATAGATTATCTCCGTCAGCGGAGGAAGACCATGTTTGAAAATTGGATGCGCCGGATAAATCTTCTTCGTGAATCTTGAATTAAGTAACAATCATTCTGCATGTGAAAGCTTATTTTTGACCTGAGAAAGAAAGCTCTGTTAAAAAAAACCTAACTCAAGGTTGACTTTGTTTTTCTGGATCATCTCTAACCCTGTCGAAGCTGAACACTCAGGAGAAAGCCAGGGAGAGGACCTTGAATTATTAATCAAAGTAATAACTACAGTACTGTTTTATCATTTGTTTTATGTTAAGCAAACATGTGCATTTGCCAGCTTCACCTGTTGCTGGTCAGACACAGAAGATGTCATCTTGGGTCTCTGCCGTGGAGGAGCTCCGCTGCCGTGAGGTGGTGCCGTCGGTCCAGTGTTGGGACGGGTGGTGCCGTCGGTCCAGTGTTGGGACGGGTTGTGCCGTCGGTCCAGTGTTGGGACGGGTTGTGTGTGTCAGGTGACATCTGGACTCATTGTAACATGATGTTCACTGATACTCACTTCACCTGTCAGTGGTTTTAATGTTGTGGCTCAACGCTGTGCATCATATTTGCACTGGTGTCAGTTTTCATTAAAACATGCAGATCCCCTGACAGTTTGAATTCACAAGAGTCACGACTCCTCGTCGTTTAAACTTCTGACAACTTTATTTACACAGATTGAATTCACACAGTTCTGTGTGAGCAGTAGTTGAGTCCTTCATTCAAACATTTTAGCTTCAGAACTGTTGATGTGTCATAGATGATTGTCAGGCGATGTATCTCTGTATCGTGGTACTATTGTCACTGTAGACAGCGTATTTTGAGAGTGTCATGATTGTGAGTTGCTCTGTGATCCACCCTGCTGCCGAACACTGGGAGGAATATTGTGTCCATCACACAGGGTGTGAAATGTCTGGTTTGATATCTGTTCCTCGCAGCAGCTGGTCGTTCTGTAGCAAACTAAATCTGTATAGTTTCCTCTTTCTGACATGAAAATCATAGCACTAGATTTTTCATTAAAAGACGAACAGTGAAGGTATCGTCACCTTTTGCCACATGACAACATTCTGTGACCAGGTGAGAGGAACAGCGGTAAAGTAAGGTAGCGCTGACTCGTCTCTCTACAAAGCTCACTTTGTCTCAGTCATGTGAAATTACAGCACAGCAAGGCGAGAGGAGACAGGAAGAGACAAGTGTGGTTGAGTAACACGCTCAGTGTACATGAGAGTGACTCAGCCAGATCATCCCGGCTCGTCCTGAGCTGGGACATGATCCATCTTGCACATAGCCATGCCTGGCTTTGTGCAGTGACACTGATGTTGAGTCAGTGCGGCCTGTTGGTGTTGTGTAGCCTGCGCTTGTTGATCAGTAACACAAGCCTTCATTTCGTGTCGAGTCTAAGTGTAACAGCGCTCATCACATCGACCACATCCTCCACTCAGGCACTGTGAAAGCGACTGTGGTCTGGAGGCGTCTCTGTTGAGTTCTGGTCTTTGCAGTTAAACACACTTTCCTCAGTGTAATTCTCAATCATTTGTCAGTCGGTGTGGAGGTGTGTAAAAATGTGTAAATATTTCAGGAAAGTCTAAAAATGGACCCTTGTCTTCTGACGGTGACAGGCCGAGTGCTTCTTCATGTGTCAGTACCTCGTAGGCTTGATGTCTGCTTTTACTTCTCCTTACTCCAACCAAGAACAGGCTTCCCTTCCCACATGGAAACAGTGACACAGGTCCACGTTTTTACACTTCCTGTTTCTGTCAGCCTCTTCCCCTTCTGTGGCAGAGGATTTGTGTAATTTGCCTCCCAAGTATGACTCAGAGTGACTGTTATCCACAGTGAAAACGCTGCAGTCTGTCCTAATGTCTTTCCTTTTGACTTACTCCTTCTCCTCTTGTCTTCTTGCAGTATGCTCCACTTCAAGGCAGCTCCAGGTCAGTTTGGTCCAGAGGTCCGGCAGCCGGGCCTCCGGGTGTGGAGGGTGGAGAAGATGAAGGCAGTGCAGCTGGACCCCTCCGAGGTGGGAGCCTTTTATAACGGGGACTCCTACCTGGTGCTGGAGAACCGCTGTGAAGAGGGAGCCGACCTCCACATGTGGATAGGTGAGAGACCGCAGAAACATCTGCCTCACACACTGAGCTGTCTGCTGTGAATCGAAGGGATCATTGATTATACTGAGTCTGAACTAGAGTGCAGACAGATTATATGTGTTGCATCACCTTAGCAAGGGACCACATAATAGAGTTATGGAGATACTTGCAGTTAGTGAAGCTCTTTCCAAGCTCCACAGGGTTCCAGTGAGTAGCTGGCACGTTTATAATGATGCCATCTCACTTCAAGACAAAACCAATCGGTAATGTCAGATCACGAGCTATTTAATCAATCAATTCATTTATCAAAGAAAACACAAGCTGAAGGCTCAGGAACTAAACCAGATCTGAGCTGAAGGAGCAGATGGAGGAGCTCATCATGTTTAGGTCATTTCAGATCTCTGAATTGGCTGTATGAAATGTGGACAGAGCTTTCCATGTCTTAATTCTATCTAATGGCCAGCAGGGGGTAGAACCACTGGTTTCAAAAAGAAGTCAGATTGTATGTAAGCTTATGAGAAAATGACCGTAGTTCTCACCTCATTTATTACCTCAGCAAACAGTTTCCTGATTAGTTTATGGTACGGCTGCACAAATAAGCTGTTTACAGTCAAAATCACAATATGGCTCCATAATTAAAAAGGTTTTTTGTCTTTAATAGAGCCACATTATAATGATATATATCATTCAATTATATATATATATATATATATATATATATATATATGTATATATATATATATATAGTGTGGTGCTGCAGAGATGTCCAGGCCGACAAATCTTGTTCTCTAGATATAAGGAAATATGATTGTTTGGCATACACTCAACAGATGTGACATCATCATGTTTTTGATAGTTTTTTTTTCAGTGAAAATGTAAATGTTGGGCACATATTTCCACTAATCGATCTAATCAGGACATCTCCCCCCACAAACAAGATGGTGAAGGCTGTAATGCCAACCTCGACAGTAGTTCACACCTGGGTGACGTCATGATGGGTGTAGACTCTGAACTCCATCTACTTCAGTCAGTTTCCTCATCCCTAACCCTAACCGGGATGGAGGATGGAGCTGTCCACATGCTACGCCACACTGACAAGGAGATCATAGCAGAAGAATTGTGAAACCTTCAGACAGTGAAGGCTCCTTAAAAATGTATTATAAAATGAGCCCATAAGCCCATGAAAAATGAGTGAAACATGAAGTTTAACAAAATTGTATTTCGGTTTGGACAAGATTTAACCAAAGAGAAAAATGTAAATTTGACTCAGTCATCAGTGCAGAAGAGAGTGACAACACATGGGCTAAAATATATTAAATAGTGCAAGGACAACATGCAGATGGACACGTGTGCACACAGCAGGCAACACAACATGATGCCACGCTATGTTCTGGACATGTTCTAGTCAGGACCTTTACACGTGAAGTCCTGCCTCAAACAGAAGGGACACGTCTCCTGTTTCTACTTTACTCCAGCCAGAGCGCTAACCACCGTCCAGAGCTTGCTGCTCACCTTCTCCTGGCCCTGAGAAGCTGATAACCCTCCCACTACTGGTGATGACACATGAGACACAGCGCTGACCTGCTGCATCATTGTGTGAGCAGAGCTGAGAGGGATGGAGGGATGATGACAGGGAAGAGAAGTCCCGAGGGAAGCTGGGATGGTTTTTGAGCGGGGCTCCATTAAAAATGCAGGAGGACTGTTACAGTACTCAAATGTGGCTGTTGTTTCCAGCATGTATCCGGTGCTTAGGTAACACTAAGCTGATTGTCACAGCTGGGAGAGCTCTCTGAAGCCTGCCTCCGGCCTCCTCTGGTTTACACTGATGACCCTGCGTCGTCTTTGGCCGACACGCTGTTTGACTCTCATCTCTTTGTCTGCCTGACCGTCACCTCTGTCAGCAGCTCTTTTGTGACACCTTAACCTTTCTGGCCTCTTTTCCTTGTTCCCCCGTGTCTCTGTCCTGCTCTCACTTGTGCTGCACTTCGGTTTATTCCTCCGCTGCTCATCTTAACTCAAAGTCCACCTTACTAGCTTTTTCGGACAATATCTTGCTGACATGCGAGCTAAGTTATCATTTCTGTGAGCACTGTAAGGAGAAACTGTTTCTGGAGCTTTATGGGAGGAGGTTGGAGGTTTTAGCTGTGTCACACCGTCGCCATCATTTTGTTGTATTTTTTTTATAGAGCAAACGCGAAACTTTATACCATGACTCAGCGGATGGTTTGTTTCTCTCTCCTCCTGGAATCTGTTTGGAAAAGGGCAGACCATTAAAAAAAATACTTGGCAGGAGATTAGACAAAGCATCTGTCTGTCACCGTCTATCAGAGGCGAACATTAGTGAATCAGATCTACAGCTGGGAGCTCGAGCATCACCGCAGCCTGCTGCTCAGTCACACTCCTGCCAAACTCAGCTGGAAGAAAAGAAATAAAATAATAATAATTTAATTCAATAAACAATCCAGCTCTGATATTATTGATGCTAGCAGCATCTGCTAATCTTTTTAGAAGCTACACAAGAATTATCTACAAAAATTGCTTCCCTCAAACTCAAACCAAAAGATTTAGAGAGAGGAAGAGAAAAAGAAAAGAATAAATCAGAAAAAGATCAACGAATCAATGAATCTTTATTCTGCTGCAGGTGAGAAGTCGTCTCGGGACGAGCAGGTGGCGTGTGCCATGCTGGCCACCCAGCTGGACAACTTCCTGGGAGGCGACCCCATTCAGCACCGGCAGGTTCAGGGCTACGAGTCCCCGGAGTTCATGAGCCTGTTCCCCAGAGGAGTCAGCTACAAGGTGAGGGAGGACGACACTCCACACATGGAGCGCTGTTTCAAAATGTTCCACGTGTACTTCATTGGTTTTCAATGACAAATGTGAAACTGATTGCAAAAACTGCCTTTTGCGACACTTCTCATTGTATCTGTCTGTTTTATTGCTGGATGATTCCCTTTCATCGTTTTATAGTTCGGGATATTATGGCCTCGCTGCCAAAGTACGCTGATTGTTAAAACTCTCGGTGACATTTCCCATCAAACATAAAAAGATGTGTCTGTAAATGAGCGTTGTGTTTGGCTCACAGGAGGGTGGTGTGGAGTCGGGCTTCAGGAGGCCTCAGGGCGGCGAGACGGTGCACAGGTTGTACCAGATCAAAGGGAAACGCAACATCCGTGCCAAGGAGGTGGAGCTGTCCTGGAGCAGCTTCAACAAGGGAGACTGCTTCATCCTCGACCTCGGAGAAGTGCGTCTCCATCTATAGACATCCAGTGTCCTCCTAACCCTAACCCAACTATAGACATCCAGTGTCCTCCTAACCCTAACCCCATCCTTCATAATACTACTGCAGCACACAGCCGTGCTGTGACGTTGTGATAGAACTGCATTAACACCAGGTTTTCCCCTCCAGACCATTGTGTCGTGGATCGGCTCGCAATCCAACATCTTCGAGAAGCAGAAAGTGCGCGAGATCGCCTCGTTGATCCGTGACACCGACCGACACGGTAAAGCCAAAATTGTGGACACCAGCGAGGGGGAGGAGCCAGAGGAGATGCTCAAGGTGAACACACACCTCTGATGCTTCAGGCCGCTTTGTTTCATCTACTAAGTGAAACTGGTTCAGTCAGAGTCCGTTCCCTAAATCCACTAAAATGTGCTCAGCCTGACTTGTTGTCAGGGTTGATGCTAATAAATGAATAACTTGTCCAGCAGATCTAGGTCGCTTGACATGGACAGCAACTAACCATCAACCAAACGTCTACTTTTGTCCACCAATTTGCAGTTGTGTACCAAATTTTTTGTGACTTTCCCAATTTTTGTTCCAACTCCCGTGAATTTTACCGTAATGCTCCAACAAAGAAGCGCTAATGAATCATGTTACCGGGTATACACATTATCTTTGCCTTCTTGCTAAGAGTGGAGAAAGGAAATTGGAATCACCCTCATGTTTGTGAGCAAACATAAAGCCGATTACATAACCAAGGTGTAATTTGTTCATGTTAGTGAGCCTTGGTGGTTCCAGGAGGCACATTGGTTTCCTCTGGGCAGAGTTACCACCTGGCACTGAGGTGGCAACAAGGAGGGAGGCCACACACAGTTTCACATAGTTTAATTAACTTATTTACAGATGAGCAGGGTGTGTAGGTAAGAAAGGAGTCAGTCATGTCAGCAGTGTGTGGATGCATGAAGCCACAGTGTTGGGCTGGAGCCTGCAGAGAGGGTGAAGCCTGCAGAGAGAGGGTGGAGCCTGCAGAGAGAGGGTGAAGCCTGCAGAGAGGCTGGAGCCTGCAGAGAGAGGGTGAAGCCTGCAGAAGACCGTCTTCATGCCCTCTGGAGAGCCCAGCCCACATGGGCAGGTATAATCAGGACCCTCCCACTCTGCCCTCCTAACCCTCCCGTACCTGCATCACAAGCAGAGGGAAACAGGTAGGCAGAGTGGGCGGGGTCGTCACAACAGAGACAGGCGAGCTGTCTCCAGTTTTTATGCTAAGCTAAGCTAAGCTAACAGTTTTCTGCCTGTAGCTTAACAATTAGTGAACAAACACGAGGGTGATGGTCTTCTCAGTTAACATAACTAAATAAAGCAAATAAGCGTACACCCCAATATTTCCAGATCAGCAAATGCTTCCAAAAATGTAAAGTCAATGAATGTAAATCCTGATGAAAGTCTTCGTTCTTCTTGGTAGCGTTTCTGTGTTCTGAGCTTCTTGCTTTGTTGCCGAGCAGGTCCTGGGGAAGGTGCCAGAGCTGGCAGAGAGCACGCCAGAGGAGGACAGCAAAGCCGACGCTTCCAACTCTGCCTGCCTCTACAAGGTAACCTCATCTGCAGGACTTTAAGAAGAGCACTAATGTATCAGACGGCCGTTTATTAAGTCAGTCATTTACCCAACAGGTGTCTGATGCGACAGGTTCTATGACGACGACCAAAGTGTCGGAGAAGAGCCCGTTCGGCAAGGAGCTGCTGGTTCGCGACGACTGCTTCATCCTGGACAACGGCGCCAACGGAAAGATCTTCGTCTGGAAAGGTGAGCAAATACTACTTGACCCTGAGCCAGCAATCTCATGCCAGCTGAAAAGCAAACCGAGGAAAGTGATAGTTGGTCCGTGCTGGTGATATTCGGTATCTAATTGGATCAAATTTTAATGAGCATTGTGAAAAATAATGGTTGACAGTTTTCAGCAGGAGGTGTCATCTCAGGTGGAACCTGGTTATGTGGAGAACAAGCTTTCTTACTGAAGCCGAGCTTTATTTAGTTACTGCACAACCCTGTTGACTGTCCACATCTGAGATCACTATCCATTGTGCAGTACATGAAACATCCAAAGAAAGAAAAGAAAGTCAAGCATTTTTCAAGGAGTGTATTCAAATTCAAGTCTATTCCTGTATAGATCATTATTCTACTCAGATCTTTACTTGAGATTGCTGTAGTTTTCTTCAGGCCAGAATAAAGAGCTATTTATTCATTTGTTTATTTATTTATTTATTTATTTGCGACGTCTCGACAAAAGTATCCAGTGGTTTTACGCTCCTGATATGAAAGTCAGCACCGACACACACAGTCTACGGTACATGTGACGTGAACTTGATACGACACATATTTTAGCAGTGTCACTTTGCATAAACGTAAAGTGCTGACATCTTGTGGAAAGAGAGGCTGCTGTGCTTGTGATGTATAATGAGGAACGACACACAAATGACCAAAGATCCTGCTTTTTGAGAGATTAGCATTGTGCTGTATCTCCTAAAGTGCCGGTACTAATGTGGTTCATTGATTGACTGCCAGGTAACGGAGCAAATGCCCAGGAGAAGGACATGGCTCTCCATATGGCGGATACCTTCATCGACCAGATGAAGTACCCCAGGATGAAGACGCAGGTACGTCCTGTAGATGCTCCAGTCCCTGCTGTCAGTGCTTCACCCTCTGACAGCCGCCTGCTATGATTTTAAACCATCGTTTACAGGCGTGGATCATCACCTCCTCTGGATTTACTGTGGCTCCTTTGTGTATTCAGCGAGCAGTAAAAGTTTATGTGCTCTGTTCTGCAGGTGGAGATTCTGCCACAGGGGAAGGAGACCATCATCTTCAAGCAGTTCTTCAAGAACTGGAACTAAACATGTCTTGGGAACGTTTGACCGATCCTGCACTGGAGTAGCAGCTGCATATTCAGCGTCTGATGCAAGATACATTTCATTTTTTATAAGCATCTACTTGTATGTACATATTTGTAAGGTACCGTGCTGACGGAGCACTCTAGCTTGTTTTGGACTTAGAATCAGAGATGTGATGCCACTTTTATATCTACAAGTTTCTTCTAGTGAGATTATAAAGATATGAAGAGATACAAAAAGTACTTTAGGTAATGAGTTTAGATTTTTTTTTACATTTGTCCTAATGTCAGACTTGGCTGCATTTGAGAAATAAACCTGAAACTGTTACTTGTAGAGGAAGTTGTTTTGATTTCTCGTCCCTGTCGAAGGTTCACTCTGACGACGCTCTTTACATAACGCTGTTTAAACTATACCCTTTCTGTTGCCATGGCCACTAACCTCAACAATCACATGTCACAGTCATCGTCAAAGCGTTATCAGCGGGGTTTAACCATGTACAGCATATACGATGATGCACAAGGAACTTATGTAAGAGTTTGAGCTACTTTCATTTTACACAGAACTCAGCAATGTACTCAGTTCAAACTGAACTTTACAGGTCAAAGAGAACTTTTGTCCTTTTTAATCCACAGAAAGTAATTTTCAGTCAAAACATGTAATCACTGTGAAATATGTAGTATAGTGATGCGTACACGAGACTGCATCAGTGATGATGATTTATTATGAAGGTGGGAAGGTAACACTGAAGAGTATTAACTGACATTCAAAGAGCTTTAATTTGATCACTTACTAATGATCGTTACTATAAAGTGTTAACGTGAAAGATCGGATTATTTCTTGACTAATTTCGGTTAGTTACTGAAAAGTACTGAAAAAGTCACCTGTATCTACATTAAAGGTGCAAAATGCAAGAATCTCTGTGAAAACGTTCCGAAATGAACTCAACTCATCAACAGAATGTAAAGAAGAGACAGTTTGAACCTAATTGTGTTGCAGAGATATCAGGAATCTTTGTGGAAAACTGCCACATGCCGGGACAACATGAGTTAGCAGGTTGTGTATAAACTTGTGGTGCTTTCATTAAAGCAAAAGGGTTTTCTGAAGGATATTCTGAAAATCATGGCCATTTTTCAGAGATACAACTTTTCTTTCAAACTATTTAAGTATTTTAACACATGCTGTCAGACTTTTTGACCCTGCTACATCTGAAAACACATTAATTATAGTTTATTCTAGTCTATTTGTTTTTTATATGTGTGATCTTTTTAGCTTGTGTTTCTTTAATATCTCACTTTGAAGGTGTAATACAGAAGAAGTGGCTACCTGTTGAACTCATACTAAAGCCAGTAGTGGGCAGCATATTTCCAGATTGACCAGCTGGCTCCCATTAGCTGGTTAGCTCAGTTAGTCATGCAGCTAGCGGTCCAGACTGGGAGCTCAGGGACCAGGATCAGCTTTGGAGCGGGCCGGGCCGGGGCTAGCTGGCTAGCATGCTAACTTCAGTAAATGTCTCTGTAACACAATATATAAACATCATAATGTCAAACTGCTCTTCACATTATGATCATCATTTATTTCTAACCAAAATTCTGACACATTGCACCTTTAAAGCGATGTTACTGCTGCTGTAAGGAGCACTGAGGGCTGTGGGTACCGTCTGGTGCAGTGATGTATTCACCACGTATCAGTCTGATGACTCATGTGTGGAAGGACCATGAGGCGACGCCTCTTTCCTTGTGATTTCCCTGCTTTTAGAGAATGATGTCTGAAGCACACTTTCAGGTCACTACTGTGTGCATGTGCATTGTGAGTGTGAAAGTCCTCCTTTTTAATTCTTTTATGACAGTTTATGTTGGAGAGGAGGTGCAGCTGATTACAGTAAAAGGAAATACTATAAACAACAGTTATGATTACTGTCACTGCAAATATATTCAGTTGTAAATTTACAGAAATGAACTTGTACATCTCATAAATATTGCAATTTTGGTTTATAGATCATGTTTAGAATAAAGATCTTCTTGCCTTTGTTTCTCTCAGATTTATGTTATTTAGGTTATGTTATGTTTACAGTAAGAAGTTAATCTATATTTCTACACTGATGTATATTTTTAGATTAAATCTCAGCTCCCATTATATAAACATATTAACTGTGACAACGTAGTAATGATACGTTAAAACTGTAACAGTAAACGCCCAGAGGGATGTGCGTCACTCTGCCTGATACCCAGAGACTTATCACGGTCATAAAATCAAATCCTTTTTACCCACATTGTAAACGCCAGCTGCTGCCGGGAAGCTGAGCGGCCTTCGTGTCAGGGAGCTGTGAGCCGGCTCACAGCCATAAAGAAAGTCCAAAGACCAGAGAAACCAGAGAGGATTAATAGGTCGATCAGAGAGCAGAAGCTGTCCAGTCTGCTCCACCTGCAGAGAGCTGCATCACCTCCGCCTCCGACCAGCCACAGGTACGACACCGTGATACCAGCACCAGCTATGTGTGTATATATATATATATATATATTATCACTACAGAATTAAATTATTAAATGGCGTTTCCTTAATTGATGGTATTTTGTTGCAGTTATTTAAACAGTCTTAGCTTGTTTTTTATCATGATTAGGATTTAATTTACTTTTATTACTGAGTTTTTCAATGTGAAGCTCAAAGCGTTGTTTTATAAAAACATTGATCATTTATATAATCATCATTAATGATTGTTTAAGCTCAAGAGAGTTTACCTTATATTTAAACTGATATTGAGGCATCACTGATCTACATCGTATTTTCAGGTCTGGTTTTCATTAAGAGTAAAATCAATGAATCATCGGTCAAATGTACAGCTTTCTGTACAACTTCACAAGTGAATCACATCTAAATGACACTTTAATATATATGATATAACCCACTTTAATAAGTGCCTTACCTAAAATATATAAGCGCTTACCTCAGAATTATCAGTTAAAGTTATTAAAACGTTATAGCTGGTTCAACTTCAAATTACGTGTCCTTTATTTGACTTTTTAAAAAAGTACAGTCTAACAGTAAAGTTTCCGGTGTACTGTAGCTGTTTCACACTTCCACTGAAATATGTTTCACTTATTTCAAACAAAGTGAAATCCTGAAACACTTTGTTTTATGTGATGTTATACATATGTTATTACTGTACAGCTAATAAAGTAGTTTGAATGACACTCACAGGGGGCATTCTCTAAATTATGACTACTTCTGATCCTTAAAATACATTAAGCTAATATGATTAACCCTTTGATGTAGTGTTTGTATGTGTCCGTACTGCTTCCACCAGACTGTTAATGCTGTTCATGTGTTCTCTCCACAGCAGTGAGGACGCCATCATGGAGAAGAAGGGGATCCTGAAAACCAGTAAAAGTAGGTTTTTTTAATGAAAGCACTTTCCTGCTGCTGTGGTCACTTTCAGCCGGCGCTCAGTGTGGGCTGATAACGTTCATGTAGCTGACAGTGTTCAGTCAGATGCTAATAATCACATTTGTCACATTTCTTACACGTTGACTGAGATTCTCCTGAATTTGTCTCGGCTGCAGGAGTGAGCATACTGCTGAACGAGGACGGCAGCACCACCCAGAGCAGCTCCGTGGGGGCTGTGCGCTGGACTCTGCCTGAGGAGGACCACCAGGCCCACAGCTCAGCCCCCACCAGATCCGCCAGCACCAACGGTGTCACCAAATACTCACAGGTAGAACAACATCCATGATCCCGTTCATGTTGCACTTTGCTTTAACTTCAGATGTGGGTTCCTCTTTAAACCTACAGTCAATGTAATATAAGGATCTACATGTTTTTGTGTTTCCTGCAGCACCACACTCATAAGAGCAGCCTGAAGGATCTGCGCAGCCTGCAGGAGTGTGTGCAGTTCATCAACCACTGGAAGGAGCAGGTGGACCAAGTGTGCAAGGTGAGGCTCGAGGGAAGCTCGGACAGAAGACGGACACGTTGATTTTATGACTCATTAATCAGAACAATTGGTGCAATGAAACAAGACTGTCGTTGAAGGTTTGCTCAGCCCATTTTTAACCCCTGATTTCTTTGAGATGAGCCTTCTGATGCTAACAAAATGCAAGGTGACACAGCATTTATCGGTACACAGACTGAATAAGCACAGCCGCAGGAGACGATCACTTTGCTTGCTCATGACGAGTGTCGATCACCTTAATTGGTCAAGTGGATGCTGATCAGTCACGTGTTTATTGACCCTTCTGTCTTTAACCTTTACAGGTGTCAAACCCCTTTTGACACCTGTAAAGGGAAAACGTGCCACCTGGGACATATTTGATATAATTAATATTTAATAAGACCTGTAAATTAGCTGTAGCTGATGATGGTGTCCCAGTTTTCCTGAGCGTTCACCTTGAAGCTCATTTGTCTTACTGTTACTGTTGTCACACCTTTATGTTGTGTATGACACTGTCTGACAGTGTGTGGTATTGTGTTTTAGCAGGGCAGAGGCAATCCAGAGAAGGGAACCAGCAAACAAGCCCACAGTTCAGACCCACGTACCGAGCGTAGCCTTGAGGAGAGCAGGAAACTGATCCTGGAGTGGGCTGACGAACTCCACCACGTCGACAAGGTCAGTCCTCCATACACAAGATCATAATGTCATGTTCAGTTACAGGTCAAAGCAAGCCTACTTGGATACAGCAAGTTAAGTTGCTCAAAAAATTGTCTTTAATTACTGATTTTGGTCCTTAGCTCCTGAAGGATACCCCCCGGGCACCTGAGAGCGAAGAGCTTGAAAATAAAAAAGATGAAGATGCCAATGAGGAGGCCCAAAGAAGGATCATGGAGTGGGCGAAGGAGTTGCACAAGGCGACTGAGGTGAGAAGTCGTAACCCTGAAACTGAAAGTAAAAACAAACTGGAGGGTTTTTTTACTATCAACAGAAAGTAACACCCAAAACTCTAACAGTGTTTTTCAAGGAAAGAAGAAACGGCACCAAATCAGTATTTGTGTTTTTCAGAACTGCGGCGTGCAGAGCGAGGAGCTCGGCAAAGTGCTGCGTCTGCTGGGCCTGAAGAAGAAACGGCTGGTCAACATGCTGCCGCTGCTGGAGTTCATCACCTGGTCTCTGCTCAAAGAAGATGATCTGGTGAGAAGCCTGGCGGAAGCCGTTTCTTGTAAACGTTTTTTGATGTTTATGAGCTTGGGTTCCTCAGAAGACCTACATAAAATCAAAGGTCACTTATAAAGAAAGATAAACATTTGAACTACTCTGATAGCACACAAGTAAACCACCGTTAAAGCCATTAAACATCACTGGCTTCAACCTAAATCCCAGCAGAAGTTGACCTGCGATGCCACGCACAGCAGACATGACCAGGTTATGAAACAATGTTATCCAACGTCTGATTTATTGACCCCTGCTCTTTGAATACGTGCTGAGTGGCAACAAATAAACCCAGTGAGCCTCTGCTCTGATAAACTGCAGTCATAAATGTCCCTGATAACCGATAGTGAAGACTGTGAAGATAAACTCTCAGCACTTTTGTGGATGATGGTGCGCTGTACACCTGATATAGATAAGATTCTTATGTATATCTGAAAGAAGATTTGAAGGTTATTGCCTCGCTGGTTTTACTTTATTTCTGCTTGGGTTAAGGCTTTAACACTGTACGTGACTTTTGACAACTGCAACTTCTGCTTGGCCAAGTTATAACCCTCAAGATTAGCAGTCAGCCTTGTGTTTTGCACTATTGCTGTCTGAAAGGCAGAGGTATGGTCACATGCAGCTTGTCAGCCGAGCGCTAATGGTGAAGGTTCAAACTGCATTTACAAGATTCACTGGTCAGGATTTTATTTGCAAACTGCGGTCATAAAGGAAGGTAGAACTGTTCCTTTGAAACATTTATTTATCTTTTTTTCATTTCCAGATGATGATTCCAAAGTTATGGCTCCTGGCAAAGCAAAAAACCTGGAATGCAGGAATTCCCAGATACATCCCCAACTCAGGTGTGCATTTATTTAAGTCTTTTTTGTTCCCATTAAGGGATGAGATGCAGCTGATGTCTTACCCAAAGGAGTACGTTTACAGCTCATTGTAGGGTGACTAGCAGCTACTTAGACTTTTTATTGTGATTTGTAGAGACTTTAAGCAGTGGTGGACTCTGGATGTTTGGGCTGCAGGGGCAGAGGCACCAGCTGTATGTGGACTCCAGTGCACAAGAAAGTCATAATGGATTTATAGTGAATTGGAAGGGCACCCTTGAGGGAACTCTGCCATGTTTTATCTACCAAAGGGCATCCAAGAGGGCAGTTCTGCGGTCTTTTTTCAAACGTAGGAGCACCGTGCCCCTCCTCCAGTCTGCCAGTGGCTTTAAGTGGATGTCAAAAGAAAATAGAAAGCAGCCCCCCCTCCAAATGAACTTGGATTAGTAGAATTAAGTTGTTTTTGTATTTCCTTTCATGCTAATCATCTTACAATTTAGAAAATCATTGGTTCAAGCCATGTACAATACACATTTCCTGTGTTTATTAACCACCGCTTTAACATAATGTCTGCGTCTCTATTTTCAGTTTGGAGTTGGATTTGCAGCGCAGCAGGTGAGCTCAACCTTCACATTTATCTGCATCTCAAACAGAACAGAGAAAAAGCAAACATCATGCTCACAGTACAAGAAACTCATTTGTCCCTCTTCTTCCTATCAGCTGATGTGATCCTCGACCCAATGACCAGCCACCCCTGGCTGCAGCTGTCAGACGACCAGCGTATGGTCCAGGAGGGCCACTCAGAGTCCGACCAGCCTTACAGCGCCCAGAGATTCGACACCTGGACCGGCGTGCTGGGCTGGGAGGGCTACAGCTGTGGCCGCCACTACTGGGAGGTAGACATAGCTAACAACGGCTACTGGCGCATTGGAATGACCACCGCCGAGTCCAAGCGTAGCGGCCGCTTCCCCATGACCCCGAAGCAGGGCTACTGGGTCCTGTGGCGCAGCACGAATCACTTCTATGCCTGCACCAAACCAGAGTCCCCTCTGCCCGTCAGCATCGTGCCCAGACGGATGGGGATCTACTTAGACTACGAAGAGGGCCAGATCTCCTTCTACAACGCAGAGACAAAGTCGCACATCTACACCTTCACCGGAACCTTCAGAGGGAAGCTGTACCCTCTGTTCGCCCCGCTGGACGGTCGCACACTCATGAAGATCACGCCGCCACACAAAGTCTCTGTGAACTGAGACCTCAACGACTCTTACTGGACAAGAATTCACTCTGAGAAACAAATTCATACAAAGATTTCTTATAAAATGTGGGGGCTTCAGTTAGATTGTCAATTAATTGAAAAGCATCAACTCTGACTCTCAGAACCACCAAATTATTTAGGATTTCTCCTGAATTTGCCTTCTCTCTTAATGTTACTTTAAATATTTCTGTCAGTTGCTGCCTTCGAAGGAAACACTGCCCATAGAGTCCTCTGCCGACCAAGTGGCTAACTTCCTGTTTGGGCCCCTGCTAAATTGAATGGGATTAAAATGATTGAATTGTGCGTCTCTTCTAGACTTTCAAAATGATACTGGACTGAATGGCTCAATTTATGATAGTGAAACGAGTCATTCGCAGGGGTTGTGATGCTCAAAACAACCTTCCCACCATTTTAGAGCTGTACAATATTTCACAGTGTTACCTGTTGGGAAACCTGCCTGCATCAGGTGACGTTGGCTGCTAAAGCCGGCGCTTTTCCTGGGGACTTGCATTGTAGAGATTAAGTCGTGAGAACACTTCGAAGTCTAGAAGCCACCCAGGGTAACGATTTAGCGAGCTAGCCAGCGGCAATCGAAAAGCAAAGAGTCACTGGACTCCAACATGTCTGAGGGTGTTAGCTGACACATGACAACTTGTTAACAGCACAAGAAGAGAACATTCATGTGGACTCTTCTCGTGAACACAGTAAACACGGCGCCGTTTGAAGGCAGCAAGTTTTCTCTGCTTTCAGCTGACTTTAAAAATGTCTTTAGCCAAAGTTAAAAACTGACGAGTAGAGACGAGGACGCAGACTGAACTGCGTCAAAGTGCCGATGATAGAACAAGTCAGTCGATGTATCTGATCACAGCACTGAGAAACACAAACTATGAAAACTCCACTTTGAGTAAAAATAGATATTTATTGAAGAAAATGAAATCATTTGGAATAATGTTGGTTGAGTCTGTCTGAAAATGAAGCTGCCATTTGTTGAAAAAGATTTTTACCACATGAAAGTGTGAACACATTCTGCATCTGAATACGTACATGCATGCACTTTACAATGCACTTTCCTTAATTATTTCATACATACATGTTGATCTACACTACGACGTGTATCTCTCTTCAATAAACCCTTTGAAAACCCCCCTCTGCTGTTTGTAAAGCTGACTTTATCCTTCAAGGGAATACATAACTTTTCATGACTGGAGCAATATTGAATTCTTTAGTGTAAAACAAGTTTTTTTTGTAAATGTAAGAGTTTTTGTGCACGTTGTACATAAAGCAATGAAACTGTGTGTAGCTGGCTGCTGGCGGTCAGGAGTCTCTCTGACAGGCCCAGGGTCCGTAGGCCTCACAGCTGGCAGCGAACAGACTCCCTCCTCCCCTCAGGTCTGCACAGTCCCTGTGGTCAGCATCCCACTGCACCGTCAGCCTGCAGCCCAGAGCCACGGCAGCATCGTGGGCCGAGTGAATAGCTTGTGTTAGCACATTTGAACAAGTGACGGCTGATGTGTGAATAGATGTATATAGACACAGTAGTTCACATCAGAGTTGTATGAATGTGTTTGTCAGTGTTTACATGTATGTGTTTGTATAAATGTACAGTATCGTTGTAATAAAAACAAAAACACTTTAATGACGGTCGTGTGTTTATCTCTCAGCAAATACACAATTATAAATACAAATTAGAGTTAAAGATCATCGTCCTTCTATTCATCTAAATCATTTTTGAGTAACTCTATTTTACAGGTCTGTAATTCCTTAAGAATATTTCTCTATAGAAAAGCATTCAATTCAACATTTATAGTGAAATGAACACATTTCCAGTGATAAATAAATGAATATTTACTTGGATTTAAATAATAACAACCAAATTATGCCTTTCTAAGAAATCGTGAATTAATTACAAACCCACAAAATAAAGCGCTTTATCACAGTTTTATATATTTTTATGCTTTTTTTTGCTGTATTTTGTTTATTACAATCATGTTCTTTTGCTCTTTTATATTGTGTCCTTCTTCCTAACAGAAGGGAATGTCATGCCATTTTTGCTGTGTTGTGTGTGACAATAAAGTATCTTACATTTTAAAGGTGAAACCATCAATAAATACAAATATTGTTTCACAAATATTTAATATTGACAAACGTATGTCTCCTGAGCTGTAATGGGTACACAAACATTTATGTAAATATAATAACTATCTTCATAAGACAATAGGTTTATACATCCATGTACTGAACAAATAAACTCAGTGTCAGAGATCCACAGATTAATAAAGAGCCAATGTTAAATCATATTAGTGGCCCAGCAAGGTCTTCAGCATTCCTCTGACTGAATCCTGCATGTGAAAGGTGTTCGTCTGCTGGTCTGGACTTACGGCATGTAGTGCTGGATGTCCGTCCCGTCCCACCACAGCCACTGACCCTCCTGCTCGGCGTCCGTCAGTCCCACCCACAGGAAGGGAAACTTAGGGAACTTCCTCATCACAGCTTGCAGAAATGCCTGAGGAGGAGAGCAACAGTTGGGGGCCTTTATTTGGTGTTGACAGCAGATGTTGATTCATTTTCTGTCATATGAATGTCATGTGAATTGTTTTAGTTGTGACAAACATGTCTTTTTCTTATTCCCTGTCTAATCTTGACTCGTTCCACTGGCGTACAGTGGAGCTCCAGAGCCTCCACATGCTGTTACCATCTCAGCAGAGTCTTTGATCACAGCCAGGCTGCTGTTGTGTTTCCGGCAGAAGTCGGCGCTCTCGTTCCACTGACGGTTCTCCTGCAGCCCCACAGAAAAGAAGTAGCAGCGACTCCTCCACCACAGCCAGCCGTCCGGACACAGCCTGCACCTGGAGTCTGCACCCGGCAGGAGAGCGACAGTTAGAGACGCCACATCTGCAGCAGGTCAGGTGTCAGTTTCACATTAGAGAACAAACGTAGATGTACCCTGAGTGACGGTTTGGAGCATCAGGCTCAGGTCGAGATGCTCTTTTTGGCACTGCTGCATTTCTGAGGTTCTGGAGGTGTGATCCACTTCTGGTGCTGCTGTCCATGTGACAGATGACACAGACAGGAGGGAGGGGAGAGAGACAGGATGACTGTTAAATATATGATCAACTCAGTGAATCTGATGCTTTGTTGTAGATTATAACCTCCATGTGCACTCACAGGTGTTTTCAGGCTCCGTAATTTAACACTGCCAAAGGGTCCGTTTTAGATAATGAGCGCTTTTACGTCTAAACATTAAAGCTGCTGCTATGAGCTTTCATTGCAGTACACAGAAGCAGTTCTGTTTCCACGCAGGGAGTTCTGCAGGATTTATGTTCCATCACTACGCAGCCGTTTCACTTGTTCTGGCTCAGTCAGGCTGAACTGGGTCGGACTGGGTTCACCTTTCTCACACGAGACATTGTGACGTGTCGCCGTCGTAAGAAGCAAACGTGACGACACAAACGATCGCTCTGCTGCCGTCAAGGGTCCGATGACATCATCAGAGTGTGACATCATCAGAGTGTGACATCATCAGAGTGTGACAGTGACAGAGCAGAGGGAAGAAGAAAGACAAGCAAGTGAACCTGCTGCTACCTGCTGCTGCTACCTGCTGCTGCTGCTGCTGCTGCTACCTGCTGCTGCTGCTACTGCTGCTGCTACCTGCTGCTGCTGCAGCTGCTACCTGCTACCTGCTGCTGCTGCTGCTGCTACTGCTACCTGCTGCTGCTACCTGCTGCTGCTGCTACCTGCTGCTACCTGCTGCTGCTGCTACCTGCTGCTGCTGCTGCTGCTGCTACCTGCTGCTGCTACCTGCTGCTGCTACCTGCTGCTGCTGCTGCTGCTACCTGCTGCTGCTACCTGCTGCTGCTACCTGCTGCTACCTGCTGCTGCTCCTGCTACCTCCTGCTGCTACCTGCTGCTGCTGCTACCTGCTGCTGCTACCTGCTGCTGCTACCTGCTGCTGCTGCTGCTGCTACCTGCTGCTGCTACCTGCTGCTGCTACCTGCTGCTACCTGCTGCTGCTCCTGCTACCTCCTGCTGCTACCTGCTGCTGCTGCTACCTGCTGCTGCTACCTGCTGCTGCTGCTGCTACCTGCTGCTGCTACCTCCTGCTGCTACCTCCTGCTGCTACCTGCTACCTGCTGCTACCTCCTGCTGCTACCTGCTGCTGCTGCTACCTGCTGCTGCTGCTACCTGCTGCTGCTACCTGCTGCTGCTGCTGCTACCTGCTGCTGCTACCTCCTGCTGCTACCTCCTGCTGCTGCCTGCTACCTGCTGCTACCTGCTGCTGCTACCTGCTGCTGCTGCTGCTACCTGCTGCTGCTACCTCCTGCTGCTACCTCCTGCTGCTACCTGCTGCTGCTACCTGCTGCTGCTGCTGCTACCTGCTGCTGCTGCTGCTGCTACCTGCTGCTGCTACCTGCTGCTGCTACCTGCTGCTGCTGCTGCTACCTGCTGCTACCTGCTGCTGCTACCTGCTGCTGTATCTACAGTGCACCACCTCCACCCAGAGCTCTGGGAGACAGTCTGTACTTGAACACGTATGTCCTGCAGCACTCTGCTCCATGTTGAGTTTAATCAGCCATATAGATAATAAACATTTGATATAATGTATGTTTTGTACATTGATAATTCAATTTACACTCATTTTATGTTATTTTTGGTAAAAAAAAAATTAATTTAAGCAACAAAAAATCTGAGGAGCCACTTGGGAGCCGAGAGAACCGGATCTTCTTGGTGGGCCGAGCCATGAGAATCCCATTACCACCAGCATGTGCAGCAGCTGGCTTCGTTTCACTGTGGAGAGCCAAAACGTAACGTAACATTAATGTGAGTGACAACTGAACGGTGCTCTGTGGAGTTTTTGAGCAATGTTACACCCACACTGATCAGGCAGAACATCAGGACCACCTGCCTGATATTGTGAAGGTTCCCCTTGTGCAGCCAGAACAGTTCTGACCCGTCAGGACCTGGACTTCAGACCTCTGAGGGTCCTGTGGTGTCTGGCACCAGGGCGTCTCATAGTGGATCCTCTGGTCCTGTATGTTGGGGGGTGGAGCCTCCATGGATCAGACCTGCTCAGCACGTCTTACAGATGCTCCATCAGATGGGTTCTGGGGAATCTGGAGGCCCGGTCGACACGTTGGGCCCTTCATTGTGTTCCTGAGCTGTTCCTGAGCAGTGTTTGTGGTGTGTCAGGGCACATTGTGCTGCTGGGGGCCACTGCCATCGGGCAGTGTTGCTGTGATGAGGGGGGTGTAGTTGGTCCACAACAGTGTCCGGATGGGTGGTTCGGGTCAGCAGCCAAGGTTTCCCAGCAGAACATCACATCGTGATGAGATGATCGATGTTATCCACGTCACCTGTCAGTGGCTTTAATGTCGGGGCTGATCGGTGTTCGTGCATGCAGGTGGCAGGATACACATCTCTGCCAATAAATACACTCTATTCTACCGATCTGCAGGTAGAGGCAGAGCATCAAGAAGCACAATATGCTCAAGCAAAGGCAGGGAAGAAGAAGACAGCCAGCAAACACACTGATGCATTTTCACATTAATTAGACCTCGAAGATTGTGAAAAAAATGTGTTTTAGGAGAAATTGCTGAATGAAAACTGAAACTTGGATTTAGATGTATTTTTTTTACACTTTTGTTCCAGTTTCAGTCAGAGGATGCAGCAAAAGTAAACATATAAAATGCATTATTTTATATTAAAACTCACCATATAATACCAAACACAAAGAAAGTCCAGTGACCAGGATTGTTGCTGCCATAACGACGGCCACACAAGCTGTCAGCCGACAGGTTGGACAGGATCCTGTTGTGGGAAAAGAAAAGTCTGGAAGTCATTTTCAGCTTCATCGTTACCTCTGATCCATCTTTATCTTGGATGACCCGCTTGCATCTATCCTTTGACCTCCCAGTCATCAAGATAAAACTGTGACGCTAACAAAACGGAAACATAAACTTTGCTTTGCTTGCTGTTGTTCAGCCGGTAGATTAAATATCAGTCGGTGTATTTGGGGTGAAACACAAAAGTATGAGACTGTTATATATATATTTATATACTGTGATGCTCGTGTAGAGATAAGACTTAATATGAACATAGTTGTTTTTAAGTAAACATATTGAGAAGGTATCATCTTTATCTAGAGCAGTTTACAACTAACCTGCAGGTGTTTCCCTCTGAACATCGTCCTCCTGGTTTCTCATCTCCAGCAGCTGTCTGATGCTCTTTGTCCTTTCCTTCAACTGTTTCGATCACGTTAAACCCCTGAAGGAAATGTGACCGCTCAGCCCCTTCCTCATATCACAGCCATCCTCTTCGACGAGGGAGCCCAAAAATAACGTTTAATAGAGGAAGTTGGCAGGGCGTGCAGGGTACTAACAGCTTACATATACAGGATGTAAATGTAGTAACTGTCTATTAAAAGCACCACCAGAGTCAGGAGGTGTTGTATGTGCAGACGTACAACCAGACCTGGAGCTCACGCAACAGCTCCGTCGCTGTTTGTCTGCTGATCTGACCTCATCTGACGGCTGCTTCTCTATTGATTCATCAGTCTTGATTATCTCAGACAAAGCTGTCAGGTCAAGGTGATTCTCACTGTGGTCTGAAATCAAGTGTATCTGCTGTTGATAGAAGGTGCAATTGATCCCTGAAACTAGGAGATGGAAACATTGTGTGACTGTACATTTCTCATTATGATGAATTCTGTTTTCTTGTGCATATATTGAAGCGGAGTGGAGGAGTGTGCAGCACTATGATCTAACTCAGGTCATTTCTTTAACTTGCTTTTTGATGAATACTGTCTTATTTGCAACAAGCGCATGGAAGAAGTTTTTATGCAATATCTGTTCAAAAATGGAGAGGCAAAAAGTGTCTCAACTGTACTCAGTCTACCCTACGGACTGAGCCAGAACTCAGAACAACACATGACAGAAAGTACAAGTCAACACAATTTCCACAATTTAATGGAAGAAGTTTAAAATGTAAATGAAGAATCTTTTGAATCAGTTTGTACAAACTGAAGAAGCTGAAAGATTGATGTGACTGTGATCCTGTACAGACTCAACTGTTCAGCACTGACAATGTTTCTGTGACAGGAGGAGACTCTGCACACTAAACACCACACAGACACACTGAGGAGGAACCAGAACCAGAACTGGACCAGTAGAACCCAAATCCAGGATAAAGAGGAGGAGGAGGAGGAGGTGGAGGAGGAGGAGGAGGTGAAGGAGGAAGAGGAGGAGGTGAAGGAGGAAGAGGAGGAGGTGAAGGAGGAGGAGGAGGAGGTGAAGGAGGAAGAGGAGGAGGAGGAGGAGGTGAAGGAGGAAGAGGAGGAGGAGGAGGGGGAGATGAATGTTTGTCTGTAATTGTGCCTGACTTCGTAACGACCACCATCAGAGCAGCACAGACTCCAGGACTGATCGTTGAATCCAAACACACAGTCTCTGTTTCTGCCTCCTCTCCTCCTGACTCTCCTGTAACTCACTGATATAGAAACATACGTATTGTATTCTACACAGCTGTACAGAAGGTCCCTGTGGTGTACAGTCAGAAGGAAAACAAGATCATTTTCACATTCTGATTTGTTTTTATTTAGTTTCATCATCAGACACATATCTGGAAGCCAACGTACAAAATAAATAAAAAGTTAAACATTATAGACCGAAATGCAAACTGTAACTTTTTACTTTCTTTCTTGTAGTTTCGATTTAGTGAGTAGAAATTTTCATTTACAATCTCATAACTTTCTCTTAGTTTCTCATAATTTGGTTTAATGAGTCAATTTTTTACCATCACTATATTCAACTGTACCATGACTTAACTTAACCTTAAATTTCTTTTTTCCTGTTCCTGGAGGGAATGGGACATACGTGGCAAACAAAATCAAGGAAAAAGATTATTTGAAAGTAATTTTAAAAAGAGTAAGCAGCACAGATTTAAATGATATTCTAGTGTTATTATATTGTAGGTTTACATTAGTCAGTTTACATTATAAGATTTCATCACTCGAATTAAAATCACAAAACACCAGAGTAAAATCTCTTGTGACTAAATATAACAAACATCTGATTTCAGACAGAAAATACCTTCACCGATACCGCGTAAATATTCAAAGTAAAAACATGATGCATGATGCCTCTGGTGTTGCTTAGTTTTGCTTCTTCAGTTCCCAGAAAACATCTGTCTTCAACTTGTTGTTGAAATGTTCACGCAACTGCGACAAAACACATGGAAATAAAGGAAGATGTTAGTAGACATTAAAATAAAGAACATGAAACACAAACCTCTCAGAATAATTACGGCCCTTGTCCCTTGTTAGTTTGTGCCTACTGGAGCAGAGGAGAGACTAACGTGTCTGATGACAACAACACATCCTGCTGAAGTTTACCCTCCAAAGCCTCTTTGTTTCTGTGCATTACCTGAACAAACACACTTTCCCTCGTGGTGTTTTTGTCACAGAGGAGAAGTTCGGCCGAAGAGCACAACATAGCCAGGCTGATTTCCCTTTTCTCTGCCTCTGTGGGAAAAAATAGAAACTGTGTGAAGAGGAAGCCAGAATGAGGAAGCTGTGAAAACGAACATGTGCAGGGACATAATGTGGGCTGTTTGTTTGGTTTCCTCAGTTACCAGCGGTGCACACACAGTATCTGGACTTCCTCTCCAGTCACATATCGTACACATCGATCACTGTTGACCATTTCCTAAAACACGGCATATTGAGATTGATTTCTTAAATGGCTTTTATACCTTATCTGTTTAATTGACTTGCTTGACTGAGTCCCAGCCGAGTCAAGCGAGCAGGAACTGATGAAGCCTCTCGGATGAGAGGTGAAACGTCTTCAAAGACAAAAACCAAATCCAGTTGCGTTCGATTCAATTTCCTTGAGATAAGTAAGTACTGAAATGTCAATCACATGTTTGAGGTCGTATTGAAACTTAGGTCACATTCGTACATGACAAAGTCTAAAGGATCTCAGAGAAGTTTGCATGGTGTGTTTCTGCTCCGCCGTGCTGCTGTCACAATAAAAAGAGCTGGACTGCTTTATGAAAGGAGGCTCCAAACTGCTAGATTTAAGAATTTACAGCCTCACTGAAACTTTTTCAGTGAAAAGTCACCAGATTCTTGTTTGTTAATTGTTCCTCTTCTGGCTTTGACTTTTTTCAAGAACACAGCTTGGAAATGCTTTTGAACAGCAGCCTCTCAAACCCCACATGTTGCAGTTACCTTGAATGCACCAATAGGCCTTTTCTCAAGAGTGTTTTCAGCAAACTGAAACTGACGGCTTGCTGAAAGTCAAAAAATAAAAAATACTGGTCAGAAAGTCTCACCTGTGAAGTGATCCAGCGTTGCTGGGGGACTTGACATGTCACCCACCACTGTTCGCACCTCAAACTTGTACCTGGTCCCTGACCTTAAGTCAGCAAACTGGTGGGTTTCTTTATCCACCGTGTCAGAAAAGGACTGGCCCCAGAAGCTTGAGTTGAGTTTGACCGAGTACTTGACAGTTGATGCGTTGACGGGGGCGTCCCATTTGAAGCTGATTTGTTTTTTATCAGTTGAGGTGACTCTGGGATTTCTAGGCGGCGCCGGCACTGAGAAAAAAGGGAAAAGAGAAAAAATGAGGCAATGATTTCTGAGATACACCTGCAGTAAAATTAATTTCATCATTAATGTTTAGTGGCTGTGGACGAGCATTTTTCAGCAACAGCCAATCGGTGTATTTACATTCTGTATTCGACAGAGTCGGACATCAGCAGCAGGTGAAAACAGAGCATAGAGCTGGAATATTTTCATATCCTACCCACTCTTACTACGGATTATTTTAGACCAAACCAGAGGTGATTGTGGAAATACAAACCACGACTCTGTTGGTGAGTTTTATGTAGTTTTGTCAAGTTTGACTCAAGTGTTAAGTATTTTATGTTGAGTTCATGAGGCAATTAAGCTCCTCCTAGTTCTGTAAAAGAGAGAACCTTGAATTCAGAAGGTGTGTGCTTGTATTTTTCTGTTAAGTCAGGAAAACAAGAAAGACTATTTGATTTCTTGACATTTTGTGAGTTTATTAACTAACTGTAGAGACTGTCAGGCTGTGGCATCAGAAGACAGGACACAAGGCTAGCTGGTTAGCATGCTAACTTCAGTAGACATCTCTGTGACACAGTTCATAGATGTCTTTGACGTGACGGCAACACTGTTGTTCTTCACACTTTCAATAATATTACTTCCTTTTTTGAACATTTAAAACTAAAATTCTTGACATTTATTAATGTATTAATTCATTTCCGAGCTTTACAGGTCAGATATAGAGAATGGAGAAGTCCAGCCTCCTGCGTTTCAAATGTGACCTTTCTAAAACAGCAGCTGAATAGGCCTGCTTTAAATGTACTGTTCGTGGCAGGGTCTGCCACATTTATCTAGCTTTCACATGCACAAGGGATTCTGCATGACTGTTTTTAATGTTATCTGACTGGGATCAGCCCACTGACACCACCTCAGAGCTGTATTAGGTTGCTGGTGTTTCTGACCACAAGGTGACTTTTATTGTGAAGCAGTCACAAGAAACAAAGTGCTGATGTTCAACTCAATATACAATATTTGGATTATTTATTTAATTTTTTTTTCAACAAATCAGTTTTGAGGAACAGAACGAGCAGCGGGAGCCACAATCAGCTGTCATCCATCTTCCACATGGCATGCTGGGAAAAGGACGATTGTTGACTGACTTCTTTTTGTCTGGCTGCTCTGTCAGCAGATACACCAGCTGCTTCTCAGGTGTGTCTGCTGACAGGATGTTCGCTGCAGCATCTAATCACACTTGCTGTGATTCAAGCTTAACTTTAATACAACAAGGGGCAAAGTGACTCACAGGTGTAAGCAGACTGTCTCACTGCTGGGCCTCCCAGCTTTCCGTCACTGATGAAGACGATCACTGTGTAATAGGCTGCATTCTTCAGTCCAGTAAAGAGCACTGTCGGTGTTTCTGTCCGGAGGGTTCGTTCATCGTTACCATCTAGCTGGAGCGTTACGTTGAAAGATGAAAAGGCACCGTCCGGGAAGTTCCAGGTGGCACTGAGGGAGTCATTGGTTGCGACCAAACTCAGGTTTGAAACTGGTCCAGGAGCTTTGTGGGAAACACAAGGTCAGATTAATGACATTCAACAGAGCAGGACAGGAGCTGGAGTTCTGTTTCTGTAAACCATGAAACACATTAGTGCAGAGTTACTGGTGTAGCCGACGATAGACACGCTGCCTCCCTCCAGACTGTGGTTGGCCCGTGCTGTCACACTGAGGGTTATATTGGTGCCCACCGTCAGGTTTGTGACTGTCACTTCTTCCTTAATGCTGATCTCATTATATAAGCTGTCAGAGATAAAGAGAAAGAAAGAAAGTTATTTGACTTATAGTGCTGCAGCCAGAGACAACTAGACATGCTGTCGCACTCAAAGACTGGGGCTGACGCCAACGTGCCAATTTCTACATAATGTTGCTTCAAGTAAGTAAATAAGTTCTGGACTTTCTATGCATACTTGTGAGTGCCTTTCATCGCCTTCACCCTGTAATCTGTGTGCTGTCCTGATGGAGCGTTCCAACTAAGCTTCAGGGAGGTGTCGCTATTCTCAGACACCATCAGGTTGGAAACGGTTCCAGGTTCTGAAAGAGAAAACAGACGGGAAATATGACACAGACAACATCACTCAGCTTACTGACAATGACCCCCACTAAAACTTCACAGGTGTCAGACGTGGCTCGAATTTGCCTCCACTGAATTTCACATTATGTGTGAGAGAAGTTAGCAGCTATGAACCCAAGCTAACCCTAACCCAAGCTAACCCTAACCCAAGCTAACCCTAACCATACAGCGTACCTTCTGTTGAATTTCTCTACCAATGTAAGCAAATGTAAGAACTGGCCACTTGTCAAATTCATACTCCAAATCAACTGGGGGCAGCATATCACTAGGGTAACCGCTAACTGCTGCCAACTATGGCTGCAATTAGCTGGTTGGCTCAGTAAGCTGTGCAGCTAGCGGTTCAATTAACACTCAGAAGATATCTTTGCACTACATAGACGCCACAACATCTAAACTGGTATTTCTGATCATTTTGGTTTTCAGTTTGGATGATTTCAACTAAAATTCTTACGTAATGCACCTTTAAGCTAAAAAAATTATCAAATTGAAGAAGTCTGTAGAGAAAAGAGCATAAGCTGCCACATCAGTCCCGACAGGCTACTGATCCTTTGGTTTGTGATATAAACTCACTGGTGTAGGCTGTGATGTTGGACTCTTCACTCTGTATGGAATTATCATCGACCGCTGACAGGACGCTGAACGTGTACGGGCTTCCAGGTGTCAGGTCGCTGACGTTGCCGACCACAGTGCCCTCTGTGACATTTTTAGTCATCTGACCGTCAACCTTAATGAGATAGAAATCCACTTTTCCAGCTGGTTTGCTCCAGCTCAGGGTGACAGAACTTTCTGTCTGGTCGGTGACTTTGAGGTTTTGGACTTTGTTTGGTACTGAATAAAAAGGACAAACAATCAGGGTTAACACAACTGTTCATTATTACAACAAGACACAGCAGTTCTGTTGAATCTAGCACCTTCAGAAAGCAGACAGAGCCACTTTAAGATTCAAAAGTTAAAACATTAAAACACACTTACACACACACTTATTACTACCATCAGCAAAGTGAAAGAGTAACCTTTGACAGCAGCTTTCAAGTGATCACATGACTGACTGCATGTGCAGTCTGAGCAGAGACAGCCAATCAGACATAACGACTCCATCTGCTCAATTCTTTCATTTCTCCCATAGCTACTTACATGTTAACAACAATATCATGTATTTGAAATAGGAAAATAATCCGGTCCGGATGTCTCCTGGTTCCTTCACCAGTCCGGATGTCTCCTGGTTACTTCGGTCCGGATGTCTCCTGGTTCCTTCACCAGTCCGGATGTCTCCTGGTTCCTTACCAGTTTCGGATGTCTCCTGGTTCCTTACCAGTTTCGGATGTCTCCTGGTTGCTTCACCAGTTTCGGATGTCTCCTGGTTGCTTCACCAGTCCGGATGTCTCCTGGTTCCTTCACCGGTCCGGATGTCTCCTGGTTGCTTCACCAGTCCGGATGTCTCCTGGTTGCTTCACCAGTCCGGATGTCTCCTGGTTGCTTCACCAGTTCCGGATGTCTCCTGGTTGCTTCACCAGTCCGGATGTCTCCTGGTTGCTTCACCAGTCCGGATGTCTCCTGGTTCCTTACCGGTTTCGGATGTCTCCTGGTTCCTTACCGGTTTCGGATGGCTCCTGGTTGCTTCACCAGTCCGGATGTCTCCTGGTTGCTTCACCAGTCCGGATGTCTCCTGGTTGCTTCACCAGTCCGGATGTCTCCTGGTTCCTTACCGGTTTCGGATGTCTCCTGGTTCCTTACCAGGTTTCGGATGGCTCCTGGTTGCTTCACCAGTCCGGATGTCTCCTGGTTCCTTCACCAGTCCGGATGTCTCCTGGTTCCTTACCGGTCCGGATGTCTCCTGGTTACTCCAGGTGACAATACAAGTGTCATCACCCTCACTGTTTACGTTCCGCCATCTGGGAACACAGAAGCCATGTGTGACGTCATCCACACTGTGACCACAGCACTTCAGACGAAACACCCCGGAGCCTTCTCGTCATCATCATCATCATCATCATCATCATCATCACAGGTGACTTCGACCACATCTCTCTCTCATCCACACTCCCAACGGTCAGCCAGTTTGTCAAATGCACAACAAGAGACAATGAAACTATAGATCTGCTGTATGCAAATGTTAAAGATGCATACAGCTCCACTGCCCTCAGACCCAGGTCAGACCCAGGTCAGACCCAGGTCAGACCCAGGTCAGACCACAAGATCAGACCCAGGTCAGACCCAGGTCAGACCACAAGATCAGACCCAGGTCAGACCCAGGTCAGACCCAGGTCAGACCACAAGATCAGACCCAGGTCAGACCCAGGTCAGACCCAGGTCAGACCACAAGATCAGACCACAAGATCAGACCCAGGTCAGACCCAGGTCAGACCACAAGATCAGACCACGAGATCAGACCACGAGATCAGACCACAAGATCAGACCCAGGTCAGACCCAGGTCAGACCACAAGATCAGACCCAGGTCAGACCCAGGTCAGACCACAAGATCAGACCACAAGATCAGACCACAAGATCAGACCACAACCTCGTCCTGCTCTCCCCATCATACAAGCCTATGGTTCAGCAGCAGCCGGTGACAGTGAGGACTGTGAGGAAATGGTCTCCCGAGGCCATGGAGTCACTGACTGGGATGTCCTGTACGAACCACACGGCGAGGACATTGATGGCCTAACTGACTGCATCTCTGAATACATTGGGTTCTGCATGGACAACACCATCCCCACTAAAGAGGTCCGCTGCTACCCAACAACAAACCCTGGTTACCAGCAACCTAAAGGCCCTACTCAATTAGAAGAGAGGCCTTTGGGTCAGGAGACCGAGCAGAACTCAAGCGTGTTCAGAGAGAACTCAAACACAGCATCAGGGAGAGTAAGGACAACTACAGGAGAAAACTGGAGTACAAACTGGAGAACAACGACACCAGGGACGTATGGAGTGGGATGAGCTTCCAGAGGAGAGGTGGAGGAACAGCTGAGGGAAATGAGCAAACGAGTTCAACCAGTTTTTCAGCAGGTCTGACTCCAGCTCCCCCAGCTGCCCCCGGGTAGTGGAATTGTGGATTCTTACAAATACCTGGGTGTGTTGCTGGACAGTAAACTGGAGTGGTCTACAAACACGGCGGCAGTCTACAGGAAGGGCCTGAGCCGGCTTTACTTCCTGAGGAGGCTCAGGTCCTTTAATGTCTGCAACCAGATGCTCCATATATTTTATCAGCCTGTTGTTGCGAGCACCATCTTCTTCGCTGTGGTGACCTGGGGTGTGGGAATCAAAGCGAAGGACGCAAACAGACTGAACAAACTCATCAAAAGGCAGGGTCTGTTGTTGGCTTGTCACCCTTGAGGAGGTGGTGGAGGACAGGACACTGGCGAAACTGCTGGCAATCATGGTCAACGTCTCTCAGCCCCTCCATAAAACTCTGGACAAACTAAAGAGCAGCTTCAGCAACAGACTAATTCAACCTGCTGCCTAAAGGAACAGCACAGGACATCATTCCTACCTGCTGCCATCAGACTTTTTAACACACATAACAAAACACACACATAACTACTGCGCTTTATATTATTATCTGTACATAAACCTGCACCTTATTCTCCTGCACCTTGAGATCCACTTACCTCAGCATTTTATTTTACTTACCTCGATATTTTATTTTATTTCATAACTACTTAAGCATATTATTGTATATTGTACTTTATTGTTTCTATACCTGCCCATATATTTTTATTGTATTTGTACTTGAATGTACCCGCTGCTATGACGACCTCATTTCCCCTCAGGGATTAATAAAGTTATCTATCTATCTATCTATCTATCTATCTATCTATCTATCTATCTATCTATCTATTTAATTGGCTGAAATTGAGACAGAAAAACAAAGAAACACCTCAGTAACAAAGAAATGTGTAGATGTAAAGAAAACAGCAGTTCCATTAATTGAAGCTAACAAATGTGAATGAATGTCACTGACAGTATTATCTTAATGCCGTCAGATGTTAGAGAAGGAGGCAGACTCACTGGTGTAGAAGACAACCTTCTGTGGGTTGAGGTCTCTCTGACATTTAACAGGAAACACCTGGACTGAGTAGTTGGTGCCGGCTGTCAGGTTGACCAGGTTAGAGGTCAAGCCAGTGTGATTTTCCGTCCGATCGCTGTCGCCTCGGACCTCTAGGCGGTAATGGCTGATGCTACCAGGCCCGGGTTCCCATGTGAGGGTGGCGCTCTGGGTAGTCACGCTGCTGACGATGACTCGGCCGATGAAACGAACTGGAAATGAGATGAAGGTTTTAATGGTCAAAGAACCTGAGAGAGAAGGTGCAGACACAGAGGTGTGAACAGTTCACTTTGTTCTTTCTTTACTTTACCACTTTACCTCTTACTGCTTTCTTCTTTAGTACACGTTCTAAATCTAGTGGGGCTAAATTGTTCAGCAGAATTAGTTGCAGGTTACAAAATGTGTTTTAGTTTTCTACATGTGACAATCACACACATTCTGCCATGTTATTTACTGGTGCTAGTTTCTTTGTCTCTTTATTAAAGAACCTGATTGTTCAGAGGTTTGTACAAGTGTTGGCTCAATGTATGTTGGCCCTCTCTGCTTGTTTCAAGCTCTTGAGAGCTGCCTTGTGTTTTATTCTGATGTTCTGGAGGGTTTGGAGCAGGTATTGGACTTGAATGGAAGTTTAGTTGAATTCGCCTTAATCTGTGTGGAGTTTGTATCTCGACCTGTGGAAGATAACAACTCAGTGTGTAGAGTTGTGAGGCCACATATGTTAATATGCATCTTGTACAGAGACAAGAGTTTTTATTCTGACCAATAAAATGAATAACTTCAAATGTAAAAATACAAATGGCTCCATACAGCTTGCCTGGCGTAATCCAAATCTGTGGAAGTCCAGAGATCCCAAACTGATTTGGGAAGACGTCAGTTACTCTTTATTGAAAGTCTTCTTGTCACCCTTGAAGTCGGCGCTCAAGCTCGACTGTGTGTCGAGGTAAACGGCATCTTCCAAATCAACCTGGGATCTCTGGACTTTTTAGATTACACCGGTCGAGCTGTATGGAGGTATTTTATGTTTGTTTTTCTGTCCCCATGTGCTTCAGTTATTTAGGAGAACACTGCAACTCTTTCACTATAAAGCTCCAGAAATGTTGTGTGGACTGTAAAACTTCACAGGACTTTAACCCTCAAAGGGGAGCAGATAATGGCTGCGTTTTCATTGTTGGGTGAACGTATCCTTTAAAATAAACGTGCTACTCACTGTGTATAGTTGCATTGGTTGTACTTTTTTGTATTTACTGTTCATGGTAACGTACATTAAAGTTGGGACGTTACGATGGTAGAGTGTATGGTTTGTGTGCAGTCTTACCTTCGTGACAGATAAAAGGCAGACGCTCCGAGCAGTTCTTCTCTACCCAGGCCCCAAAGCTGAGCATGGCCACACAAGAGTCTTCAATATACTCCTGATCCGTGTCGGAGGCGTTTGTGGACAGCATGGGTGACCGCACACATTCTGCTTGTGACGGGCCTGCAGTGGAGGTGGATTCTGGGGTGTTTGAGCTAAAACCAGTGCCTGCTGTCAGTCCATTGTAAGTCGTCACATCTGAGAGGGAGATTGTTTTTGCTGGGCAGGTACAGGAGCAGCTGCAGCAGACAAATTTTGGGGAGGGGGGTTTCAACACGGGCCAACCAGGGTACCAGTTCTGGAAGGAGAGGAGATCCCCGTTGGCCCAGCGGGACCAGAACATAGTGGAGTTGCTGGTGGGGTTGAGGCTCTTGCGGAGGCCGACCCAGTGGTCAGAGGTGAGATTCGAGGCGATGCTTTGGGTGTTTTCAGAAGTCAGAGTCACCAGGTCTTCGAAACAGGCCTGACAGGATGTGAAAGGCCACAGTCACACTTCAACAGTCCTGACTCATCATTTAGAGGTTTGTGGAGCAATTATATCGCTACACCTGTCAGCTTTAAATGACTATCAACAGTTTTATTTCTGCAGAGCTGTGACTAAATGAACAGGCCTTTTTTGTACATATGAGTGAGTTTCATGTCGCACCTGGCAGTGATTCCTGGCCTCCTCCCAGGTGAGACTTCTCCTCTGAGGGAAGTAGTCTTTTTCTGCAGCGCTGAACATCAACATCAGGGCTGAGAGGAGAAGGTTGACAGGAGAGTTCAGTCCTGAACTTAACTTCTGTGTTCTCACCAGCAGCAAATTCAGTCAACAGACACAGTTTTCTGTCATATTTTATATACAGATGCACGTAATGTATGTATTTTTTAATCAGATATCGAGGGATAACTTTGAGCAAAGCACAGTTTGACTTTATCTCCACAATGTGACTTTTCCTTTGCTTTGTTTCGTAATGACTCAGCTGTAGTCGCCAGGCTGTAAATAAAGTTTGAATATCAGCTGTATCGGGGCCCCAGATCCTCGGGCCGAGCCCTCAGGGCCGCTCGTCTACAACGAAGAGGCCAAACGAAGTCAAAATGAACTTAATACAAGTAATTCATGCTGTTCTGACTTTAAATTTAATGTAGTTACAGTTAAGTTATTTCTGTTAATGACATCCAAACGACAAAATGCCGGCTTCTTTTTAAAGAAATGTTTTAGTCACTGTAAACTGAACATTTTAAAAAGGAATGTGTCGCCATCCTGAGATTTTGCAGGCTTAACAATTAATCTAAGGAACAATTGCCTGTTAAATCAAAAAGATTCAACTCTTTTCATTTCATGCTCCATAAACAGTCCAGCTGGATACCAGGGAGGAAACAACACTCACCCCAGGAAGTTAGAAGACAGACTTTATCCTTCACAGAAAACTTTCCCATGTTGACAATCTCGTCGTTCGCAGATTCACAGCAGCTTCATGAAACTTCACCAGAAGTCAGCGAATGTAAAATTAAAATGTAAAAAGTTGGAACCAGACAACATTGATTTTAAACTCAAGTTAAATACTTCTCGTCTCCCTGATCAGAGGCTACAGACGCATCCTCCGACCTCACCTCTCAGCCCTGAAACACACCTGTTCCACTCACACGGATCCATCGACAGGTAATATTTGCCTTCAACACAAAGCTTTATTCACCCAGAGCCCAGAACACCTTTACATCATCCTGGTCTGGCATCCAAACATGCAAAGTACTACAGTGAAAAGGGGAAGTCATGAAATGTATAACAGTGCAGTCGTGTCAGAGATGCAAAGTGAGAACATGCTCGCTGCAAACAGAACACAAGGACTCAGTTGTATGTTAGGCATTTATTTTGGCTGAAGCTTCGAGTACAAAATGCAAATTAGTAAAGGCATGAAAAAATGACAATGAAAAATATAGAAAGATAAAACTCTCTTACAAAACTAAGATCCCAAAATAATCTATAGAATACAGAAATAAAACAAAGAAATGCCTTTATAAGTTTTTCTTGGCAGTGTAAAAACAAAGTGGTCGAAGGCGACAGACAGTGGTTGGTCACGACGCAGTGAAGTGCTCATGGAGGCTGGAACGGAAACACCACACAGAACGATTACAGCTGGGACGTCCTAACACACAACATTTATTCATTCTTGTATTTCCATGTCAATATTCCTCTTTTACCATTGTTCCCAACGTCAGTTTCTGCTCTCTGCCGTGTATAAAAGTAACAAATACTAAAAGGTGATTGGCTTTTGGGGTGCCAGCCCCTCATCTACCAAATCTAGTGTTAACTGTTCGTGACGATCCAGGTTCCCTGTGAGCAGAAACCTCAAATAGAAAACCTTTAGTTTTCTATAAGCAGACAACAAATGCATCAGACAAGGTCGATCAACTTTAAAATCAGAATCATTAAAACTCAAAAGGAAAATCCCTGCCATGATTAACACTGATTAAACTGAGTCCCTCCCAATTTTAAGTGGAAACCCGTAACATCCTGGGTTAAAATGTCAGAGCCATTTCACGGGACCGTTAAATGTGAGAGTTCTGAAGAGGAGGCAGAACTGCTGACCGTGTGAACAGCTCTCCTCCGCAAAATAGTTTCAACCTTTATTCACTTGCATACATAAAAAAAACAGTAAATCACTAGTCAGGCAGTACAGTTATTGGTTCAAGTTCTGGTGGATTAGATAACCTGAAACATGATGGCTTGGGGGAGAAAGGCATGCTGTTGGTTCATGATCAGGAGCTTCTCAGTCGCTGTCGCTCCTCTCTCCTCTGTGCAGGAGTCTCTTTCCGCTGGAAGGCAGAGGAACCTCGTGTTTCACAGACACCCTGCTCTTGGTTTTGCTGTGGAGAGAAAGCAGGAAACAATCCGGTGACTGTTGGAAATTAGGGCCGTTTTATTTGAAATGACACAAGAGAATTCCACTTTAAGACTGATGAAGCTTTAATCAAACATTTTGGTTCACATTCAGCATCTGTTCGCTGCTCAAATGATCTTCTTCTTGATATTTTTCATGAAAATATTTGTTCTTTTCCCCCACATTCATGATGTAACTACTTTAACAGTAGATAGTGTTTAATATTGATTCAAATGTCCCATCATTTTTTCCAAGTCATTTTGGAGGCTAAAATGTTCAACACTGGAGCCTCCAGCTTCTTAAATGTCAGGATGTGATGCTTCTCTGTGGTTCAGGATAGTAAACGTAGAGTCTTTGGGTTTTGGAAGGTTGGTTGGAATAAAGAAGCAATTTCAAAACATCACTTTGGGCTCTGAGAAACTGTGCTGAACATGATTTCATAATGAAAATGATGTTTAGTTGCAGCCCAGTGTGAAGCAAGATAACATATAACATATATAAATGTTACATACAGTGACCTCTGGTGGCAGGTGATCTCCACTGGACACAGCACGGAGTTCAGGCTAAAACCAAGCTAAGAGTCTATCAAACGTGTTCATGATAATCTGCCTTTAAACTTTTAACTGCTGCCCAACTAATCAGAGTAAATGCCCAAATTTGTCGACCACGTTGAGATATTCTTGAAGATTTAAGTCACAAGTTTGGTCCACTGACAGTGATTCAGGCTGTTTGCAGCCAAGTAACACGAGTTACACTTCTGACCTTTCCTTGTCCAGCAGCTCCAGACCATCATTGATTTTCTTCAGCATTTCGAAACGCTCACGACCACGAACCTGCAGGGAAATCAAAGGAAAATGAATCAAAGGCCACGGAGATTTTTCACAACCAGTTGTATGACTGCATGCATGTTTACTCACATGCAGAACAAACACGTCCTTGTCCTCCTCCTCTGCACTGGAGGCCGACTTGGACTTCTTCACAGAAGGGGTGTCAGGAACAGGGACGCTCTCTGACAGACGCAAAACTGAGGTTAGCAAGGAAACAGGAAGTATGGATGGAAAGGAAAAACTGAAAACTAATGTAATGCTACATAAACATACTTCGTTTTTTATTTTGTTTGGTGCCATTCTGCGTCTTGGCGCTGTTCTCCTCCTCAGTTTTGCGGTCTCTGCCTGGACATGCACAGACGCGCACCTCGAAGCACCTCCGGCCCAGAACAACTCCCCTGTGGAGAAGACGAGGGGTAGAAAGGCTCAAAACGCTTTCCAAGGGCAAAGTAATTCACACAATAGTAATGCAAGACTAAACTGGGACGTCCATATCAACCACTGTCTGCCTTTTCTCAGTACACAGAAGGTACATTACGACTCCCAGCACCCCCCTTCTTAACATCCGCTGAAGGAGAAGCAACACTTACTCTGGAGTCTCGAGGGTCAGGATGGTGAGGATGGGTCTGCGATTCATGCCGCCCATGCAGGAACTGTTGCACATGAAGCTCAGCAGGATGGTTGTTATCTCTGATCCCAGCTGGACAAGGAGAAGAACAACAGTGTTGATTCACTGCTGGCTGAGGTCACAATTAGGTATACAACAATTAGGGAGGAAATGCTGTGTGTCCAATTTCCTAATTGAAATGCTGCTTTAAGATCTCAAAGTGACAGGCACTGTTTGTTTTATACTCACACAGAAAATAATCGAAGGGAGGAAACCTGAATGTTAAAAATGACAGCAGTAGAAAGATTAGACATGTCGTCTCAGACAGATCGAGTCGTACCTGCGGGGGCTCGTAAGGGACGGTCACGCTCTGCCTCTTTGTGTGCTGATCTTCATAATACTGAGCTCTCTGGCTGCCCTCCACTCGGATCAGATGGCTGCGATGCTCAGCAGCTAAACGTACAACACATTAAGAAAAAATTGAACTTATCAGTTTACATTTCTTCTTCTAGAAAAGACGAGCATTAATCCACTGCACATAGAAGACAGTATTCACCGACTCTTTTTCCTTACCGTCCTCGTTCTGGTGGTGGGGACATCTGCGGACCACTTCAGCCACGTGCTCAGTCTTCTTGTAAACCGCCGTGGCCCTGAGGACGGCGCCTGCAGGAGGCTCCTTGCTGACGAGAACTTCCACAGGGCTGGTCTTTGCCAGCTGGCAATACAGTTTGTTCAGCAGCTCTGAATACTGAGAGAGAGCACAGTCAAACAGCCACATTATTATCAGTGGAGCCAAAATGCCAAGCACTGGTCTGAGATAAACACAAATTTCATAAAAAGTTCCATAAAATAAGTTTGACTACTCTTTCTTCTCTAAAGAACCAAAAACAAACTGCATTTTAAGTTCTCTAAATAAGTACGGCCAGACTGATCAAGCTAAAAGAAGATATTTTACCTTGCTCTCGTCCATCTTAACCCTTACGGTGCTGGAGGAAGAGGTGCAGGAACATGTCCCGTCATGTCAGAGCTGTGCTTTACAACCAGACTGCACCTCTCCCACAGACCAGAGCACAAGGCGGCAGGGGCGGGAGTTTCAGGGCAGACCACCCTAACTTCAACTAAACTGGCCAACTGCAGCGCGCTGCTGGGTGAGTCACAGTGGAGACATTAATGCTATTGGCTCTTCAAACTCAGTGACTGACCGTAGTCCTTAAAATTTAGCGAATCGTCACAATGAATAAGATTCCACTTGACTGCCACCAGAAATACGAAAGAATGGATTTTCAACGCTAAGCCAAGGTAAGATGCACATTTTTACTCTTAATATAGATCGTTTCAGTGTTTCACACACTTTAAATACTTTGTGGGTGATAAAAACTTAAGAGACCAGCGGAGGAGTTTATTACAGTAAAACTATTCAACTTCCAATCTCAGAAGTTTAAATCTATGAAGTAAGGTTGAACTTAATTTTGAGAATTAGACCAATCCACAACAGGAGCAGAGCTTCTACATGTAGAAATAACCCTTTGGGTGGAAGGAGCCGAGTTGAACGGTGAATGGCGCCTGATGATGAGCAGCTGTGGAAATCTCTTTTGTTCTTTGGCGAGGGGCTCAAACAGCAAGCTTCTGCTCTTCGCCATGTTCGGCTGCAGGACATTCTGCCACAAGTCCCACTCAACTTCTAACACTTACAGACTACCATTTAAATTCTGTGTAATGTTACCAAAATTAGACACAGCGAGCAGTACATACTACTTTTTCTCACATTGATAGGAACAGATATAAGACAAGTTATCCATAATATATTGAAAATTATTCAAAACTGTTTAAAAATACAGGAAATCAACAAATGAGTAGAATTTCTATACTTTTAGATGACACTCACTGTCGATGTGACCGACTTGGCAGTTCCAGACTTCTGGAAACGCAGCTGGAAATCGTATTCTCCCGGGTAGTCGGTTGTAACCGGGACGGTGGAGGACGGGGGAGTGACACCATCTTTAGCAGTCATCTCCATAGGCAGCTCAAAAAGGTTTTCATCAAACCCTTCAGTCAGAATTTGCTCGTTCATGAGCTGGAAACAGAGCAAAGCACCAGAGAGTCAAATATCTAACAGAGAGCTGTATCAGGCAGCCGTTCAGTTCAGTGCTTCTAATTGAAGGTATGGGCAGGCTTGCTTACGAGCATATTCATTTGTCCCTGCACGCCCCATGTTTCAGACGGCTCGGTCACAGTCGGTATGGTCGAGATCAGGGGAGCCGCACTGCAAACAAACACACACACAGGGTTAATGGTGTTTCTCAAGCACAGTGACACCTTTCAAAGTGGTATTTACTATTAAAACACAACTTACACACTCTCCCACAGCTCTCTGAAAGAGTTCTGGCTCAGAGGCAGACTCTCGAGACTGGGCTCTTGTTCCATCATCATTTTCCCAGAGGAGAAAAGTGAGGAAGAGCGCTGGAAGGGATCAACAGGAAGTGAGAGCTTGAGTTAGTATGAAGAATGCAACAGCTTGATCTCTATAAATCTCTACAATTCATTTAACATTTTAGGCAACGAGTATTGATTGTCTTTTTTTCAACCATACATTAACAGTTTAGTCTATAAAATTATTGAAAATGGTTAAAAATGAACAAACCTTTTTTTTTTTTTTTTTAAATATGACAATACAACACTGATAGACATTTAATTTACAGTAATATATAAACTACACACATTTGAGAAGCTTTATGTCAACAACCTTGTAACTTTTAAATCGATAAATCGCCTCAATAATTAGCCGATAATCAAACCTCTGGTTCTGCCACACAGGAAATGCAGTCTGAGAAAAACAAGCAGGCCTTTTGCTCTGTGATTTGCTGACTAACGTTGAGGTTCCCTTCGTTATAACACTTCTGATATATAAAGCACATGAAGCTTTAGACATAGCCATATTTCTCAAATGTCACGTTTTAAACGAATTTTAAAGTTACCGACTCAACAAGCAAACAAACAACACGAACAACCACTCAGCCTGCTAACGTTAGCTAGCTGCCGTCCATTTTCTGCCGTGCAGCAGGCCTGCGAGCTAGCTCCATTCGGCCGCCGAGCCGGTCGCTTCCACAAAAACTCAATGAAAATAACTTCACTCTGCGCGAATATGTGAACCGGAGCGACTAACGATCGACTGTGTAACACGGGTTTGACTCGCCGCGACAGCGGACAAGACTTTCTTTGTTTTCACTAGCGAGATTAGCGTTAGCATAACTAGCTAGCTCATTACGTTAGCTTTACGTTTCGGAATCCGAACTAGCTAAACCGCCGCAAAACTTTCTTTATCGGGCAGCTGAGTTGCTCCTGGCGCCCTTTCTTTAACGAATGAGGCATGGATGACCACAACGCTACCTCTGGCTGTCCGCTGCTGCTGTGTGGGCGGTGAGTCACCTGCGCTCAGGAGACTGGAAACAGCCGAAAAAGTCAAAATATTTTGGGGGTTTATCGGAGCACGTTGTTGACGGGGAATCCCACCGAATTGAGGGGGAGGGGCTGTTTTTAAGCCTGTCCAGCCGACCAATCACAGAGCGCTCTGCTCTTCTGACGCGTTTAAATGCAACATCGCGAAATGCTCGTGATGCATTCATTGACCGTGGGAAATATTGCAACTCAAGAACGACAAGAGCCCATTTGCATAGGAAATGACTATTTGTACAATTATCCCCATAACGGATTAACATCTGTTTGTTCTGTGCTGCTCAGTCTGTAGTTGTTTGTCTGTTTTCTTACTTGTGTGACGAATAAACAACAATAATTCATGTGTTACTTGCTCAGCAACTCATTTTTGAGATTGATTTCACCACATGCCATCTTCAGGGATGGAAACAGTTCAGTTATTGATTCCATACTTACATTTAAAACAAGTAACTATGGAGGAAAACACATATAGCATTAGTGCTGTAAAAGAGCTTGAACTGGGTTCAAACCACTTTCTGTTGAGGGCACGGACGTCTCTCATGTCAGTTTAGACTTGGATTGTATCAACCTTGCTCATTGTTGGAAACTAAACTTTTGTATGCCAATAAACTTTTACTTATCTATTTATTGCCCATTATTTTGTTGCCAGGTAAATCAAAGCTAGTAGACTGGTCCTGATATGGGCCACATATTGTATGTGATACTGAGCTGTACAAATAAAGCTGACTTGACATGCACATGAGAAAACTACAGGTTTCTGTGGAGCTCCTGAAGGCAACATGACGACATTATCAGGAATTCCTGGCTGATTTTTAGGTCAGACAGCTAACCTTGAATGACCGAGATAGTGATGTACAAAGATACAATAATTCAAAGAGACAATTATGTACCTAGACAAAAAACACTATCACGTATCCTAGGTGACAAAATGTATCTTGACACAGTCTTTAAGGGTATACTAAAAAATATACAGTCACATAAAATGCACTACAGATATATAAATACATAAATACACTCAGAATCAAAGCACACCTATGTATTCTGTTCATACACATCTACATTTATCTTGAAATGTAAAAGAAAAAACCTGTCAGTGGCTTGTACATTTTACTGCGGTTCAGTGGTTGGTTGTAACATCTCACAGTTGTAGTTCTTGTGACAGTGACATCAGTTTTCTTTTGACAACAGTGATGTGTGTTTAAGTTTATCTCCAAGAAGTCAACCAGCACTCTGCTCCTGCTTCTTTCTCTCTCCAGGGAGGTCAGAGGTCATCTCTGAAGCAGCGTCTCTGGAGCAGCAGGGTCACTGTCTAACCGCCGCCTGTCAGGCATGGCGTCTTCCTGCATGGCTGCTCTCCTACCTGCCTTCCTACAGTTTAGATCTGTCACCTTCCCTAATTTCATATTCCCTCCCTCTGGATGACAACGCCTCTCATCACCCTTCAAATGCCCCTTTAACTGATTAGATACACTTCTACGCCACAGGGGACCAGAGCTGCAGAGACCCTCGGAGCAGGACCTCACCCAGGTACCTGCAGCCGCTGATGTCCGGCCACTTGTGCCCAATGAACTGGCAAGAGTCTAAGCCAAAGAGTACGCACTGAATGTAGGTTCTCATCTGTCTGGGTCCACGCAGTCATTGGTGCCACTCTGGGGCTGTCTGACCTTTGAGTGAATGTCCTGATGGTGCCAGCGAGTCCACTTTGAACTCAATCCCTGTGGCCCTATATATAGATACAATAGTGAGGTCTAACAGAGCGGGACCAGCGCAGAGAGGGACAAGACCATTTGCACAATTAATGTTGATGTTGCAGCAGGAAATGTTGAACTATTCTGATTTTATATGTAATTTGATATTTTCTTATAGTGTCAGTTAACTTTTTTGATTTGGTAAGAAGGTCATTTTTGAAAGAGATGAGCCCAGTCCTCCTTGTTTGAGCCTGGAACCATGGCAATGCTTTATGAAGCTACATTAAACTCGTATGTTGCAGAAGTTTAACTATGAACAGCCAGGGCCAAAATACAGCCTGAGCTGTATGCAGGTTCTAGTGCAACCTGCCATAGTGCTTTTACTGGATTAACTAAAATATATGGCCTGTATTATTTACTGTATATTATATCCTTTTACAAGGTCAGCCTAAGTTATTCTTTTAATATTTGATTTAAATGTCCAAGGCTAAAAAGACTGATGAATAGGACTATGCAAAGATCCTCTCCCAGATGAAGTGTGTGATATGTATGTCTGTATGTATATGGCGGTTTTGTTAACTTCGGACAGAGCTAAGCTAATTGTCTCCCTGTATTTTCAGTGTTTGCAATAAGCTAAGCTAACTATCTCCTAGCTGTAGCTTCATGTGAGTGGTATTGACCTAATCGTCAAACTCTTGTAAGCACGCTACTGAGCAAGTTTCCCAAAATACATTTTAATAATAATCTTAATAGTCAAAAAACTGTAGTTGTCTTCTCCCAGGGTCCACTGAAGAAAATTACTTTTTAATCGTTACTGTCACAAAGAAATACTTGTTCCAATTTATGCTTTGCAAATATTTTCATTGCTGATTACAGTTTGGTTCTAATAAAACTCGTGATCTTCTGGTCGGTGTGTCTGTGATTGATCCCACCTTTTCAATACATTGTGTCACATAATGTTACATTATTTTTGGAGCTACTTGATTGGTCCATCGGTGTTTTAACCCTCTTCACTGAAGTTTGTGTCTGAACACATACATTCATATTTTTTCAGAGTGAGTTTGGTGTGAATGTTGTTGCCTCCCTGTCACTAACCAAACAGTTCAACACCTGCCATCCGTCACACAACTCAGTTTACTGTAACATGATTTTGAACGGGCTGACCCCAACAGCCACACACACACACACACACACACACACACACACACACACACACACACACACACGTCATAACAAGGAGGAAGAGTATTTACACGGGCTCTCTCTGCATCACTTGGGTGAGTGATAAAGGGCAGTCACATGGTGCGTTTGTGTGGTGGTGTGACTTTTTGTTGGCATCTCCAGTTTGGGAACAAACATGTGTGACATTTGGCTGAAGCGCTGAACAGGTGTTTTTGGTTTAAGATATTGGCTGTGCACTTACATGTGTTTAATCCAGTACCACAGGTCTGTATTTGGACTTCTATCAGTGCTCTTGGCTCCCTCTGTATGAATTCATGTGATACTTTATGGAAATGTCATACTATCATCTCTGTCTGCCCCAGGTTGTGCACAGAAACCCTTTCAACTATGTTGGTAACAGCTCTACGCCACTCTTCTGATGGTGTAAAGTTTCTCTACATTTAGTCCGAGTCACACACACACACACACACACACACACACACACACACACACACACACACACACACACACACACACACACACACACACACACACACACGTACGCACTAGGCTGTGCTTGGGGCCCCTGGCTTTGGGTGAGGGGTGTCAGGTTCTTCCTCTCTTTCTCAATGTGCGTATTGAGCAGGCCATGGAAAAGGAGGTGGGCTCCAGGGGAGAGTGGCGTGAGGTGTGGGTGTGTCATGCTAGGGGTGGGCTTCAATCATTCAATTGAGAGATCTAGAGCAGATATTTTCCACTGAGCTCTTTGGCAGAATAGTTTTTCCCGCCCAGTGCAACCCTCCCACAACACACCCCGCCTCAGACACCCCGTCCATCGCCAAACTTCCCCTCTAACCACACCTACACTGCCAACTCAGGTGGCACAGGCCAAATTTAGAGCCCACCTGTTGCCTGCTGGACGAGGATTAAGCTTTGTTGTATGCAACGGGGTGGGGTGGGGGGGGTTAGTGGAAGGGATGAGCTATGGTGTGTGACCCCTTTGGCATGTGATCTGAAATAGAAAGGGATTTATAGCTGTTGGGGAGATGACAATGGCAGCCAGGGTGTCAAAGACGAGCCCCTCTTTGACTGCCACGAGAAATGTTGAGTCATAGCTGGTTGAACTCCAGTTCGCCTAAGGTCCACACCTGTGCAACCATGTAACCTGCATTACTTTACCTTCTGTACATGACACGCAACACATGTGTGAGTCAAAAAACTTCAGTGAAGCACTTCATGAGCAAAGAGCCAGATTTTTTTTGCAGCAGCAATTGAGAGTTTAATTCTTTCAAAGGTTTGTCTACATCAGGGCTGGAATGATAATAATACTGCATGCAAAAAAACAAATATGTACATACATACATATATACACGTATGTATGTACATGTATATATACATGTATGTATATATATACATATACAAACATATATGCAAATTGCGACAAACACAGGCAAACACACACTGCTGTTTGAAATACTCCTTAGCAAATGTAGTCACAATGTAAACTAAACTCAACACACAGTCTTTATTTCTACCACTAGTTTTAAGGTGATTTTATGAATTATGGTTATTTTCTCGCAATGTTATGCTAAATTCCTGTCGTAACGTTAGCTACCTAGCATACATTCGAAACATTAGCTAGCAAACAGCCCATACAAACTGAGCATATTCTACTCACTAGCTTTCCATAGAGTTAATTAATCATTTTAGTTAATGATTATTCATTTGAAGGGGGGACACCTTTAATGTTCCCATTAGTTGTTGATGTGACACTTATTACTGTAAGGATACCAAAAATAACTCTTCACCAGCCAGGACATCATTTTACACTGAAGTTCATCCCATGTCTTTGTGAATGTCTAAATGTCTTAGACTGGTAGGAAGTGAGCTCTCCCCCACGGCCCCCCCAGTGTTGACTCCAGTGCTACGGCCCTGGTCTACATTATATAAGATGACTCATAGAGTGGGTCTTCAGACCAAATTTGGCCCTCAACAAAGTCATGAGCTCCAGATATGGATAAATTATTGTTAAAATGTAATCACCTCTTGAGCCCCGTAACACAAAGCAGACCACCTTGTCTGTTTTATTTCCCTCTCTCGCTCAGCCAATAGTCGTTAAGGTCAAGGGAGCTTCCTGCTTGCGTCTCGACCTCTGCAGCCGGACCTCAAGATCAGCCAGAGGCCCAGTGGGCTGATTTTCAGGACTGGAGTAGCCTCACCCCCTCCCTCATCTACCCTCTCGATACGGAGAGAGGCGTGCACGTGGGTGTGCGGGTGTCACTCTATCCCAGCTGGACGGACACAACACAGAGTTCAAAGCAGCGAGGACTCCCTGCAGCACAGGACGCACCAGATTGACCACTTTGGCCTTCTCTTTTGGATATTACCTTTCAGTGCGCCGTTTCGGTGCGTAATTGCAGCAGGTCGCAGTCAGGATTTGTTGTCCTTTTGGGGGAGTTTCACGTGTCTCCATTTGGCACCCGACGCATCTGTCATCTGCTGCCGCTGGGTGCCTGGAGCTGCCAGAAACATGCCGGCCGGGTTTCAGCAACTCGGAGGGGAGGTAATTTATTTATTTTTTACAGCTTAGATATGTGGTTGGGCTTGTTCTTTTTACTCACAAAAGTGATGTGATGAACTGTAGGTTGCAGGGAAAGACGTTACCTGTGTCCTTATTCATATTATATATTCGGTGCGTAATTTAGTTTGGAGAGATTTTACGCACGATTTTATCTCCGTCGCACAAAAAAACTGTTGGAGAAAATACATGCTTTGCCACGCCAATTTAAGATTGCTTTGTGTAACACAACAATAGTGACAAAATCGTTGACTGTTCCGTCAGAAAATTATCTGAATATTCAAATGACTTTAATTTCTACCGGCTTTAAAATATATTATGTAATTTATTTGTTGGAAATATGTCCAGCAATGGTTTATATTGTCCTTTAATCAGAGTTTAAAATATTAAATAAATGAGAATGATAATAAAAGACAATAATGCCCTATGCAACAAGCACTAACTACAGGAAATGTGCCAGTTTCAGCAAGGAGGAAAACTGAAATCAGCCCTGATCTGAATGAGCTTTGGCCCTTATTTAGTCCTGAGCAGTGACCTTGAAGAGGTAAATAACTGAGTTTACAGGTCAGAGCTGAGCACTGTGGGTTTGTTATAGGCCACCTAGTTTGACTGGTTCCTCCTCACCACCCTCATAAACACTGCCTGTGTTGTGAGCTGCCTCCAGCTCTTTGTGAGAAATCATTTGTAGATGTTTAGATTTTTTAGTGTGACTCTTCTGATTTAGGACAGTTTCATGTCTCCGTAATGTTAAAACAAGAGAGAGAGTGGACTGTTGTGATGGAATGAGGTGAAGAGCAGGCAGTAGACTGTCTGTATCCGGGCAGGAAGGAGGCTCTCAGCGTAAAATAAATCCCTTCAGCATGGAAACTCAATCACAACAGAAAAGCAACACACTCTGTGAATCAGGGGCCTCTTTTTATATCTTAGAGTTAGTAAAAGCAGGAAAATAGCAGCACAAGTAAATTAATGACTGAATGTTGTGAGGGTTAATTTGTAATGATATTCAGTCACCGTGAAGTGTAATAGAGCAAAACTGGCTGCTTCTGATGTTTTACCTTTTCTTTAACAAGGACACGAGCACACACACACACACACACACACACACACACACACACACACACACACACACACACACACCCTTTTGTTTTGGTCCATGCATACTAAACAGCACTTATCTCAAGACTCAACACAGCAAGGTCAAGAAACAGCTACAGATCCACACTGACTGAGCCACATGAAGCCTCAGACTTTACTGAATCATAAGTAGAACACAGTCAAACAGAATAAGACACGATAGGATCACACACAGATCTGCACACAGAACACAAATCACTGATGTACTGGAACTAAGTTGGGTCTACATGTACTAAAGTGCTGCACTTTATTTTTGAGGTATCTGTGCATTACTGAGTATTTCTGCTTCCACTCCACACAGCTCTTGTTACTACGTCCCTTTAAAGACCACATGCTAAACCCAACCCAGAGCCAGAGGAGCACATTTTTTATTTATTTATTTTTACATACATGTAAATATCTGTGTGTAACTTACTTCTACTTTAACTTGCTGAACTTAAGTTTTTTTTTTTACAAAACTGATCCAAACTGAGGATGAAACTTGACTCTGACGTTTTAGTTCAAAGTCACATCATATTGTGGCTGTCAGCTGGCCCACAGCAGCAAAATGTCAACTTTTCAGGGAGCCATGAAGGGTGTGTTTTTCTCTGTTTATGCCTTACTTGGGAGCCGATATGTTTTGTTACAGAGAATAATAAAGAAAAAGATGCTCAGGGTATTTTAGACTTTAATTCCCAGTGAAGTTTATTGTTTCAGTGCGCGTATCAAATAGATGCAGTGCAGTAAAATGTAGTGCAGTGGAAGTATACAGTAGTGCAGTGCAGTAAAATGTAGTGCAGTGGAAGTATACAGTAGTGCAGTGGAAGTATACAGTAGTGCAGTGGAAGTATACAGTAGTACAGTGGAAGTATACAGTAGTGCAGTGGAAGTATACAGTAGTGCAGTGGAAGTATAAAGTAGTGAGGTGGAAGTATACAGTAGTGAGGTGGAAGTATAAAGTAGTGCAGTGGAAGTATACAGTAGTGAGGTGGAAGTATACAGTAGTGCAGTGGAAGTATACAGTAGTGAGGTGGAAGTATACAGTAGTGAGGTGGAAGTATACAGTGGTACAGTGGAACTATACAGTAGTGCAGTGGAAGTATAAAGTAGTGCAGTGGAAGTATACAGTAGTACAGTGGAAGTATACAGTAGTGCAGTGGAAGTATACAGTAGTGCAGTGGAAGTATAAAGTAGTGCAGTGGAAGTATACAGTAGTGCAGTGGAAGTATACAGTAGTGAGGTGGAAGTATATAGTAGTGCAGTGGAAGTATAAAGTAGTGCAGTGGAAGTATACAGTAGTACAGTGGAAGTATACAGTAGTGCAGTGGAAGTATACAGTAGTGAGGTGGAAGTATACAGTAGTGAGGTGGAAGTATACAGTAGTACAGTGGAAGTATACAGTAGTGCAGTGGAAGTATACAGTAGTGAGGTGGAAGTATACAGTAGTGCAGTGGAAGTATAAAGTAGTGCAGTGGAAGTATACAGTAGTGCAGTGGAAGTATACAGTAGTGCAGTGGAAGTATACAGTAGTGCAGTGGAAGTATACAGTAGTGAGGTGGAAGTATACAGTAGTGAGGTGGAAGTATAAAGTAGTGCAGTGGAAGTATACAGTAGTGAGGTGGAAGTATACAGTAGTGCAGTGGAAGTATACAGTAGTGAGGTGGAAGTATACAGTAGTGAGGTGGAAGTATAAAGTAGTGCAGTGGAAGTATACAGTAGTGAGGTGGAAGTATACAGTAGTGAGGTGGAAGTATAAAGTAGTGCAGTGGAAGTATACAGTAGTGAGGTGGAAGTATACAGTAGTGCAGTGGAAGTATACAGTAGTGCAGTGGAAGTATACATTAGTGAGGTGGAAGTATACAGTACTGAGGTGGAAGTATAAAGTAGTGCAGTGGAAGTATACAGTAGTGAGATGGAAGTATACAGTAGTGAGGTGGAAGTATAAAGTAGGGCAGTGGAAGTATACAGTAGTGAGGTGGAAGTATACAGTAGTGAGGTGGAAGTATACAGTAGTGCAGTGGAAGTATACAGTAGTGAGGTGGAAGTATACAGTAGTGCAGTGGAAGTATACAGTAGTGCAGTGGAAGTATACAGTAGTACAGTGGAAGTATACAGTAGTGAGGTGGAAGTATACAGTAGTGAGGTGGAAGTATACAGTAGTGCAGTGGAAGTATACAGTAGTGAGGTGGAAGTATACAGTAGTGAGGTGGAAGTATACAGTAGTGCAGTGGAAGTATACAGTAGTACAGTGGAAGTATACAGTAGTGAGGTGGAAGTATAAAGTAGTGCAGTGGAAGTATACAGTAGTGAGGTGGAAGTATACAGTAGTGCAGTGGAAGTATACAGTAGTGAGGTGGAAGTATACAGTAGTACAGTGGAAGTATACAGTAGTACAGTGGAAGTATACAGTAGTGCAGTGGAAGTATACAGTAGTGAGGTGGAAGTATACAGTAGTGAGGTGGAAGTATACAGTAGTACAGTGGAAGTATACAGTAGTGCAGTGGAAGTATACAGTAGTGAGGTGGAAGTATACAGTAGTACAGTGGAAGTATACAGTAGTACAGTGGAAGTATACAGTAGTGAGGTGGAAGTATAAAGTAGTGCAGTGGAAGTATACAGTAGTGAGGTGGAAGTATAAAGTAGTGCAGTGGAAGTATACAGTAGTGAGGTGGAAGTATACAGTAGTGAGGTGGAAGTATACAGTAGTGCAGTGGAAGTATACAATAGTGAGGTGGAAGTATACAGTAGTGAGGTGGAAGTATAAAGTAGTGCAGTGGAAGTATACAGTAGTGAGGTGGAAGTATACAGTAGTGCAGTGGAAGTATACAGTAGTGAGGTGGAAGTATACAGTAGTGAGGTGGAAGTATACAGTAGTACAGTGGAAGTATACAGTAGTGCAGTGGAAGTATAAAGTAGTGCAGTGGAAGTATACAGTAGTACAGTGGAAGTATACAGTAGTGCAGTGGAAGTATACAGTAGTGCAGTGGAAGTATAAAGTAGTGCAGTGGAAGTATACAGTAGTGCAGTGGAAGTATACAGTAGTGAGGTGGAAGTATATAGTAGTGCAGTGGAAGTATAAAGTAGTGCAGTGGAAGTATACAGTAGTGCAGTGGAAGTATAAAGTAGTGCAGTGGAAGTATACAGTAGTACAGTGGAAGTATACAGTAGTGCAGTGGAAGTATACAGTAGTGCAGTGGAAGTATAAAGTAGTGCAGTGGAAGTATACAGTAGTGCAGTGGAAGTATACAGTAGTGAGGTGGAAGTATACAGTAGTGAGGTGGAAGTATAAAGTAGTGCAGTGGAAGTATACAGTAGTGAGGTGGAAGTATACAGTAGTGCAGTGGAAGTATACAGTAGTGAGGTGGAAGTATACAGTAGTGAGGTGGAAGTATAAAGTAGTGCAGTGGAAGTATACAGTAGTGAGGTGGAAGTATACAGTAGTGAGGTGGAAGTATAAAGTAGTGCAGTGGAAGTATACAGTAGTGAGGTGGAAGTATAAAGTAGTGCAGTGGAAGTATACAGTAGTGCAGTGGAAGTATACATTAGTGAGGTGGAAGTATACAGTACTGAGGTGGAAGTATAAAGTAGTGCAGTGGAAGTATACAGTAGTGAGGTGGAAGTATACAGTAGTGAGGTGGAAGTATACAGTAGTGCAGTGGAAGTATACAGTAGTGAGATGGAAGTATACAGTAGTGCAGTGGAAGTATACAGTAGTACAGTGGAAGTATACAGTAGTACAGTGGAAGTATACAGTAGTGAGGTGGAAGTATACAGTAGTGAGGTGGAAGTATACAGTAGTGCAGTGGAAGTATAGAGTAGTGAGGTGGAAGTATACAGTAGTGAGGTGGAAGTATACAGTAGTGCAGTGGAAGTATACAGTAGTACAGTGGAAGTATACAGTAGTGAGGTGGAAGTATAAAGTAGTGCAGTGGAAGTATACAGTAGTGAGGTGGAAGTATACAGTAGTGCAGTGGAAGTATACAGTAGTGAGGTGGAAGTATACAGTAGTACAGTGGAAGTATACAGTAGTACAGTGGAAGTATACAGTAGTGCAGTGGAAGTATACAGTAGTGAGGTGGAAGTATACAGTAGTACAGTGGAAGTATACAGTAGTGCAGTGGAAGTATACAGTAGTGAGGTGGAAGTATACAGTAGTACAGTGGAAGTATACAGTAGTACAGTGGAAGTATACAGTAGTGAGGTGGAAGTATAAAGTAGTGCAGTGGAAGTATACAGTAGTGAGGTGGAAGTATAAAGTAGTGCAGTGGAAGTATACAGTAGTGAGGTGGAAGTATAAAGTAGTGCAGTGGAAGTATACAGTAGTGAGGTGGAAGTATACAGTAGTGAGGTGGAAGTATACAGTAGTGCAGTGGAAGTATACAATAGTGAGGTGGAAGTATACAGTAGTGCAGTGGAAGTATACAGTAGTGAGGTGGAAGTATACAGTAGTGCAGTGGAAGTATACAGTAGTACAGTGGAAGTATACAGTAGTGAGGTGGAAGTATACAGTAGTACAGTGGAAGTATACAGTAGTGAGGTGGAAGTATACAGTAGTGAGGTGGAAGTATAAAGTAGTGCAGTGGAAGTATAGAGTAGTGAGGTGGAAGTATACAGTAGTGAGGTGGAAGTATAAAGTAGTGCAGTGGAAGTATACATTAGTGAGGTGGAAGTATACAGTGGTGAGGTAGAAGTATACAGTAGTGAGGTGGTAGTATAAAGTAGTGAGGTGGAAGTATACAGTAGTGCAGTGGAAGTATACAGTAGTACAGTGGAAGTATACAGTAGTGAGGTGGAAGTATACAGTAGTGAGGTGGAAGTATAAAGTAGTGCAGTGGAAGTATAGAGTAGTGAGGTGGAAGTATACAGTAGTGAGGTGGAAGTATAAAGTAGTGCAGTGGAAGTATAGAGTAGTGAGGTGGAAGTATACAGTAGTGAGGTGGAAGTATAAAGTAGTGCAGTGGAAGTATACATTAGTGAGGTGGAAGTATACAGTGGTGAGGTAGAAGTATACAGTAGTGAGGTGGTAGTATAAAGTAGTGAGGTGGAAGTATACAGTAGTGCAGTGGAAGTATACAGTAGTGAGATGGAAGTATACAGTAGTGCAGTGGGAGTATACAGTAGTACAGTGGAAGTATACAGTAGTACAGTGGAAGTATACAGTAGTGAGGTGGAAGTATACAGTAGTGCAGTGGAAGTATACAGTAGTACAGTGGAAGTATACAGTAGTGCAGTGGAAGTATACAGTAGTGAGGTGGTAGTATAAAGTAGTGAGGTGGAAGTATACAGTAGTGCAGTGGAAGTATACAGTAGTGAGATGGAAGTATACAGTAGTGAAATGGAAGTATACAGTAGTGCAGTGGAAGTATACAGTAGTACAGTGGAAGTATACAGTAGTGCAGTGGAAGTATACAGTAGTGAGGTGGTAGTATAAAGTAGTGAGGTGGAAGTATACAGTAGTGAGATGGAAGTATACAGTAGTGCAGTGGGAGTATACAGTAGTACAGTGGAAGTATACAGTAGTACAGTGGAAGTATACAGTAGTGAGGTGGAAGTATACAGTAGTGCAGTGGGAGTATACAGTAGTACAGTGGAAGTATACAGTAGTGAGGTGGAAGTATAAAGTAGTGCAGTGGAAGTATACAGTAGTGAGGTGGAAGTATACAGTAGTGCAGTGGAAGTATACAGTAGTACAGTGGAAGTATACAGTAGTACAGTGGAAGTATACAGCAGTGCAGTGGAAGTATACAGTAGCAGAAAGTCCTCCAGCAGCTGTTAAAATCCCCACAGTGTCTGTCAGAGAGTTGTCTTCAGCATGAAGCTGCACAGTAACCAGTCTGCCAGTCACAGTATGTAGAGGCTCTGTGAGACATAAACTTAGTTTGCTGGAGGGGAAGCCTCTTCTCTCCAAGGTCGCGACTTGTCTGTCACTGGTGAGACAGGTGCCCGTGGCCTGATGGGAAACTGGAGGGAAGTTAAAGTTCAGGCGCCAACAGGAAAGAAGCCGATGAAGCAATTAGCAGTGCTGAGGAGATTGTCTCTCAGTTATATATAGGGGATGTTAGTGGAGTAGAGCTGTGAGTGCCTCAGTATTACTCACTGTTCTGAGAATACAGTTTAATATGTGGTTTACCTCTGTGTGTGTTTCTGCTGCAGACAGTGACGGGAACCTTCGCTCTCTCAGTCTTCACTGCTGTCCTGGGATCTCTGCAGTTTGGGTACAACATCGGCGTCATCAATGCCCCTCAGAAGGTAAAGACATGGAGCACAGATCCATGAAAGAAAGGTAGCGTGTTAACAGAAGTGCTGATGTAAGATGGTGACACTGGAGCTCATACTGAATCCTGATTTTACGAGGTGTGTTTTGGCGCTACACACAGTCAGGTAACCTCAAACAGAGGCGATGGTGTTTAGAAAATAAACCTGAAAAAGGAAAGCGATCCCAGGCACGTGATGCTGGGACGTCATTTGATGCAGAGATGAATGTTGGCTCATTTCATATGTTATATAATGTCTATCAAATGAGGAATCAGGGTCACGTGATGAGTATTCTGTCTCTGTCACTGTGCTGCTCACACTTTTGGAGCCTTGAAACACTGTATGTACAGTATTTATAGACAGTGGCACATGATTTTTCAAAACCTGACTTGCCTCAGTCGTAAAACATGTTGCTGCTCATATTGCAGCCATCGGATGTGTTCCAGCATGAGGACACACTTTGGTACTCAATGTGAGAAGGTACTGCGTGACTTACTGTACATTGTGTATGCATCATGTTCTTTCTAAGATGAAGGCTGAAACCAAATGAACTGCAAATGTGTTCGTTCTATATATTAATACGTCACATAAGGCTTAACAGCGAGCACTGTTGATGAATGGACGCTCAGAGCTCAAGTCAGGTGAGATGTTTCCGACTCGCCTGCTGGTATTCCTGCGTCTGTTAACGAACCTTGACCCTCGACTACAAGCGTGACACAGCTGACGTCATTTCACTGAGACACTAAAACCAGAATAGAAGCTGAGCTGCTGTGTTTGTGTGTGTGTGTGTCACTGTGAGACGCCTTTATGTGGCCTTAAGAATGGAGCTGTTTTAAAAAGAAGGGCTACCAAGTGCTCCTCTGTACGGGATATACTGGATCCTCTAACTAACGTTGTAAACCCTCAGGAGACATATTCTGTTCATTTTCAGGTTTATAATTTTATTTTGGGTCATTACTAGAATATGTTTACATGCTTTAGTGCTCAGAACCACATCAGTTTTGTGGTACTGTCCAGTGCTACAGCTCTGTGTTCCCCCTCTGTCTGAAACGCTCTGTTTTAGCTCCTGTCTCTTTAAGACAACCCCGTCAGTATACCAGTCTCCTCCGGTTGGCCAGCTCGCACATGCCTGAGCCAGCAACACTCACAACAACAGAGCAGCTGTGCTAAATCAATTGTTACATGCCAAGCTAGCCACAAGGCATAAATTATGCAAATGTGTGACATGGTGACGTAGTGTGATGTCACAAAGTCGCAGAATTAAGAGAGTGACTGATGAGGCGTTTCTGGAGCAGTGTTTTCTGTCGGACAGAGGAGCTTCTATTTGTGCAAATAACTTTCAAGATCTGTTACATGCATGAGAACCTATGAAACACTGAAGTGAAATGAAAATACATTTTTCCAAACCAGATACGTTGGTTCGAATCCCCGACTCCCTGGCTGAACCCCAGACTGCTCCTGATGGGCACCTTGAATGGCAGCCTCTGCCATCAGTGTATGAACGTGTGTGTGAATGGGTGAAAGTTTGTTCTTGTCTATTTCAAACAGCTGGTTTTAAATTCCAGTCATTAGGTGCACAAGGCCCGTAGGTTATCTTAAAGGGACAGCTCACCCTAAACTGAAAATACTTATTTTTCCTCTTTCCTGTTTTGCTATTTCTCCATCTAGTTTTAGCTGAGTTAACTGAGCTAACTTACTCTGCAGCTCAGCAAAAGGAGGGAAACATTCATGCTACGCCATCATCTCGTCAATGAGTAGATGCACACCTCCTCCTGCATGGTGTAACAAATGGCAGGTGTAGTTCAGGAGAAAGACAATGGTTCCTGCATGAAACTGCTCTCAACAAGGTCTGTTGATTATCTCGAGTAACAATTAGAAATGCTTTGAGCACCACGAGGCGAGAGCCGTCCAGCTCCATTATACTTACACTACCGATTTCTCCCAAACTTTGCAACTCACACAGAACAAACTAGACAGATACATGACACTTAAAAGTTAAAGGAAAAATGTATATATTTTTATTTTGGGATGAACTGTCCCTTTATCTAGGACAAATGAAATCTACCTCCTGGTCCGGTCTGTCTCACGCTCTGTTCCTGTGCCCTGTCACCTCCGTGTCCTGTGCAGATGATTGAGGCGGACTATAACGCCACATGGGTGCAGCGGCACGGAGAGCCAATCCCCTTAGGGACCCTGACCTCCCTCTGGTCCCTGTCCGTGGCCATCTTCTCCATCGGTGGCATGCTGTCGTCCTTCTGTGTGGGCTTCATCTCCGAGTGGCTGGGCAGGTAGGGAAACACACTCACATGCACACACACACACACACCCACACACACACACACACACACACACCCACACACACACACACACACACACACACACACACACACACTCACACACACACTCACACTCACACACAAACAAGCAGCAATCATTTACATAAAAAAAGTGTAAAAACCTGAATACCAGCTTTCTTAGGCTTTGAAAATCGACTCAGTGAGTCAGGATACTTTAAATCATCGTCCCTCTTCCACCTCTGCATGGATGCAGAATGGATCCCAATGTTCCCTCTCTAATCACTCAGGGATAAAACTCTGCCCAGGATGTTGAGTGTCGACCCAGTTTCCCTCTGTAACCCGAGCCGGGATGCAAACTGCAGCCCACAGCTTCCACTGACTGAAAGTGGATCTTAACAGAGCTGGCAGCACTGGGTCAGGAGGGGCATGTGGAGGAGCAGGGGCAGCATTTAGCTTCAGTGCACTCAGGACAAGGTCTTCCTAAAAAAAGCTTTGTGTCACTTGTTACACTCCACTGTGCAGAATGATCTCTGTCTAGAGTCTGACAGTCGGGTTATTCAAGATCAACTCACCCAGCCCCTCCCAGTCTCATGTATGAATCCTACAGCTGCACTCCAAAGACCTTTGAGTCCTGAATGTATAAAACAGAGCTCTCCAGGCTCACTCTCAGCATTCAGGTGATTCCTTGCATGTGTTTTCTAAGCTGCATGCAATTGCTTATTTTTCACTGGATTAGGTTGAAATTAGTTTTGAACATCCAAGACAGGAGAATGATGTGCAGACGTGACACCTGAACACTGAGAATGGAGTTGTTATGTATTTTTTAGCAGTACAACTTTTTAAAAGAAATGTAATGGGAGGCCTATATGCATTGTTTCTGGGGTTTCGTCAGTGAGGAAGAATTGTAAATGATGTAACTGAACCTTTTTGTGGAAAGAAACATGTCTGACTTGAATTATTGAAAGCATTTTATTTTCATGTCTTTAAAATCTAAAATGCTCTTGTCATTTCGCTGCACAGCACTTTAAAAATGTAGGAAACATAACTTTTTGGCATGATTTATATGATCACTGGTATAATCCTAAACTGCATGGCTGTAGAGTTTTATTGTAATGTAGAGAATAACTGCTGTCAGTCAGAGAGGCTTCAGTGTTACGGTGTTACGCTGCCCTCTGCAGGCAGACATCACATCCAAGCTCACACAAGTTCATTTCCTCTTCACAGTGTTTGAGTTCATGTCTTCAGGGTGAAAAATTAAGATTTTAGGATATCTTTGACTCTTTGTCAGACTTATGATGTTATTATATCCAAAATGAGAATATATGTCACATCTGAGAGCTGAGTTACTACAAAGATGCCCATGTGTAATTTCTCCCAGGAGGAAAGCCATGCTCATAAACAACTTGTTCGCCTTCATTGGCGGGAGTCTGATGGGGTTGTCAAAGCTCTGCCGCTCCTTCGAAATGATGATCCTCGGACGCTTCGTCATCGGCATCTACTGCGGTGAGCGCTCTGCTGTTCTGTTATTTTCAATTCACAGGAAGGTACTTCAAAGTTGCTTCAGCTTCTTTTTGCTGCTACGTTCTTTGCAGTTGGTCATCTCCTTCACACTGGTGACGTTTCTGTCTCTTATCCAACTTTTCCTCTGTGCAGGATTAGCATCAGGCTTGACACCGATGTACGTGGGAGAGATAGCTCCTACAAGTTTGCGGGGGGCACTGGGCACACTGCACCAACTGGCTATTGTCACTGGCATTCTCATAGCACAGGTATATGATAGCACATAGTATAAAACCCTTTTTTGAGGCAATGTCTTCAAACATTCACAGTAAACCAGCATGTTCAAATATGAATATTTTGTGACAGCCTTGTCTTTCTATCTGATCCCTCTCCCTGTGCAGATCCTGGGTCTGGAGGTGTTACTGGGCAGTGAAGACTTGTGGCCAGTCCTGTTGGGTATAACCGTCATGCCGACTGTACTTCAGATGGCGCTTCTTCCTTTCTGCCCCGAGAGCCCCCGCTTCCTCTACATCATCCGCTGCCAGGAGCACCAGGCCAAGAGAGGTGAGACTCAGGACTGATCAGAGAACAGCATCAATGTCCTGGAATAACCTCAATCGTTACTCAGTCTGGAACACTTTGTGGTGTATTTTTGTGAGTTATAATCACTATGAATAGATAGTTTAACTGGTCCAACGTGCAGAAAGGTAGCATAACAGCCTTTTTTAGTGCTACAGTCCCATATCTCAGTCTATCTATAACATTTCACCAGTCAGCTCCACATACAGTATGTTGTATTGTTTTTGCTGTTGAACTATGACCACAATAATAGAATTATCAGAAGACAAGGCCTTACTAGACACTGGTCTTACTAAAACCTGAAAGGACATTTGTGGTGGACTACTCCTTTAAGCCCTCACATTTATCTGACAAATATGAGACTGAGCTCACAAATAATCTGTGCAAAGACCTGTACAAAAAAGGTTTACTACACTGTCTAATCACTTTCTGAACATTACCCTGCTACCTACATACTCTGGAGGCGTCTTATGCAACATTTATGGGCCTGAATGTACAAGAGCACATACATGGTGCATATAATATCTTTGACCCAACTGAGGCTCTGTTGCTTCAAACATGTGTCCTCAAAGAAATAATGGCCAAAACATTAATATACTACACACACATTTCCCTTGTGCAGGCCTGAGGAGGTTGACTGGTCGGCAGGAGGTGGGCGACATGCTGGCAGAGATGAAGGAGGAGAAGAGGAAGATGGACATGGAGAGGAAGGTGTCCATCCTGGAGCTCTTCCGCTCTCCGCTCTACCGCCAGCCCGTCATCATTTCCGTCCTGCTGCAGCTCTCCCAGCAGCTGTCTGGGGTCAACGCAGTGAGTCACAGTCCGACGGCATCAACACACCGAGCAGTGCCGTGTGATTCTGAACTCACCTTAATCTGTTTGCCCCTCTGCCCAGATTTTTTACTACTCCACCAGTATCTTCATGAAGGCAGGAGTCCAGAGTCCAGTCTATGCCACCATAGGAGCAGGCGTGGTAAACTGCGCCTTCACAGTGGTCTCGGTCAGTAACCAAACCAAATGAGCCTTCAGCTTGTCTTTGTCATGTGCTCCTTCTGTCTTAAGAAAGAATTTAACACTGAATGTTCATTCTTTTTTAATTTAGTATGCTAAAGATTACAGTCCTGCTTTGTACCAAAGTGTTTTTCTATTACTGTTTAACGTTGTTATCAAAGAGCAAATAAGATAACAGGTCGGTTGTGCCTGTTTCTTGTGCCGGCCTCTGAAACAGTTTGGTTTGGCAGGGCAAGATGTTTCAATGTCATTAACTCAGTTGAGTCTCAGGCGTGCTGGCTACATTAACTCTTGGGGTTAAAATTCATGATTAGGTCCAGACTAAAAGATTTCAACAACTTCCGGATGGATTGCTGTGACATTTTGTGTCGGGAATTGTGGCCCTCAGAGGACAAATCCCACTGATTTTGGTGATCCCAACTTTCCTCTAGTGCCAACACAAGGTTGAAATTTGGGGTTTTGAGTAAAATGTCCCAAAAACTATTGAACCGACTTCCATGAAATTTGGTGGAAACATTCATGTCCATAAGCATGTTTGCATTGTCATTGTTAGCTTGCTGATGTTATTTGGCATAAACCTAAGAGATGATAGCATAGCTGAGAGCTATTAACTTTGTTTTGACAGTGAATCATAGTTTTGACTTGGAGTCGTATTTCAGTACAAACTGGGTGAATAGCTAACATTAGCAACTTCAACAGAATATGAATGTTTTAGCTACATTTTCCAGTTGAGGATTACAATCTCTGTTTCCACATTTCCTCTGACAGCTCTTCTTGATAGAGAGGATGGGTCGACGGACGCTCCACATGCTCGGACTTGGTGGGATGTGCGTCTGTGCCCTCATCATGACCATGGCTCTTGCTTTATTGGTCAGTCCCCCAAAGATTTAAGCATCATGCACTGTTATGGATAATTTCTCTGCAAACCTCTCAACTATTTTCTCTCCCACCTGACAGGAAACTGTTCCATGGATGAGCTACATCTGCATGCTAGCCATCTTTGGCTTCGTAGCCTTCTTTGAGATCGGTCCAGGTCCCATCCCCTGGTTCTTTGTAGCCGAGCTGTTCTCTCAGGGTCCAAGGCCGGCAGCGATGGCCGTGGCTGGCTTTTCCAACTGGACTGCCAACTTCATCATTGGCATGGGCTTCCAATATATTGCTGTGAGTGACCTTTGACCTTTAATAGATAGTTGTTCTACGCATTGATGAGTAACCTACCCTACTCCTTATGTTGTTTGATCTGATCCCATCCTTCCTCAGGACCTTTGTGGGCCGTACGTCTTCCTGATCTTCGCAGCACTCCTCTTCTTCTTCCTCATCTTCACATTCTTCCGGGTGCCAGAGACGCGGGGCAAGACTTTCGACCAGATCGCAGCAAACTTCCACGAGCACTCGGCAGGGGGAATGATGGATATGGACATGGACATGGACCTGGACAAGCCTACGGAGCTGGATTACTTGGGGGAGGAAAGCATGAACTGAAGGCTCCTGGCCTGAAGAGATATGGACCTGAGTACAGTTTGGGATGAACTTTGAATGTGGGCCTGACTCCAAACTTGATTTTCTTACATGTATTTTGAGGTCTATCATTGTGTTCATATAGATTGTGGTTGAAGGTGTGTTTTGGAATTGTCCTTTGCTGGTACCACTGCAATATGGAGGTTAACGGTTACGAATTGAGCCTTGACAAAAGGCTGAACCCTGTGGATTAAGAGGTGACTACTGTAGATGCACATAAGAACAAAGTGTTTGGACTGTTGAGGCATTGACTACCAGTGTGGTAGGATTTTATTCCACGGAAATGCAGTTGCAATATTGACGGACGGAGGTGGAGAGACTTTGGAATTCCTGCACTTTATCTACAAAGACATCCAAAGTTTGGAGTTTGGGGGTAAAAAGAGGTTACGTATGCTTGCCTAGTACGTAGTAAAGCTGGGAACACTCTAGATGTGTAAATCTAGTGAAACTTTTTCAGAGAATAGCATTCAGAGTTCAATTACACGATCATGGTGTGAAAGTTGTAAAAAATCCAACATCTTATACAGTTGTAATGGGTTCAACTAGTCTGAAGCAAGGTTTAAAGGGAAGGGTCACCCCAAAATCAAAAATGCATATTTACCTTACCATTTTGATTGTTTTGGTGGGTTTTGGTGATAGCACTGGATGAAGATAAGAATGGTGGCCATCTCTGAAACTCAGCAACTCCCAACAAAACAATCTAGATGAAAAAATAGTGTTACAGGTAAGAGGAAAAATAGGTATTTCTGATGAAGGGGTGAACTGTCCCCTTAAATCCAAACCCCTCACATTATACAGTAAGTTGGACTGGTATTAACAAATACTTTTAAGCCGTTTCAGATTAAAACTATTTTATTGCAGTGTTAACTTCTTGGGATCAGGCAACATGCAAAACATAAATATTGGACTTTTTTCAGTTTGAGAGAAACATTTTACAGAAATTACATGTTTTAGTCAAATTTAAGTGCCAGAAAATTTAGATTTTAGTATCAGTGCCAATAATCAGGTATTGAATCAGTGTAGAAGATGTGTAGATTCTGTTCGGTATCTCAGAGAGAAGCGAGGCATCAAAGTCTTAGTGGTCAAACTGAGCTTCAGTCAAGAAGTGTGTTCCCAGCTTAAGTGATATGACAAAGTATTTTTCTGATCAGGAGTAACTCATTGCACAACCTTCAGAAATTCTATTTTAGTACTTCATGTGTACATGCGGTGTGTTGATTGTTAATTTTGAGGTAATGAGGGTCTAAAAGTTTCAATTCTTTATGCACTCCATAAGTGTTTGGTTTTGTAAACAGAAGCCCGATAACACTAGACTTGATGTGCAATCAAAAGGGCTGCTTATCCATCTCGTTGATTTTTTTTTAAAATTCACACAAGCGTCATGTTTGTGTATTTATCTTAGCATCTGTCATGTGTGCGGTTTGCTGTCTTTTCTTTATTGGTGTGTATCACTACCTTCTGAGGATTTGTAACGAGGTTGTTCAGAGAGGACCTGTTATTTGTATAGAGTGAATATTGATGCTGCGGTCATATTGTGACTAAAAGGATGCAAGAACTGTAAATAATGTTAACCGGTACTAGAAATTGTGTTGTTTAACATCAAGTAAACCAATGTCAAAGACAAAAGCAACGCAGTCGAAAGCAGCATCTTCTAATTCTGCACCCCAGACGTCACACATGAAGTAGGGACTGAAACTGGAGATTTGCAAACATGGTTTATTAATTAGCATTTTTTAAGTACTGACATTGCACATAATCCCCTCCAAAGAAAAGCCCACACAAATAAGTAAAACAAAAAAAATAAAGTTTCCCTTTCATCAATCGATCCTCCACTGAGGATACGAAGGGAATCGTATGTTTCCAGGACTGATTGAGGTGGTAACAGAACTAAACTGACTCCCATAATGCACCACCAACCTCACACCTGCTTGGTTTTCCCTCTTCAACCAAATTAAAAGTCAAATAAAAATCAAGGCTGGTTCCTCTATAAACTACTTGATGTGTCCCATCTAGGCAATTAAAGAAAAATAGATTTTAAAGGGAGGCTGGAATAACTGGGCTACCAAGCAGATTGTCCATTCTTTCCCATTTTTCTTCATAAAGATGTACTTTCAATTTCTAAATACACACCCACCACCCACCTGCATCCCCTTCCCTCCCAACTCATCCCTCTACTGAACAGGACAAGGCGAGATGAGAGGGGAGGGGTGAGGCACGACAGTGAGACGGGGCTGGGGTTAGAGGATGGGGGAGTGCAGGGAGGGGAGAGCAGTGCATGTGTTCTGAAATGGGTCCAGTCCTCCAACCCTAGGACCTACGAACACAAAGACAAGGACAATAAAAAAACGCAGGAGAGACACAGGGATTGAGAGACAAAGACAGTAAGGCAACAAAGACATCAAACACAAAAAGACAAATATAATCCTGAAACAATCATTATCACAAACTATAGGAGCCTTATTACAGAAACTTCTAGATCTGAAATGCCATCTTTACTCAGTTTAGGATTTTTGGTATTGGGAACATATTTCTACACTGCGTTTAGGGAAAAGGACGTTAGCCTGTTGGAGAAGCCAACGCCGATGTTAGCCTGTTAGCTTTACATTTCCCAAACCAGAATATTAAAGCCTCCAACTCATGGAATCCAAAACTGAACACCCATCTTTTCTTGTCCATTACAGCAAGTTAGCCAGCCAGTGACAAGAGAAGTGAGACAGCTGTTGTTGTGGATAGAGACAGACAGACGTATACGTTCTGATCTCAGATACAGGCACGACAGGACAAGTGCCAACTGAAGAATCAGGTTTACAGTTCTGGTTAGGATGTCTGCAGATTTGGGATGGTTTAGATTTCCTGTATTGAGGCCACGTGATCCTACAGTTTGAGCTTTCAATCACAAATGATTCCCTGAACGAAACAGAAAACTTGGTCCAAACATGAGCAGACAAGTCCTTAAAGACTCCCGGCCATCCATTTAATGCCATCGTTCCAACTTAAATCCACTAACAGGAAAACCTCGCTCAGCAACCTGTTGGTGTCCATCATGTTGCCCTCTGTGAAAAATAGGCAATGTGGCACCTGTAGCATGAGAAGAGCAACCCGACACCCTCAAGGCTCCCACCCCGCCTGACCCAGACCTGACCACTTCAGTGTGGGATCCCCACCTCATGCCAAGGGTCGTGTGACTGTCCTCTCACTAGCGTCACTCTGTTGGTGCTGGGACTGTTGTGGCAGCTGCCTCCTGCGAGGACGGGACAGTTCAGACATGTGTCAACACAACAGACACCAGTGAGCAGGCAAAATCAAATGGCTGCTTCAGCACCTACCTCAGATGGTTGAGGTGCTTTAGGAGAGGTTTTGGGGGAGGCCTTTGGTGATTTAGATGTGGATTTAAGGTCGGATGGTTTTGAGGTCTGAGGGGGTGTTCCAGGCTCTGATGCAGACTTCTCTGTATCGTTCTGGAAGAAAAAACATTGTTGGTGATATTCTGCTCTTACTCGTCTGAAGCTGTGTTCAGGAAAAGCTCCAGGTTGAGCCCACGATGCAGTTTATCAACCACAAAAGATACCCACACTCACTTTCGAGGTCGAGGACTCCGAGTTCCTTTGCCTGCGGCGTCTAGACTGGCGCCGTTGTTTCGGACCCTCGGCTGTTTCTCCGTTGGTCTGAGGGCCCTCAGAGCCCTCCGTCTGCGTCACCTCGCCTTGCTCCTGGCTCCTGTCTGGAGCAGCCTGCTGCTCGCTTTCCGCCTGATCAGGAGGTGGGCGAGGGCGGAACGGTCTGTCAAAGGAAAGAGGAATTACTACATCAGCTCTGCATTTGTGTTATTCACAGGCAGAAAAACTAAATGTCGGGTCACCTTCGGTATGGGCGCCAGAATCTGCGCTGTGGCGGTCGCTGCGTTTGGTCATTCTCGTCTACTTCGGTCTTTACCTCTCCATCTTCACCCTGACAGAAACCAAGCAGACAACATCTCAGCCTAGACTATCACAGAGCAGTTCTAAATGAAGATAGACTTTATACCATTATGTTCAAGAGCTTCTTACAACATAAACAGCTTACATCTTGTCCCTCCTGTCGAGGTCTGCGTGGCCTACGGCGCCGCTGCTGAGGTCTTATTCCACCGTTCTCCCCTGATCCCTCGCCCTCAACAGAGGGGCCTTGGCCATCAGCTGGTTTAGCCTGGTCACCAGGCTGAGGGCTGCGGGGGAAGAACCGTCGACGGAAGCGGCGTTTGTTGGGTGCGTAGCGGCTGCCCTTGACTGGAACACCTCCTGGACCGGTTACATTGGCTGCTTCTGAGCCCTGTGGTACACCAAAGAAAGGTGGGAACAGCAAATGTGAACTCAGCAGACTTAAAATGCCGTTTTGAAATTACTCCCCAATATTACCTTGGCTGCTTCAATCACATCAAACTCTACGACCTCCCCGTCTCCCACACTGCGGAGGAATTTCCTAGGGTTGTTCTTCTTGATAGCAGTCTAAGGGGACAGGATTAACATGAAATAATACTTACATCAACTCGTAAAGGCATTGGATTAGAAACATGCTCTTTGCCTTACCTGATGAACAAACACGTCTTCTTTAGTATCATTCCTGTGAGAGATAAAACACGATTAGCCCACAGGCCTTTGGAGCAGATTATCTAATTAGACTTTCTAGGATTAATTCACCCAAAATATAGACACATCTCCTCATATCTCAGATTGAACGTCACATGAAGTTTCGTAATCCACAGAACCTTTCTGGAGCGTCACAGCAGAAGATGTGTTGCACCATTCTCCTCAACAACTGAAATATATGGGGACTCCAGTTTTAACACAAGTCTCCACCTCGTTCAGTCGTTTAGGAGAATACTGCAACGCTTATTGTGCTGTGAGGCTCGAGCAATGTTTTGTGGACTATGAGACTTCACCTGACCTTCCATCAGCATGGGCGTGAGCAGATAATGTCTGAACTTTCATAACATTTCATATTATGTTTTATGCCTTTCCTTTATTTTGTTGTGTAGCATTTTTGTACATATAAAGGTATGCAAAGTGAAAAAGCCAAAGGTCCATGCCAAAGGGAGTAACCCACAGAAACACTGCTCCTGTCGAGCCTTCACGTCACCATGTAAAAAGGTGTTATATACATTTATATCTATTATAAAATATTCACTCCAGTCAGTCAGCAGACACAGTTGCTCCTGCTGTTGCTGTGTTATTTTAGATCACACTACCTTGCTCAGCATTAACCCCTTACTCTGCCTCTGATTGGCTGCATCCTGCCCCTTAAGTAATGTCCATGTGCAGCTCTGAGCCAAAGATTGAACAGAGGTGAGATGTCTCACCACATGACAAAAATAATGTTTTTTTAAGTTAAAGAATGTAAACCTATTCTAACAGGACCCCCAAATAAAAGTATAAACCTCAGAATTAGCATAATAAGACCTCTTTAAGCACAAAACATGTAAATTGAAGCAAGTAAAGGAACATTACCTGTTTATGAAGCCATATCCATTTCGCACATTGAACCACTTCACTGTGCCGTGGACCAGGGTGGCTACGATGACAGGTGGCACACGATTAAAAGTGGATCACATGAAACACAGGCTGTCATCAACATGCTGAGCTATACCGTTATCTCGCTTCTATCAATGGCGGCCTGGTTTACAAGAACCTGGGAGCTGCGGTCAATGATTAACAGTGAGGCTGAAACCAGGTCAGCGCCGCGCGGCTCCTCACAACAACACCCAGGACACCTGCATGTGGCCCCGCGCACCACGAGCTCATCTCCTGCCGGGGAGAACCACCTGAGCGGCTTTAATTGGCGCGTGAGCGGCTCTCAACACAACGAGCTGCACCTGTGGAGGGCGCGCGCGCACGTCCCGGTGGGAGCGCGCGGTGGCTGATAAAGGGGGAATTTAGGTCATGTGTTCCACTGTTAACACACTGAACTCTGTTAATGTGGACTCATCTGTCCGAGCACAGACTGACAGTAAGGAAAGCATTTAAACTGGAGATGTAGGAACTGGTCCTGGTCTGGGGATTAAACCATGCATTCATTAATTAAACCTTTTCTTTCACGGGACCAGCTGGACTTCACTCGTGTCAATAATTGCCCCCCACAGAGCCACAGTGTCAGACTCAGGACACGTGCTGCTGCCTAAACACAGCCAGCAGTGATGACTGACAGCTATCTGCTCATTTAGCTCAGCTCTTAACTTCCACTGTGGGCACAGAAGATTAAAAAACACACTTTAACACATGATAACAGGTGATTTCCAGATCTGTGATAACATCCTGAACTTTACGCGTCATCAACAGTGTTCATTCCGCTCATATCCATAAAGCGCACGTTACATTTAAACTTCATGTCATTTAATATGTATGTGTGTATCGATCATTATAAAGCTTCCCGAGGAGCCGCACGCGGTCTGAGGCAGTTCCTCTCAGGTAAACCCACCTATGACTTTCCTCTCAGGCTGCGGCTTCTCCTCCACAGGTGCCGAAGGTGGAGCGCTCTGCGCCTCGGCGTCGGTCATGCTCGCTGTCGGATTACTACAGTTCCTCTCCGGAGTCCCCTCCCTCCTCATCTACCCCAAACTTTTCTTCTTCGTCGACTTCTTCTTCTTTGAGGTTTTGTAGCAGTTGTCGCCCTTGACGTTGCATTACTGCCTCCCTGTGGTGATGGTCCTCCTCCCTCTGGAGATGGTCCTCCTCCCTGTGGTGATGGTCCTCCTCCCTCTGGAGATGGTCCTCCTCCCTGTGGTGATGGTCCTCCTCCCTGTGGTGATGGTCCTCCTCCCTGTGGTGATGGTCCTCCTCCCTCTGGAGATGGTCCTCCTCCTCTGCAGAGTCCTGCAGACTGACAGGACACTGGTTCTCTCACAGAACAGACTCTGTGTTTTATTTTCTGCCCCTCATATTCTCATATGTTCAGTCAGGCAGTCACAGCGTTTACCTCAGTGAATGTGAAGGTGAAGGTGTCTGTTTTCACTGAGGCAGTTTCAGGCTTTGCACTGCACTGTGACTTATATGTTCTAGTCTCGCCTCTTTTGAACCTGTTCTATTCCAGCTTACTTTCCTATTTGTTAACTTGTTTTTAACGTATGTAATGTTTAACTCTCATTGAGTCGCCTTGTGTCTGAGATGTGCTGTACAAATAAACGTACCTTGCCAGTACGACGTAAACGTCCTGCATGCAGAAGTGTACTTATGTAAAAGTATTTACTATGTTTTAGAAAAATGCTCTTTATGTATAAAAGGTAAAGTACTTGGCCTCTGGCCACTGATCAAATTACCATACGTTACATTATCAGCTTATTAAAGGGGCACTCAATTCAAACTCAGAATTTCAATATTTACAATTTGAATGAGGTGATTACACAAACCATTGATTTTAAAGATTACAAGCGAGTCAAGTCCCTGAGTCCTCTGAAGGCTTATCTGGATGTGCTCTCTGTCGTATCACTCTCAATGAAGAAGTGGAAGAAACAAAAAGTTATTTTTACATGAATAATAATGCATGTGTGCATCAAGGGTCACAAGTTTCGAGGGAACATGTGTCTTTGGTGGGACTATAACACAAATTAATGACAACTGTAAATTTGTCATGTTTTGTAAAAAACAAATCTTGATTTGGTTTTATGACAGGAAGCGTTTGGTTTTTTTACACTGATTATTGACTGCAGATTATGATATTCCTACAAATAATAGATGAATAATAGAGTTTTTTTAAATACATGGAAAGTAAGGTCTTCTGAAGAAAGAGCTCATATCTAATGTTTCACTGGAAAGGAAATTTGACATGAATAGACGAGATAATCACAATGTTTTGGTATGAAATATTCTATATAACATAAAGTACAAACCACAAACGGGATAGCCTCACAAATGATATATACTCCTTCTTCCCATGGACAACAGCTAGGTGTTCATTCACCTGTTGAAGGGGTTTAACAGACAAAAGCAGTTTTGGCCAGCAGGGGGAAGGAAACCCTTCGACATGATGCAGATGATTGAAACCTTCGACTGGTTGTAGGTCAGTCAGAGGATGGAGATCACTGAGATGTGTGTATCCTGTGTGAAGGGCTAACCTATCTTCTGTACAAAGTACTGTGTTCATTGTGTTTTACTTGGCTGAGTAACTCCAGGCATACTGACCAGCATCTAGCTCCTCTGTCTCAGTCCTGCTGCTCTGCACTGAAAGAAAAGTTCAACCTGAAATGAAACTTCCACATTGGGTGTACTTGCTGGATGAGCTGTCTGGATTATTATGCGCCCGTTTAGCTTTGGAGGGCTGTTATTATGCTCCGAGGGTAGCTTGCTGTGGGTTTGGTGGTTCCATATGAATTTCAGCGAAGCCTCGTTCGACACAGGATGGAGAAAGAAATAAGCCAATGTTCATTTCTGGGTTATCTTAACTACGCCTTTAACTACCGCCCTCGGCACAAAGGTCATAGGACTCCAGTTTCACAGCACTAAATTTAACCAAGCAGCTCTAAGAAGTGCCAAGTTCAGCGGAACCATTCACTGTGCTCTGAAGCCATGGGTCTCTGAACCGAGAGGAGGCTCTAATTAGAAGTGTAATCATTAGTAGCAGAGGGAATTACAGCCAGCAGAGGAGCACACAGGCAGGATGGCAGCAGCGACACTGTGGACTTGTACAGAAACAGGGTAAATTCTGGAAGAGATTCTTGGAGTTTAATAAACGTTTGTTTGTGAATAGATAGTCCTGTATGATCTATACCTTATACTGTTATTCTGTAGCACGTGGATGAGAAATATTTCATCTTTAATATGCAAGTGAAGGAGTCTGTATGTGGAAGACATCTGGAATATGGCAGCAAAACTCAGCTGGACATTTTTTCTGTTGAGAAAAAACTGATATAAATGAATAAGAATATTGAAGTGTTATATCAATATATCATAACATATATATAATGAAGTATACAATATGTTATATATGCAGTTCAAATCTTTTTGGTCAGTTGTGTTCGATTATTATTCATGTCATTAAAGAAATCTGAATAAAACAAACAAACAAACAAACAAAGAGAACAATACGTTACCTTTCATTACGTAGCCTACAGGAAGAAAGTAGGTCCAAAACAGCGCTGAGTTGTCCATGCTGCACTCGAACGAACAGCTACGCATGCGCAGAATCTACCGAGCTGCTGAGGTTGAGATCATGGGCAGTCGGATGAAAGCAGCATCAAGTCTCATGAAGTCATAGCCACGAGAAGACCGGAACAGCTGCATCATCACTTTCAAAGTAAAAGTGTGTAGGCTAATCATGTCACTGATGGGAGAGAAACAAGAGTCTGATTAGCTTTTTTTTAATTATTATTTTATTTTATTTTAAGATCTTTTGCAAAAAAAAGAAGATTTTTCCAAAATACAGTTTGTGAAAAAGAAGGTAATGTATACAACATAAACCAAATAAAGCATTAATATATCAAATTAGATTAAATAAGTTTTTGTCACTTAGATCAGCACATTTTCCTTTCAACAGAAGGGATCCTGACCAAGATGTAGGAAAGACTCTAAAGCTTCAGCATTAGTGTCAGCATCAAGAACCCAGTAATGGTCAGGCTGAACTACATTCTTTACATTATTATTATTATTATCATTATTATTATTATTATTACATATCACGAACACAATGTTGTGTTCATTAATACACTGAGGCCACTATACTGCAGTTACACAATATTCTACATATTACAATCACAATGTTGTGTTCACATTCTACAATACAGAGACACTATTTGCAGTTACACAATATTCTACATATCACAGACACAATGTTGTGTTCTTTAATACAGAGACACTATACTGCAGTTACACAATATTCTACATATCACAGACACAATGTTGTGTTCTTTAATACAGAGACACTATACTGCAGTTACACAATATTCTACATATCACAGACACAATGTTGTGTTCTTTAATACAGAGACACTATTTGCAGTTACACAATATTCTACATATCACGACACAATGTTGTGTTCTTTAATACAGAGACACTATACTGCAGTTACACAATATTCTACATATCACAGACACAATGTTGTGTTCTTTAATACAGAGACACTATACTGCAGTTACACAATATTCTACATATCACAGACACAATGTTGTGTTCTTTAATACAGAGACACTATACTGCAGTTACACAATATTCTACATATCACAGACACAATGTTGTGTTCTTTAATACAGAGACACCATACTGCAGTTACATTGTACTCACATATTATAATACAATGTAACATTCAGATTCTATAATAAACTATAAGCATTGTGTTGTCGTTACACCGTATTACACATTGTGAAATTCACTGTAACATCTTCATCCCACAGCACAATCTGACAGCCTGCTGACTGTTCACATGCTTACATCAGGTGATGACACCATGACACCTGTCGTCGCCATGACAACAACCCCATCCTCTGGTGACACCATGAGATGCAGCTGAAAGCTCAGAAGCTAACAAAGTGCACCTTGAGCATTATAATTGTACTTATAATAATTATACTTATGACATGACGTTACAATAACAAGCCTTTTACAGTGAAGGGTTTTATTGTGACAGTTCCGAGGGGAAATGGTGCGTTCAGGTGTTGATGTTGTGTCGGTGTGGAGGCGCTGGATGAGGGAGCGACAGAGAGGTGGAGTGGTCCTACAGGCGGCGCAGACACAGCGGGTTCAGGGCTCTGGTTCTTCTCGGCCCGGCGGCTGACTCTCACGGTCCAGTACCTCTGTGCGAGGTGACCTGCAACCCGCATCACGCACCAGAACCGGGAGAGGGGGATGAGAGAGGAGTAGAAGACACGGCTGGGAGCTACAGGAAAAAAAGGGAGCGACGTCGCAAACGAGCCACCGAGGAGGAGGAGACAGACCCGGGCCAGACGAGCCGAGAGAGCGGATCCAGCGGGAGGACACGACGGGAGAGAGGCTGAAACCCAGCAGAACCGCGGAGAGACGCTATCACTAGGTAGGTTCCCATGAAAACATGCAGGGGACGGGGCGTGTTTGCGCCTGAGCAGACGAGTTGTCCTGTGCACATGTGTGATGACATGTCTCTTTAAACGGCTCCGTGGAGCCCTGACAGCGGGGCGCCGCTAGCCGCGGGGCCGCGGGGCAGCTAGCCGTCCCCGCTCCATCCTCACGGTCCGCTCCGGCGGGACAACACTCCCCGCGACCCGCTCGACCTTCTCAGGCTTTACCTTCACACATCCTGCGGTTCGTGGCTGAATTTGACATCAAGCCGGACTTTTACGGCGCTCACACGTCCGCCACCGGCTCCGAACTCCGCTCACAGCAGAATAAAGTCCGTCCAGTAAACTTCTCATGGCGGTGCCGCCGCTCAGAGCCGAGCCGTCAGTATTAGCTTAGTCATGACGGCTCACCGGCGGGCCACAGCTCAGCAGCGTCCGCGTCCCAGGGCGTGTGTGGCGGCCCGGCCAGCAGGGACAGACCCGACAGGACACACGTTCATGAGGCTCACAGCGGCGACGCTGCGGAGCTGAAGGGCCTCGGCCCGGGAGAGCAGCCCGGTACCGACGGGCCGCGGCGGGACGCTGGTGAGCACTAGGCCGCAGTCAGCCCCGTCCTGCTCCACACGGACACACTGTGCGGTGTCCTGACCCCGGAGAGCCACACTGTGCCCCCGGAGAGCCACACTGTGCCTCCGGAGAGCCACACTGTGCCTCCGGAGAGCCACACTGTGCCTCCGGAGAGCCACACTGTGCCTCCGGAGAGCCACACTGTGCCTCCGGAGAGCCACACTGCAGACCCCGGAGAGCCACACTGTGCCCCCGGAGAGCCACACTGCAGACCCCGGAGAGCCACACTGTGCCCCCGGAGAGCCACACTCAGACCCCGGAGAGCCACACTGTGCCCCCGGAGAGCCACACTGCAGACCCCGGAGAGCCACACTGTGCCCCCGGAGAGCCACACTCAGACCCCCGGAGAGCCACACTGTGCCCCCGGAGAGCCACACTGTGCCCCCGGAGAGCCACACTGTGCCCCCGGAGAGCCACACTGTGCCCGGAGAGCCACACTCAGACCCCGGAGAGCCACACTGTGCCCCGGAGAGCCACACTGTGCCCCGGAGAGCCACACTCAGACCCCGGAGAGCCACACTGTGCCCCGGAGAGCCACACTGTGCCCCCGGAGAGCCACACTGTGCCCCCGGAGAGCCACACTGTGACCCCGGAGAGCCACACTGTGCCCCCGGAGAGCCACACTGTGCCCCCGGAGAGCCACACTGTGCCCCCGGAGAGCCACACTGTGACCCCGGAGAGCCACACTGTGCCCCGGAGAGCCACACTGTGCCCCCGGAGAGCCACACTGTGCCTCCGGAGAGCCACACTGTGCCCCCGGAGAGCCACACTGTGCCCCTGGGGTGCGACCTACCCTGCCTTTCACCCCAGGGTGTAATGGGTAATGGTGGGTCCACAACATGGGGGCAGTGAAGCGAGTCACGCCTACTTGAAGGTTGATTTATGGGTCATTAGTTCAGATCAGAGCCCTGAATGAGACGTGACACCATCACTGCGCTCTGTCATCTGCCTGGTGTGTGTTCTGATGGTGAAGGCTTGCTGCTGAAGATGCAGGTCAGTGCAGCGAGCTGGTACAGATGTACTCGTGGCAGCAGGCTGCACCGCCGGGACAAGTTTGGTGAGCTAATGACTCACAGTGAGGACGTAAAGACTCCAGCTGCAGCGGCTCAGTGAGGACGTAAAGACTCCAGCTGCAGCGGCTCAGTGAGGACGTAAAGACTCCAGCTGCAGCGGCTCAGCATTAAACTCCACCTACAACTTCTCAGTTACCATCGTGTCTGTTAACTTCTCACAGTCGGACTGGTTTGGCCAACAGGTGCCATGTGTCTTTATTTAGCCCTGACTGCTGATTTCCTCCTCAGCCGCAGATGTTGAATTGTTCCACCAGCCAGCTGTCACATCAGCAGCTTGTTCTGAGGAGACGCTGTCAGACTTCTTCATGGACTGTCTATGACATATAAAACCGACCTTAAAGTCACACCTCCTTCACCTCCTCAACCCAAACAAGCACATCTCACACTCTCAGACATGTACTCTAGACAGCCACAGGTGTGTGAACCAGGAGGTACGTTCTTCTTCTAAATGAAGCAGAAACATCTCAGAGTTCTTGTTTCATGTCATGGTGAAGTGAGATCACATGTTTCCAGCTAACAGTGAAACCTGCTTTAAAGAAAGCTAATGTGGACACAGCTGAGCTCCTGTGGAGACGACTGGCCTCCAGAACCAGGTACCAGTTCATGATCGGACCTTCACACTCAGGTGCTTAAAAGTAAAGATACTGTGTTAGAATCTGACTTTAGTAAAAGTGAAGAAACCAGTACTAATAGCACTTATAGTAAACCATAAAGTATCTGATATTTAATGTATTTAAATATCACAGCTCGTTTTCTGACAGTAAAAGTACGTAAGTATCAAAACTACTAGTAAAGTAAAGTAAACATACTGTATGTGTACATGTATTAATATTCTGTATACTGCTGATCTTTGGAAGGAGTGTTTTTTATTTATTGTCTATAAAATAATGAAATATAAAAAAGTACTTTGGCTCTGAGGCAGCATGCAATCTGCAAAGTAACTAGTAACTAAATGTAGAGGCGTTAAGAGTCTCCAGACTGCTGTGGAGCAGAAGGACGAGGCAGCAGAAAAAGGAAAAACTCAGGTAAAGACCCCACAGGTGTACTTCAGGACAGAGTGTATGTATCCAGTGTGTGTACCACAGTACAGTGTGAAGTACTGAAGTAAGTCAGTACTTAGAACAGCCCGAGTAAACACCAGTGGACAGCTGAAGAAGATAATGTTTAAAGCAGATATTAAAATGTTTGTTTTGTGGCCGTTAACTCAGTGTTTGAATGTAAATGAGTGGTTTGTGATGAGGTGTCGCTGCAGAGGCCACACAGTGAGAGAGAACATGACAGCTGAGCAGGTGAAGGCTTCGTCCGGATGCTGAAGCCTGACTGTGTCTGTGGTGGGTTAGAGGTTAGAGGTTAGAGGTTTGGGTTAGGGGGTTAGGGTTAGCCTGCTCACATCTGCAGTATGTAGAAATGTAGTGTGATGCCACTGTCGTAAACATGAATCAGTGCCAATGTCAGCAGTCATGTAGGTGCTGGCTCCAAACAGACCTCATCACATCATCACGGTGTTGTGTGTTGAAGTGAACATGTGTGTCGCTGTGGTCCGACCCGCTCACTGAAGGTCCATACAGCAGAACCGACCCGCTCACTGAAGGTCCATACAGCAGAACCGACCCGCTCACTGAAGGTCCATACAGCAGAACCGACCCGCTCACTGAAGGTCCATACAGCAGAACCGACCCGCTCACTGAAGGTCCATACAGCAGAACCGACCCGCTCACTGAAGGTCCATACAGCAGATCCAGTGATGGAGGGCGGAGTGGCTGACACAGACACGTTCAGCATCAACACGGTTCTGAAGCTGATGTTCTGAGAAGTTCCAGACTGTTGCATGAAATCAGTGCCTGTTCTCGCTCTGATGCTAACTGTGCTTCTCCTGGATCAGCTGTGAGTGTGTGTGAACGTCTGCACCTGTGTGTTCTCTCCTCCACAGCAGGCATGGCAGACGCAGAGCTGGACTTCCAGACAGGTGATGCCGGGGCGTCCGCCACCTACCCCATGCAGTGCTCCGCCCTGCGCAAGAACGGCTTCGTGGTGCTGAAGGGCCGACCCTGCAAGATCGTGGAGATGTCCACCTCCAAGACTGGCAAGCACGGCCACGCTAAGGTCAGAGTTCCTGAAGCCAAGCACAAGTTTTACAGACTACTGGAGGGATTTACTGCAGGACTCACACAGATACATGTGGACTATTTCAGATACGGACTCACTTCACCTGTTGTTTTGGAATAAACACAAGGTCTCATACTGATGCACATTGTTGGAAACGTTGTGTCTGTGTGAGGACAATGTGTCCCTGTCACAGCGTTACTGATAGCTAATCATTGGAGGTAACTCAGATTGTTGTTGCTGATTGTTCATCCCGTCTGTGTGTGTGTGTGTGTGTTGTGCAGGTCCACCTGGTGGGTATCGACATCTTCTCTGGTAAGAAGTATGAAGATATCTGTCCATCCACCCACAACATGGACGTCCCCAACATCAAGAGAATGGATTACCAGGTGAGAAGCCGGAGGACTGAGGAGCTCTCAGCTGCTGCCGCCGCTCGTTACCAACTATTAATAAAACATTTCTGCTGGCTGTTGAAATGTGGCAGAAGACCAGGGCTGTCTCCGCTGAGTAATTCTGAGTTGACGAGTTAATTTCTGGGGGATGAGATGAGTGAATAGTCACGTCTCCGCTATCACAGAAATATTCACCAGCATGCTTTGGTCTTAATTAGTCTCCAGATGCTGAAGACATCATCTCCACGGCTGCTGGGGGACGATTAGTGGTTGTATGAGGATTTGAAAAAGCACCGTGATTATTAGTAAATTAAGAGTTTCTTCTGTGAGACAATAGAAAGAAAGAGAAGAACTAATAATGAGGAAAATACAGATAATATTCAATCAAGAGCAATGTCAATATTCTAGAGCTGCAGAGCCTCGATGAACCGAGACCCTGTCATGAGCTGATGTTTGTCACGACGGCGAGACAGCAGGGCTGCGACTGACCGCTACGTTCACGCATCATCGCTAGTTTTAGCTTTAGGTCATGAAATGTCTAAAAAAGTGTTTCAAAGTGACGTCTGCAGATTGCAGATTTTTTTCCAGCCAACAGTAGAAAAGCCAGAACTTTTCACTTTCTGCCATAAACGACAAAGAACCAGCGAAACATTTCTGATTAAAAATCACAGAAGTGAAATAAAATAGTTGATTAATTTTCTTTAGATAAGCTAATCGATTAAAGACATTAACCACTGGCTTACATGACGACACTGGTGTCGTTTCAGCGATGGTGCTACAGGAAACGCTCTCCATTTCAGAGCTTCACCTGGTCCACAAAACTGAGCAACTTCTTCGCCTCTCTTACGACTTTATTTCTAAAAAAACAGCGACTAGTTTGACTTGTTCAGATAATCAGGGAGAAGATGATGAACTTCAGCAGCTAAAGAGTAAAAAAAGACCAGTTAATACAGGTTTAACTACCTTTGAACACCATCACATCTCAGACTCTTGTGATTTATAGCAGATGATAGCGATGGATGCCGCAGTGTGAAACGGTCTAAGCAGGCCTGCTCCGCTAGATTACACTGAAGAGACGACAGCCGGGTCTGTTGCTACGAACGGATCGCTGACGTCACTGATAAAACCGGTTTGATTTACAGCACAGAATAATGTAGCATTTCCTGTTGAGGTGAAACCACACAGCCTCATATCGTTCAGATTAAAGGCTGAGAGCAGCAGAGAGAGGAGGAGGGATGTGAAAACCCTCCGTGTCCTCTCACTCTGCTGTCGTGTCTTCTCTCCCAGCTGATCGGGATCACAGATGGATACCTGTCCCTGCTCCAGGACAGCGGGGAGGTGAGAGAGGACCTGAAGATTCCTGAGGGAGACCTGGGCAAAGAGATAGAGAGCAAGCACGACGCCGGAGAGGAGATCCTGGTCAGTAGGCACCTCGTCACACTCCCAGCTCTCCTGTTCAGACACGGCAGGATGAACGTTTAACAGAGTGTCTGCTGCTTTGTGTGCTGAGTGTAGAACGTTACGGAGAAAGGTAGCGTCAGTCCAACAGGTGAGACTGGCAGTCGTCACAATCCAACACCACTTCTCTGACAGAGGTCACGCAGCAGGTGAACCTTTGTTTTACTGCAGTAAACCACAATCCTCCTCTGAGGTGTGACAGGCTGAACTGTACGAGGAACAGTCAGATATCCTCCCAGGAGAAGTCCAAGACCCAGTGTGATATATTTCTATAGAATTGTCTACACTTAAACAATTCATGGGTTATCCAAATACTTCCAGATGATTTGTCCGTCAGTCAGCAGATTGATGAGTGGCCACAGCTCTACTGTGTGAGATCCGTCTGGTACAGTCGCTGCTGTGTGGTAACACAGGAGGAAGCTGGCTCACACACAGTCACCTCGGAGGGCTTTCATTTGATCCAGCTGAACACTTTTCATTCATGTGGGAGTCAGTAACACCAGTAGCATCAGCACAGAGACACAGAAGACGCTGTTGGACAGGAAGACTTGAGCTTTGATTCAGTTGTGAGCAGCAGCCCTGACGTGATCACCTGACAGAAAGCAGAAGCCGTCCTGTTCTGATCTTCTGTGTTCGCTCTCTTTCAGATCACCGTTCTAAATGCGATGGATGAGGAAGCTGCAATTGGCATCAAAGCCCTGGGTAAATAAGCCCTGCAGGTAAATACAGAGCTGCAGCTGTGTCGACATGCAGCTGTCCTTTCACGCCTGACCCACGCCTGCCTGAAGAGGAGTGTGTGAGTGTGTGTGTGAGTGTGTGTGTGAGTGTGTGTGAGTGTGTGTGTGAGTGTGTGAGTGTGACACCACAAGCCGCCAGCATGTGCCATGCCAGTGCAAGTGTGTGTGATTTCATGTACATGTACAGTTTATTGTTCATCAGTGGACCAAGGGGAAGGCAACTCCAGCGAAGAGGATCCAGCGTCTGTCACGTTCAGAATCAGCGTCCGAAATTAACCGTTTGACTCACCGGCCACCAAAAATCCACCAGGCAGCATGTTCACATGTATATTATATATATGATGAGTTTTTAATTATTACAAAATGCCCCAGAATAAGATTCAAGATTCAAAGTGTTTATTGTTAAAGGCTGAAAGCACAATAACTTCAGAATCATCACAGTGAGAGTGTGGTGGAGATCTGATCTGATCTGATCTGTAAAGAGTTTTAAAAATGTGCCCATGTAGAGAGGAGTGGGATATTGTAAAGATTTTAACATCTGATTAGCAAAAGTGTTGTAGTGAAAGAACAAAAAGGGGTGACACAAGTCTTTAAAGGAAAACAGTGTTTTAAACAGCCTTCACGGCCACTGAAGTAGTGATTTGTGTTTCCGAGGTTCACCTGAATGCACCACGACGTCCTGTTCCCGTCAGGACAGCTGGACGCTGCAGCGTCACAGCGTAGCGTCTCTTACCTGCCAGCGTGGCCGATGGCCTCACGAGGTCCAGAACAGAACAGCTGCCTGCACGTGGCGCCTGGTGGATGTTAATTTCGGACCCTGTTCAGATTTGACTTTTACTGAAACAAAGGATGGCATTTAAAATGTTGTTACAATTATGCATAAACACTTTACTGGAAATCTTCATGTTTTTCCTTATTTTCTCATTTTGTGTGTATATATTTGTTCAGACTGGACTGAAATTGAAAGCCTCCTAATTGAGGAGCTGAAGCGAGTTAGACGTAGCCGTACGGAGTGTGCCACTGCGGACTTGCCTGCCCCTTAATGAACTTTTACTTTTGTTTCACGTTAACACTATTATGAGCATGTGTACCATTTTTAAGTAGCACTATGAGATATAAATGAAAGCTTACGGTTCATAATGTATTTTTGCTTCCTGTATGGACTTCTGACAGAAGCAGCCTGTAGCATTGTTGTATTTGTTGGGTCAAACTGTTATATGCACTTTCTCCTTAGCAGAATGTGGGCTGTCCACACAAAAACTGTTGTTTGTGCAATGTTTCCTCTGCAGAAGATAGTTAAAACACTGTCTCATTAAAAGATATTTCTCTTGCCTTCATTTTTTCCTTCAGCATCTTCCTCCTCTGACTTTCCTTTCCTCTCTCTTCTCGTTCCTCCCTCCTTGTAACTGTGTTTCAGGGGCAAACAGATGCACTGGACCTGGGGAGGAGGAGGGGATATTGCCTCGTCAATGCTTTTCTCCCTGTTTCCTTTCTTTTAGTCTTTCATACTCTCTCTCCCTCACTCTGTTTTCTGACCCTCCTCTGGGTTCAATTAGAAAAGAACTTTAATAAATAATTGGACATGTCAAACAGTAAAACAAACATTCTCTATGTACATGCACACAAAATAAAGCGACATCTGAGCACCGGACGAACGGGTGTGAGACATGAACGAGTGTCTGACTGAGGACTCCTGTGGCTTCCTACCATCAGGGGAAGAAAGAAAGGTGGTGAAAATGTCACAACTGTTCTGTTTTTTCTAATCTATGTTCCCCTGTTTTCTGAAGGGCTTCAACTCTAGATCTGTATTGTTCTGTTGACGTTTATCACCTGAAACATGTCTATTAAACAAAGGTTACCAACATGGCACACCCAGGTTCAGTTTCTTCTTCTCTTGAGGGTTTAAAGAGTCAAAAGGAAACAAAACCTGCTTTAAGAACACGTCATTTCTCCTCTGTTCAAGAGTCCTTCAGCCAAACCTGGATTTTATTTACAAACCCTTTGCAGAGGCCCTCAGAGCAGAGCGGCCCTCACGTGGAGGTCGGGGCAGTTTGGTATCCTCACTTTGTGTTCATGAAGTACAAACTGTGCAGAATGTCTCCAAAAAGAATCAATAAAGACGACACAAACTGTTCGATGTTTGCTGATGGTTTTATTTAGTAACAAAAGCTTTAACAGTAGCACAGACTTAAACTTCCTTTAAGATGGAGAATCCTTCATTTTATCGAAGTGATTAACCAAAGATTTCATCAGAGAGTGTGTGTGTGTGTGTGTGTGTGTGTGTTGACTCGGTGGGATCCACACAGTGCTGAAGCTTTGACACTTGTAGCAGGCAGAGACACTAAACTCTCCACAGATGTGTGAACATGAACGTCAGTAAACAAAGAATAAGCTGCGGTCCGTGCAGTCTTGATTTATACAAGATATTAACATTGTGGTGCACGAAAGCAACTCCAGAAAGAAATTACTGTGAAGGTAAAAGAATCTATTTTACAAATTAACATTTCAAAATGTAAAAAATCAGAAGCACATAAGCATCAACAAAGCTCAAAACAAGAAACTATACAGGAAATAAAACAAATCGTGGGACTTTTAGTTTTGAAGAAGTCGATCAATTCTTCGGCCAAGCGGTAAAATCTCAGAGACGATGGAGCAGAAGGTGTTGGGAGGCTACTTGCCGTGGTGGTAGAACCTCTGGCCGCTCTGGCTGTGGGGCAGGAAGCCGTGGCGAGGAGCACCCTGGGGAGAGCTCTGGAACGGGGACTGGTGATGGAAACATGGGACAACAACCGTAGGTGTTCAGTGATAAAATTATTCTCTCTGACAAAAGATCTAGGAAGCAGTTTTACATTTTTTCTTTTAAACAGGAAAAGGAAGTTCATGAGAAGAAACATGGAGATCGTTCAGAAAGTTTCATGTGGAGAGAGAGTACATGAAGATCTCATAGTATGACTGGATGCTCTGACACATCAGCTGTAACACAGATTAAGTTTCAGTCATTTTACATCTGGAGGAGGTGCTGTTCTAACGTGGCCCTCCAGACAGGACAACTGCGACTCAAGCTGACGATCATGTGAACACGACCTCAGAGTGGCAGCAGCCCTGTGAGGCTGTAGTTCCCATCACACACCAGAGGAGCCACTTCAGTGTGGCCTCCAGGTGGCGTCACAGGACAGGCTAGGCTGCCTTACTGCTGTCACAGGCTCAGTGAAGGAACAAAACGCTTCCTGCCACTTTTGTGCCTGAGCAACAATGACGGTAATAAAAAGAAGGATGTGTGGGGACTCACCTTTGCAGTGGGAATCTGAACAGCCATCGACGGTGTCGGCAGCAGTCCGGGAGCAGAAGGATGCATGGTTGGTGGATGCATCGGCCTTAAAGCACCCTTCGAGAACATCAAGATGAAAAGACAATCAGGAGGGAAGTAGTGATGATTCAGCTCTTCACACCGTGTGTTTAAGTGTCTTATAAAGCTTATAGATTAAGCTCATATATATATCAGTAATCTGTTAAAGTGAATCTACATGTCAAATATTCTTACTGCATCAGTGAAGCCTGACTGTTGGTTGGCGTGTTCCAGCTGCTTCTGGAGAGGTATCCCAGCTCCAGGAATGTATCCTGCATGAGGTGAGGAGATATTTTCAACCAATCAGTCATTTACAACAGAGACAGAGCCGACATTCTGAATGTTAACAGCCATGAGAAGTGTCCAGCAGTGGAAGCGCAGTGGGAACAGAGGAACTGACCGGGCTGGGAGGTGAAGTGACTGTGTACAGGGTAACCCGGCTGCTGGTGAGGGAGGTACTGCATGGCCTGAAACGCAGACGCTCCTGTGGGGAAAGAAAAGCAGCGTCGTGCTTTTACAACCACAACATCCCACATTCATGCTGTCCACATTAATGATTAATACAGCCTTAAACACACACATGTGCTTTACCTCTGATTTGAGAGCTGCTTGCGAAGCTGACAGGTACAGATGGTCCAGGGGCGTAGGTGGAGGGGTGCTGGGCCTGAGCCACCCCATAGGGCTCATGGACACCCTGGCCCCCGCTGAACTGTCCGTGCTCCGCTGAGCCCGAGCTGAACCCCGGCGTCTGATAGTGACGAGCCTGAGAGAGGGCAGGGAGGGAGTGTGAACACAGTCACACACTGTTTTATATATCAGAGTTCTCTGAGAGAAACAGCCCTTTACTCACTGGAATCACAGCTGCAGGGAACAGCTGTTTGCTGCGTTCTCCGAGCAGCGCACCGGGTCGACTGTGGCTGACTGGGTTGCCTGAGAGAGACGAGGGGAAGGACGGGTTCTTCAATACTAATCAGGTGAAGAGGAGAATGACACATGAGGTTCAGGCGGTAAGAACACTTGGACAGGGACTCACCTTGAATACTGAGGAGGTGCTGCCCTGCGTGCATGGGCATGCTGGACTGGTAGCTGGCTGAAGTCAGTGTTGTGATATCACTAGAGGACGGGAAGCACAGAAATGCAACTGAATACCTAGAATACGTCAAAAAATACTCTGTCATACCTCGACTTAGAAAACAAGACCATCCAGTGTACCTCTGTTCCTTCCTGCGTCTCTTCTCCTCTTCGTGAAGAACTTTCTTGAGCTGTAAGAACAGCTGGTGTTTCTCTTGTTGGAGTCCCTGTAGTTTTTCCCCCATCTTCATAACCTGAAGTTTAGATTGGGGTTGGGTTATTTTGTTTTATCTTATTTAACATTGTGCCATGCAGTAGACATCACTTTATCCCCTTTCAAACCTGTTCTTTGGTTTCCTCCAGAGACATCCTCTCCTCGATTTCTTTAGTTCTCTTCCTCTCCTCTTCCTCCTTCATCTTCTGCTCCATCATTTTGTCCACCTCTTCCTCCTCTGAAAAGACGTTGTTGTTCATGTTGTTTAATGGAAGAAAACATTTACATCCTTTACATAAAAATAAGGACTGGACATATGTTATATGTTAGTATAGTCCACTTAATGTAAAGTAATACAGGCCCTAACATAAAGCATGTTTAAAAAGCTTGTTTTATTCAGTTTTTCTTGATTTGTATAGCATTATCCTTAATGGATTTATGAAGACATCCAGAATGTAGAATAAACTGTTGAGATTTGCTCCATTTAACAGACGACACGTCAAAAGGGAGCTCGCTGTGCGCTCGTGCCACACCTGCAGCTGCTCGCGTGTGACGGCTCACCTTGCCTCTTGCGCTCCCGCTCCCTCATGATGTGTTTGTGGAGGGCTCTGGCCATCGCGTTGGACAGCTTGGGTCTCTCCAGCAGGGCGGGCATGGTGACAGGCAGTGGAGGGGCCAGCTGTGCGGACACACGAGTTTATAACAGTCACCATTCAACGCTTTAATAACGTGGATCCCACTGTAATTAATGTAACCTGCGGATATATCACAGATAACACGGGCACAGGCCTAAGCTAGCTAGTTAGCTACTATTCGGCTATGTTAGCATTGTTAGCCTTTGCTGCTGTTAACTGACAATTTAATATATTAAAATACGTCAACGTGTGCGGTATACTTAAATATAAAGACGTATGCAGCCTAATGATGCAAAGCAGCAGCAACAGTTTTATTTTCAAACATGCACGACAGCAAACATTACCCACAGCTAGCTGCTCAGCTAGCACTACGCATTTTTCTGCACTTGTTTCTTAGCTAACGTTAAATGACTGTAAGGGGTGGAACAAAATGCTTACTTTTGTTGCTTTGTGGGTCTTTTAATAAGAACCTAAATGTCTTGCGGTTTTTAATTTGACTAAACTTGACTGTTTCTGAGGAAGTTAACCAGAATAAAATCAAAACTTCTCTCCAAAGCATAAACAGACGGAGGGCTTTCAGGCCCGGGTGATATGTTCAACTTCCGGTGCCAAGGACGACGTCCGCTTTCTCCCGCCCGAGCTGCATCATGGGAAATGTAGTTGATTCTGCATTTGTAACGCAAAGATGTCAGATTCACCTGTTTACATAAGCAAAACTTAATGTTACTAATTCACCTTTTTACAAAGACACTGTGTGGACATGTTTTCAGACGCAACACACGGAAATAGATCGAATTTAAAATGTCCTCCTGTCATTAATACTAATAATACTACTAATACTACTACTACTACTACTACTACTAATAATAATAATAATAACAGTAACGCCGAAATAGATCTTATTTTAAAATATCGTCCCGTCATTCTGCATCTGAACGGTCTTTCTCAATGTAATGGGAAAATATATAATCACATGTCCAATTGGTCCATCTGATATATTTCAATTTACTTTCAAACCTTAAAATTATAAAGATATATTATTATGTATCATTAAAGATTAATTTAAAAATGAACTATGTATTGACATATTCAAATCTTCTGATCGCCTCCTGTACATTGATATCACATGTTTATTTTGCTCTCACTGTGCCTTGCTCCTGCTTTCTTCACTCTAATTGTTGCTCCCTTCGCTCATTCTGTAAATGGTTTTGTAATCCTGGAGTGGACAGAAAAACATTGATCTAATATGTCAGCTTAAATAAATAACACTAGTGGCCTTCCACAGCTTGTAAAGACACTCATTATTTGAGCAGCCACAGTAGCTGATATGTTAAGTCGGCCTGAGCAAACACAGGAGCGAAGGCTGACCTTTATCACCAGTTCAGGGTGTTGGACTCTAAAACAAATGTGGAGAGAAATAAAATGGAAGTGACAGAAATTCTGTGTTGACTATAGAGTTTCATGGATGTGGTCAGTTTGCCGTCCGCACCACAGGGTGAGCCCGTCACCAGGGAAAATAACAACATAGTGCCTTTGTTTATTTGTGATCCTGTGACAAATATGAAGTAAGACAGTCAAGAAACACAAGAAACAGATAGCTTTTCATCACATTTTATCATGTATGGTCATGAGTGGAGAGAAAGAGCCAGTAATGCAGCTGTATACAGAGTTCAAATCTTTTTTTTTTCTTTTTTAAAAAAAGGAGACAAACTTAAAAAAGAGAAAATTGCACTCAGCTTTACAATACCTTTAGAAATTAAGCCATCTAAAATTAACAATAATAACAACAATAATCATAGTAGCAGTCAACGTAATAGTCTTACCACTGAAAGCAGAGGATGATTGTTAAGTCTGAATTCTATTATACTCCTTGCTAAGGTCAGATGCGGAGCAGCACACCAAATTCCCCTTCACATACTTCAGTACCTGGTGAATTTGACAAATGAACCAAGCCACTTCAGTTTTAGAGGAAGAGAACTGCTGCAAAACAGTTATTCTTTGCCAGAGACAGAAAATAACCTGCCTTCAGATGGTAGAAGCCATTATTTTTCCACCCTAAACTCAAAACGCACTTAAACCTCCAGCAAGCCAACAAAAGCAGACAACTAACAGCTAGCTTCAACTTCAATAAGATCTGATTTGAACTCACATACTACGCCTTTCTTCCCTTAACCCTGGGGTAACTATAATTACGGCCTAGCTCTAACATTGTTTCGTTATTCTTTCTCAGTGTTTTCAGTAAAGTATGATCAATTATGACACTAGAAAATAACTGGCCACGAGACCACTTAACCCAAGTCGCTTACTGAAAAGAAAAGAGGAGGCAAATACAATTCAGACTGCAGAATAATAAAGACATAAATGGATGGGAGATAGGTAATGTATGAGGGAGGGTGAAAGTGCATTTGACATATTTACTCTGGGAACTCTAGGCTGCTGAGCTGGATTTAATATTTAAATGAATGAATGGTGGAGGTCTCAGAAAGGTGGGTAGTGGTTGGAGGGGGGATGGTAGTGGGATCAGATTTCCCTTTGGCTGCTCCCATACACACTCTCATCACTGTAGGCAATGTAGAGGAAAAAGTCCTCTTCATGATGCTCCTGAAGGAGTAAAAGAAAAAAAAGATGTTAGCATGGCATTAAACATTTAGAGGCAGGCTCGCTTAAGTATGAGTTTGGAAAGAACAACACAGCGTGCTGATAAAGACGGTGTGGAGAGCGGGTCAGCGAGGTAGAAAATGAGTACCTGGTACAACAGTCCCATGGTAGCTGAAGTGGGTGGAATGACGTTGTTTACAAAGAAGAAGAGAGCATCCTCCGCCCGCAAGTGGATTCTTTTCCGGATGAGGAAGTAAAACTGGCCCACTGATAAGAGAGAGTGACCAAAATTGACATAATTTTAGATGCTGCTGTAACAGATGGGTGTTGTTTAATACGCTTCAGGAAATGAGCACATAAGACAACGTTTACCTGTCAGGTCGGAGGGGACAAGGTATTTCTTCTTGTCCAGATCTCCTATTCTGGCTTTGGGGGCTTTCTCCACAATTACCTGAAAAAGACAAAAACAAGAATGGTCGCACATTAATCAGAGTACATTTTCCACTGAACACAAGCTGCGGTTTCATCTTTCTCAGAAAGGGGATGTGAGAGCGCACTAAACTGTCAGCCAAGCGACGACTGACTTATATTAAGCCTGATGGATTTGAATTTTAAAACACTACCCACGGATTGTTTGACCGGTCGCTTGGATAGAAACAGGTTCGTCCACATGTTTACGATCCACACCTGTGGAGGACTGCCAGGAGACCAAAAATTAAACTATTTATTACGTTTCTTCCTTTCAGTCTAAAAATACTCGTAATATCCAACCTGCCCACACACGGAGCAGAGGCACTCGCTCTCTGTAGAGCTCCGACACACTAACAGGCCACAACTTACTTATTCTAAAATCTAAATATATTTGGTATCTTATGGTTTCCCTTCTCTTCTATGTCAGCTAAATTCATTTCCATCAGTGGATCAGACACAAAATAGATTTAAACATGTCGCTGTGGGCTCTGTGAGGTTCTGATGGCCTGTTGTTTACAATATCCTGACGATTTTAAAGACCAAATGAGTCTTAATCAAATGAGAAATAAATAGAAGATCACTTTGAGATGGAAATTAATAGTTAGTCGCAGTGGTACATTCAGTTTGTCACATCTATGACTGATACAATGAGAGTAAGTGAAACTAAAATGGTATCCTGAAGACAAACAGAGCTGATCACTCAGGACAGAAGCCCAGAGAACATTATCAGCTCTGCGCCTGTCAGCGTTCAGGTGTCAGAAGGCTGAAGGCTGTCGACTACACAACCTGTCTCACAGTCAGAAGACGTAAACAAGCGTCTGTTGACCCAACCGAACTATTTTAAGGTGCGCTGCTGTTTCAACACCCAGCCTGAGCTACACCCAGCCTGAGCTACACCCAGCCTGAGCCTCCCGTCAGCGTCCCTTCAGCCTCCGTCAGCCTCCCGTCAGCCTCGCACTCACACCACCGTCTCTCTCTAATATAACCACCACGGTCGTCATAACAACAGGGGCATTATTTTCTTACATAAAATAAGATTTCTCCTAATTATTTAGCAGTATTTGCTTAAATAGCCACACACCCGGAAGGATTACCCGGAGCTGCCGCTAGCTGGCCTGTTCGCTGCGGCCGGAATCCTTTCTGATAACCTCTAACGTTAGCTCTGTTAGCTCTGTTAGCTCTGTGAGCTAACTGCTGAGCTGTTTACTAACGTGGCAGCAGACTGCGGGGAGAACACGGATAATTCAGTGAAGCTACAAATGAACCACATCATTATAGTCGGACACTATGTCCGCACATTAAGTGTCACACACGATTAGCTAACCAGCGCGAGCTTTCCAACTGGTTGAGCTCGTTGCCTCCCGTCAACATGCTAACAACACCACATCGAGCTACCAAGCTAACGTTAGCTACTTACAGGAACCCTGTCCGGATACTTCTTTCTGATTTTCTCGCCCTCGGACCGCCTTTTCTCAAAAGGGTGCTCCTCTTTGTACTGGAACTTCATCGTTAAGAGAGATGACAGACGACAGGTCGGTCACTCCGGGTTGTACGATAGCGGTTTCTCAGGGAACGGCTCGAATCGCTGACACACACGACAAAAACAAACGATGCTAACTAGCTTCTAGCTCGCCACAGCTGTTTTCCTAGTGCGACTGCGGCGGAGGGATACAATAACAATATGACGTAGCGGAGAGGATAGTTCGATGGGTGGACTTTGCGCTGACCATGACCACGTTACCGTTCATGATACATCGTCAATCGATGTGTATTCAAGACGAATTTCTTTATTTGAAATAAAACATTTTTGGAATGGTTAAAATCTAAAAGGCACTTTTCCGTGGAACTATTTTATTTTGAACAACCGCTGCGCGTAAAGACGCAGGGCAGGGCCGTGACGAGGCAGCTGTCCTTGTCATATGACCGAGGCCCAGCAGTCTGCGGCTGCAGCGAGGAAAGTCGAAAACAAGCGGGTTTCTCTGGTAATGTGACTGATGTGGGTATATTCTGCTCTGAATCCGGACCCAGAGACATCCAGCGGCTTCTCAGCGACATCTTGAATGTTGTTCGTCTTTGTGTATTCACACATGGACCAAGAACAGAGCTTCATAATGACTGAACTGCACTGAAGTTTCTATATTTCCACTGTTGGCACAACAGCAGGTTAATAATGTCTGAATATATGAGCTAGGATCCCTTCCAGCTTCAGCACCTGAAGCTGCCACCTCATCACATATAATTCTCTACATTTAGGAAAGAATTAGCTGATGGACCCCCATTAATTCACCCTGGAGCATCGATGGGCCACTAACCTCTTTCTTACCAATACAATGTACACCAATTAGATCTAGAAAAACATCTTCCCCCGTACCTTCAAATATTTCATTAAAGAGGTTCATTTTCCACTAAGACACAGACTTTTTTATTGTTGATTTACCATAATGAGTACTGATAAAGGATGAATCTGAAATATGGTGTGTTAATGTCACAGTTTGCCGTTCATGTGCACATTTCCTGAGGCACCGATAGGAAAAGTTACCAACCTGTCTATTGCGTAAGACATCTGAGTGAGTCACTGTCCGGGCTCATGTGACATGTAACATCCCCTCTGTGCTTCAGTCTGCTGGTACTGTGTTCCATCAGACTGCCGCTCTAAAACATACATTATTATATTTCCCCAATAGACTGGCTTCATCCAAACATTGTCCTGATAAATGTGTACGTTTTTATCACAGTAAAGTTTTCAGCATTGGTACAGGAGATAAGACGAGCCGTCTTATCTGTCCCATGTCAGGGACTCTGACGGGCTGGCAGGTTCCACTCTGCTCTGGGTGAGGGTTGGATGTAATGTGCTGAGTCACTTGTGGTCGGGATTGTTTTCCAGGTCCTAGTTGAAGCTTTAAAGTAAAACTGGAGTCAGACTTTACTATGAGGTTTGTTGTCCTCCTTAGACTTAAACATTTCTCCCACAAAAGCTCTTCATCATCAGTGACAAATCCAAAGTGACACCAGCCCTTCCACCACAGGGCCTGCTGAGCCGCTCCAGCTCAGGCCGGCCTCATCATCACAGCTGATGTAGCAGTGCTTTACACACGACTCTGAACCTGTTGTTGTTGCTACACCTACAAACATTTCTCTGTATGAAACCTCTGCTGTAACAAGACAGGCCACACGCTTCCAGAGTTACAGACGTGAGCCGCCAGCGAGGTGCTGCCAGAGAGAGAAACAGAAAGCAGTCTTCCCTGGAAGTCCTCTTTCCAAGGAACTGTCGACAGCTGCTGGCAGCAGAGGTGCTGAAACTTAACATGGTGTGGTTCAAACTCTGCCAGGAGTCCAGTCTCTCACAACAACAGCAGATGCATGTTTGCTGTTTCAAGATTTTACTTTTAATCCATCGTCAGGAAGAGGTAGAGGTGAAACAACAGTTCACTATGTTCCCCACAGCGCCGCTGTAAGTAAGTTATGAACACTTGATAAAAATCATCACTGCTTTAAAGCTAGAAATACAGTTTCTTAGAAACATAGCCTCTACATTTGCACAGGTATCCTTAACAGGTGACATTTGCCTCCATTGACTAGAACAGGTTCATCAGGTGCACCTGCCTGTAGCTAACACAGTCGAATACAACAGTCCTGCAATAAATCACGTCTGTTCCCCGCTGATGTGTGTGTCCAGCAAAGACCGGCCTCTTTGCATCAGATCAGTGAGTAATAAAACCTGCCTGCTTATTAATACAACTCAGGTGTGTAGCTCTGCCTACTGGCAGCACTGAGTCAGGGTTTCTCCCTCACATTGGGATTCTTACGGTTCATGTTTGCTTCGAACAGCGAGCGGCTGCTAATGCTGTCTGTGTGGCAGCGCCGCCAACATCAGCACAGGGAGAGGTCGTCTCTTTCTGATTCAGCTTCTTGTTTAAACCTTTTGAGAGAGATGAGGGATGTTTCCATGATTCATGGTGGACACACACACACACACACACACACACACACACACACACACACGTCAGTATAAAACATTATAATTCAAAATGATCATACAGCTGAATCAACCCTGATCTGTTAACATTCCACCCTGAAGGTGGATGTTCAGCTGGGCAGCTGTATGAGGAATGCATCAGGTGGAGCTCGGTGTTCCAGCTGAGTGTGTTCACCTACACACAACAATCACAAGCTCTGAAGTGATCTTTCATGACACGAGACAACTTTAAAACAAGCGCACTTGTCATCAGGTGCCTTCATTTGTGGGTGAAGATGGTGTCCATGTAGATATCTTCAGTGAGCGGCACCAAACTATTCTGCAGGAATACTAAGTGGACCGGTGCAGTTCTCTGTCTCACCACATGATGGCAGCAGATTATCAGCAACAGAACAACAAACAGCATCAAGCAGACTGTGAGGATCCATCTGAGCTTCTCACCCAGCAGGAAGTCAGCTGACAAGCTCCCAAACGTTAAAACCGCAGAGTGAATTGCGTGTTAAAAAACCAAGCTGGATAGTAACTGGTCGATACTGACAAGTGTTTTATTAGTAACACAGACCTGGAGACAGAGCCAATAAGAAGCCGCTGTGAGCCTTGACAAGACTGACATTGTTCAGAAGGCATTTTAAAGACGGAGGGTCTAATAGTTGAACCCATACAGAAGCGGAGCGGGGAGAAACTGAAAGGGGAAAGGCTGCAAATTTGAATCAAATACAAAACCAACTGCAACAAAAAGAGAAGGGGAGAAAAAATTAAGTGCAATTCCTATTAGATGAAATCAGGATGGCATCAAATGGCAGATGGGGAAGAGCGAAATGTCATGGTATGCAGAAGTCATTTATCATATATCATAACAGAGAAACAATCAGATATGGAAAGGCGGCACGGCAGTCCACGTATGGTTACAAGCCATTCTTTTTTCTCACAACGCTTCAGTCGTCTTCATCACTGAGTCCCAGGAGGAGCTCTGGGGAAAGAGTGATGGTATGGCTGCAAAAAAAAAGAAATATCAGGCTGCTCGGCTATTTGTCCAGAAAAATGCCTGTGGGTGGTATGTCGCAAGCAAAAGTCCATCGATTACACCATTTAAATTGATCCATTCTTGTTCAGGGGAAGAAAAACGTATCTGCAGAAATGAATGAATGGCTGTCGGGTATGAGGTCGATCTAAAGGGTGGTTCTCTAGTTCCCCTGCTCAGGTGCTCCGAGAGGTTAAGACAGTAAATTGATGAGTTGTCTGCTTAAGTGCAATGTCTGGTGGTGATGGAGAAGAAGAAGAAATAATAATGCAGAATTGTCTTTGTTGCTTTGCTGATCCTCCTCTTTCCCCTCCTCCCAATTGTCCAAAAAGTTTAAAAAGGGACTAACGAACTCAGCAAGCATACTCTGACTCATGTACACAGCTCGTCTTCATACGCACAGTCAGTATCAGGAGCGATAAGGCAGAGAGGCTCCGTTTGTTTTGGAAAAAAAATACAAATAAAGAATCAAGAAGAAAAAAATAGAAGAAAAAAACAAGGTGGCTCCCCCGTCCCTCCTCAGTAGTTCTGGGCTCTGGTGGTCCCGTACTGTTCGTCCCGTGTGAGGCGCTCGCCCCAACCCTCATCTCCTCAGCACAGGCCGAGAGGCTCAGAGAGGGCTGGTGGGTCGTCTGTGGGGAACGGAGGGGCAGGATGGAAGCCGGCGAGAGAGGAAGAGGCTGCTCAACAAGCCCCGCCCCCTCTGCATTCAGCCAATCACCAGAGCCGGTGCTGGTGGAGGTTTCGACTGAGGACGGAGCGGACATCAGCAGTGAACCTAGGACGGAGAGAATTAGATTACCTGACATGAATGCTTTCACCAGCTGAGCCATTAAAGGAACAGTTCAACATGAAAGAGTGAGGACAGATCGATGTCCACATCACCTCTGTGTCTGTGAGCTGCTCGTTTTACTCTTAGGAAGGAAGCAAATGAGCCAATTTACCCCAAATAATTGTGTGTTTGCAAAAACATCTAGAAGCAGCTTTTAATCTAAATGTGCCCCAATATAACCTTAAAGTCACACTGACAGGTAACGTTTCAGGTCAGGTGGATGGGACATCAATAAGGTTGTGCACTGTGTCATAGAAATGGAAGTGTGATTTCAGTATTAGCAGCAATCTCACCAACAGTTGTATTTATATATTCAGAATAATGCAGTCAGAGTTAACTGGAGCCTGATTGGACAGCTCTTAAATGACCACGCTCCCATCTGAACACAGACTGTATGCACAAGAGTTAAAGTGTTTGCATTGTCCATTTGCTTTCAGTCCAACGTTATTATCCCTTTTACCTTAGTGCATCCAGCATAGGCAGCAAGTTAAGAAGTGCTGTGTCACTAGGGTCGCTGAACCAGGACTTGATGGGTATTGCATTGTCTGGAGGGCAGAAAACAGTCGGTCAGTGGCGTCAGAGAAAAGGACACGGTTGTGACTTCATGCTGCTGTGTTGAAGAGGAGCTGCAGATTTAATGTAGTGTTCCAGCAGTTACAACACAGGCCTTGTAGTGAGAACAACAGCTGTTATTTGTCTTCTTCCTGCCTCGTCACGAGATCGATGTGCATCATTTGATCTTATACGTTAAAGAGAAACGTTCACGGGAGGTGAGCAGCTGAATGTACAGCTCAACCTGAGCACACTGAAGCTGCACGCTGACCTCGTGACGTCACAGAAGAGTACAAAGAAAAAACTACTACAAAGCTAGAAATAAGGGAACCATTCCATGTTTAGGCTGTTCTTGTGGTTTCTATGCAACATGGGCAACACTGTTAAAGACATTCAGAAGCCAGAAGCTGCCTGTGTGATTTAACATGACTTCAAATTCAGAGGTAAAACAAACTAACGTTTTGATTCATACTGCCCTTTAGAAATAAAGACCACCAACAGGTTCTCATTATTAAAAACAGTTATGGTCTATTCATCTGTTGATTATTTCTGTTTGTCTATAAAGCGTCAGAGAATGTGTGTGAAGAATCAGTGATTCTTCCAAAAGCTCACGGCCGAGTTCTCAGTGTCTCGCCTCGTCCAACATATTCCGTTAACATTCAGAGGAGCACTTTCACCTGATGAGCTAGAATCAGACAATCTTTCCTCTCATAACTCCGACCAGTTATTGATCGTCACAACAGGTGGAGATTAATTGAACAGTTGACAACCAGGCGATTGATCCTTGCAGCTCTAAATCAAAGCAGACATACTGAATTGGCGTTTGCAGAACAAGCACAGGTGGAACTAATGATGCTAATGAAGATTTGCTGGAACTCTTACTGCAACCAGCAGCCCATTAGCCGATTCATTACACCTGTGTTCGACACTGACACAGCCTGTGCTCCGGAGAATAATGATTATTTGGACAGATATTATGATCAACAATCACTGCGAGTGACCATTTTTGCATTTCAACTTTACTCTTCAAAGTGAAGACGATCATGATGATGTGACGTCTGTGATGCAACGATGATGCATACAAAGCATTTTGCACTTGAACACATTGTGTGTATTTGTGAACATTTTGATTAATGGTGTAACACATGAACTCCTACTGAATGTCTGAGTCTTACCTGGATGGCTACGATAAGCACCAGGCGAGTTGTCCAGGATCACAATACTGGACAGGTCATCGTGTACTACAGACAGGTCTTTAATATAACTACCTAGATCCAATGTACAATGCTGGAACAAGAAACAAACACACAAATGTCACCAACACACTCAAACAGGGGAGAGAGTCACCGCCATCACCTTTAATACTCAGTGTTTGATACAGGTAGAACGGTACCTGTCTGTAGTATCTGCGTTTCAGGATGTTCCTGTTGTTGTCCAGCTTGTCTGCCACCGCTGAGCCGTAGATCTCCATACTGGCTGTGAACACCACCAGCTCATACCACTGGCTCACCTGTGCACACACACACACACACACACACACACACAGTATGTAAGTACACAACTCAGAGCGAGTCTCCAAGGATCATCACCCAAAACAAACACAGATTTATGACATGAAGCTGTGTCAGAGTGCAGCACAATGGAAAGTGATGACAAACAGGATAAAAGCTGATCTGAGCTATGTGCTCCACTGTTCCCCTCCATGTTAGTCTAGGATTCAAACACACAACCCCTGGCACAGACCGACACTCACCACTTCTAAAAAGAAGTCAACATGTGGCCTTTTATGTACGAAGAATCTGACGGGATGCTTGTCAATGACGACCTGCAGGGAGAGACAAAGATCAGAGCTGGTTCATGCAGACGGCAGCGAGCAGGCCTCAATCACTGTGTGCTCAAACATGCTCATGTGTCTGACTGCTCGTACTTTGAGGATGAAGTCCGGCGGCGTGCCAGGTCTCACTGTGGGTCTGAGGACCCCGTCATGGTGAGAGTGGATCAGCGTCTCGTCCAGGTCCAGAACCAGAATCTTCCTCTTTACTGCATCTGGAGTTGATCATATAATATGGACACGTGTGACACACTGTACATGAAACCACTGGCAGAGACGAGGCTGCTCAGGAAACTGCACAACCTTTACACGCACTGTGTAACGTGGTTTCTGTCGGAGCTGCGTGTACATGCAGCAGGTCAGCCATCAGATTCTCCCTAACTCTGTTACTGTAGGTGAGTCGTGACAGCAGGAGGCAGAGCTCATCACTGGTGCTGACTCTTCACCGGCTTCAGTCTTTTCATGCACAAGGGCTCACTGATGCCTGCATACATAAACACACTTGATTTTTTTATTCTGTACTCAACTCTCACTTGAAAGAGATCTTGATCTGAATGCAACGTCCTGATCCAATCAAACTGTTTAAAATAGAGACGTATCCGCTGCCATACCAGCAGACTAGAGAGCAGCTTCTTTCCTCAGGCTGTGAGACTCCGTCATTCATTCTCAGCACATCTTCAGGGTCCGACACCGTGGCAGAGCAGTAGCCAACCTTCTCACTGATGGCCTTGTTGCATGTGTCAGTCATTCAGAGGCATCAGTATTAAACTGAGAATGTTACGTAACCAGTGAAAATGTCCTTGTAGTACACTGAGTGGGCTTCCTCAGAAGATTCTTCTATTACACATGAATAATTGTTGGATTATGATTGGGAGAAAGCTTGACTAAGTGGATATCGTAGGCTTACGTAATGCTGGCACATCCAGCAGGATAATACGCAGCATTCAAGAGAATTCTTGAAGCAGCTTTTCTGAGCCACAGGGTCTTCCAGGAAATGTGAGTACAACGTCCTGAGAGCCTTTTCTGCTGATGTCATTCTTTTAGATATGTGAGAAGAACGTGATGCACAGACTGAAAGACCACAGTTTAAAAGTCCCTAAAAGCAGCCATGAATGTAAAGGAATGATTCAGTCACTGAGGCTGGACCGGCCTACAGCTGAGGTCAGTGCAGAGAGAGAGACGAGTCAAGTGGAACGGAAACACAATCCTTCCTCTCAGTCAAGAGTGTTCCTCTGAATGAGCTCTGTGCAGGCTGGAGGGAACGCACACACCGGTCCATGCTCGTGTAGGTGCTGCCTGCAACATCTCACACTTCCTCTCTGCCTCCACATCAGCAGCACGTCTCGTCACTGCAGCGTCGGGCAGGAAGCCGTGCCACCGTGCTCTGATGCTTCACTGCTACCTTCATTCTCTGGTTCACTCCAGCGCTTCACAGCGACAGCAGCTGCTCAGCTAGCACAGTGGCTAACTGTCTGCAACCAAATGAGGCCGCCTTTTAATTTTAGCATTCTGGGTACAGGTCACGAGAAACACAGTATGTATGCTTCTTCCTTATTGGTAAAGTCTCTGTGTGCAGTGGAGCCTAAAATGTTGAATACGATTTACACTGAAGTCTTGTTATTGTTCCTGCCATTGTCTGTATTTTACACCGGCAGTTAGCTTCACACCTGCAGGCTGATGTTGTCCAACTGACTGCAAAACCACCTTCTATTCTTATTCTTGATGAGGTTTGAATTGTAATAGTCTCACATCGGCCAGTTTCCTCTGAGATCCACTCACTCACACTGAGACGGCTTAAATGTTGTACTGCTGAGGTCCAGGTAAGTGAAATCCAGACGGAAACTGGCCACATTTCAAGGTAAAACGAGACATTTGATACCCGTTAGCTTCTGTTAGACAACAGCTAACGATAGCATTCAGCCACTTCCTTCATAGAGCTACACGACAGGACAGGAGGGGTAGAAACTAACTCTTCAACATGTAATTAAACCTGGACATGATTAACATTATTAATGACAATGTTCATCAGGAGGTGGTTGAATGCTAATGTTAGCAACTGAGTTATCAAATGTGTTCACCTTAAATATGGCCTGATGTTGCTCTACATTTTCACTGTCCATCTTTTCAGTTGCTGATCAACTTATAACACTTTGTCACATTCCCTATATTTATACCACTTTATACAAAGCACTACAATACTACAGCATTGTGCTTCCCATCGTTAGCATGACGTCAGAGGAGAATGGCTTCCACATGAATACAGTCTATGACGTCACAATGTAACACAACTTCAGCCAAATGCCTTAGACGCATCCTTCTTTGTTGGTATGCTAGTAAGAGACAGTTTCCAAACAGGTTCACTGACACAGTTCAGACAGAAAATAAAGGCTAACTGTAGCTGGCTGGTAGTAATAGTTAGCTCTGACACACGAGTTTAAAGTTCGCCTGAGTTTCCTCACATTATAGGACGAGTCCTGTCAAAATAAAAATGAATCCAAATGTCCTGAGAAAGGGGTCAAGTTGTGTGTCTGTGAACGAGTGTGTTGTTTTGTTGCTGATGACTTTCCTTTTCTTTTCTGCACAATCACTTCTTACTTGACAGACTGGTTTGACTTCAACTTAAATTTCCACATTACAAATATGTTGGGCCTGTGACAGTGTCCCCACCCTCACCAGTGTCACAGGAAGTAAACCCATCCAGGTACAGTGTAGCTTTACAGAACCTTTATCAACCATGTAAACAAGTCTTGACACGAGGGCCCCAAACATGTGGCGAGTGGTCGTATCATGGAAACAATCATGTACTCACTGAGTCTGTTTCTGGAGATAGGTGACAGAGGCAAAGTGTCGTATCGCACAGTCTGATACTGGATTATCTGAAAAGGAACACAGCAAATAAAACAGTCAGTCAATCCTTCACAGATGATACAAACCACACACGATATACTGAGCCATGATGACAGAACTACACTGTGGACAGGTTTCAGATGTGTTTGAGTTCACTCCTCTCGTTTTCTTCTGCACGCTCAAAGAGTTGTCTTCATTCAAGGACATAACATCTGTGTGATTTCACACAGGCCATTTATAGTGTTTTGGGAAACCTTGAGGGCTTTAAGACGTCATCTCAATTACTGCAATCCATAATCCAATTTGAAAAAAAAGCAGCACAGTGGAAACTTAACGGAGCAAAGGATGATTTAGATCAGACGTAATGCAAATATCTCCATGAAAGTCATGAAACCCTCTAATGTATATTGAGCCTTTAGAGGACACAGCACCACCTTCTTCTGCTTCACATTGGAGGCTGAGCAGTAGAAGGGGGAGGAGGACTCCCTGCTCTCACCCGTCTCCCCCGTCTCCTGCTCTCTACCTTCAGGCCTCCTCCGGTCACAGACTACAGGCAGGATCCCTTCCAGCGCCTCTCCTGCCCAGCGGCTCGGCACTTTTCTTCACAGGGCTATTTTTATCCCCCCAGCTGTCGGCGGGTGTCAGTCCAGCCTGGGCCACACATAGAAGGGAGACTTGCAGGGTGACTTTGACTGAGCCGGGCTGCTCGGTCCCTCACCCTGGGACAGGGCCTCCCTCTGTGTGCCCTCCCACTGCTGCCTGGCACAGGAAGCCTGGGGAAGCCTCCCGGTGCCAGCAGCTGCTGGGCACCACGGGGGGACCTCAACCCTCCACTCAGCTCTCTGCACCTCCGAGGGCGTCCATCTGGACCCCGGGCCAGGAGACTCACACCGAGTCCTCTGCCGCCACCAGGGCTGCATTCAACCTGTCAATTCAAGCTGCTCTCTCAACCTGACAGTCACTCAGAATCTTTCATCTGCGCTGCTGGCTGAAGTCAGGATGCTGGAGATGTACTTGTTAAATGACTTCAACTAAACTCTAATCTGCAACCAACTCATTCTTTCACCTTCATTAACATACTGCAGGCACAGCACACGGCCAAAGCCAGATTCATGTAACATCAATGGAAAGAGCATTCAGAATGTACTAAATGACCCAGATCTGATGGCTGCAGTCGTCCCCACTGGACTTCTCAGGCAAGTTTTGTCTTCCAGCTTTTTGGGTGTTACTTATCTATCATCTTGTCTAGCTTTGACTACTTCTTGTGCATAGACATTATATCAATGGTCCACAATGATTGTGAAACTTAGTCATTTTGTTGAGGTGTGACCCTCAATCCCATCGGCAAGTCTTCCACAAACCTAGAGAAAATTCAAACGGTGTCTTTTGGCCAACCGACAGAACAAAACCCAAAGATATTAAGTTTACTACCACAGAGGATTAAGACAACCAGCACATTTTCATCATTGAGAAGCTGAAACCAGAACATCTGAGGCATTTTTGCATTAAATAAAAATACATTCATGATACTAATGCTGCTAATTACAATTCTTGCATATTTATTTCCTGTTGATTAACAAATCGATGAATCGTCTTGGACGTTTTGTGTGTATTAGAAAATGTTTCAGTATTCTTAAGAATCCCACTCATGTCGTGATGTTGTGTGATGCAGCATCCAGCAGTCCGGCCCTTACTGGTCCCTGGACATATATCACAGGAGAGACACTCACGTGGGAGACGGGCAGCAGAACCGTTACGCAACATCGTTGTCACCGCTAAGATTAATAAACAATCATCTCGTCATCTGTTGACACAGAGGAGCAGCGTGAAGAGGATTACGTCCTGGTCATACTGTAATGGTCATAATCCAATTGAGCTTTTATCGATCCAATGTTTTCAGTCGGGTCACTTAATGCACTGTGGTCTTCTGGAACATAAACACCTTGAGCCCAGAGTGTGTATAAGTTTTATATCTGACCTGTACTATTCAGTGGGTTAAGTCTCCACATCCTCAAACGGTCCTCATCAAATCACCTGTCAGGGTTTACCTGGTCTCCATCTACAGGCCCACCTGTGGTACACTGCTGGCTACAGTTGGGCTCTGAGGTTCATGACACTGTCCCGCTGCACTGCATGAAGTGAACGACAGCGCTAAACTGTGAGTGAAAATGAGAGAAACAGAGGGAGGGAGAGAGAACAGAGCGCTCTCTGTGCTGACATAATCCCTCTCACTTCAGCCATAACATGGACTGGATACTCCGTCTCAGGCCTGTTGACAAGCCGCAAGTGTTGCTGCCTCACAATACACTGCAGACGAACAGCGAACAGCGAGATGATTACACCCCGCGGGGCACTCCTCCAAGCTTTGTCGGCTTGATACCGAGCTCGTGTCGAAGTCCACTCGTATTACACCACATGTGCCCGTCTATTAACGACCCGACAACACCTGCGTGCGTGCGTGAGTTACAGCAGGAGGCCTCTGTCACGTTAAATGCCATGTTTATTGTGGAGGCATTTTGAAGCAATCGAAGGTGACCTGAAGGCTTGTGTTGGCTGCTCTGCCGGTCTTGTGCTGGATGTGGAAGGTTTCCCTCTCTGCACTGGAGCTGAATGAGCCATTCATTCACACTATCTCATGGCACCAAACAGACCCGCAGATACACTATTAAAGAGCCGAGGACAGTCGGATCATTAACCGACCAACCAAAACTTAATATTCAGAAGGCCGATTCACTGTTGAAGTCCATATACCAGAGGGTCTGTGGCTGGAGCTCCACAGATGTGAGGATGTGCTGGTTTTCTCTGTTTTACATTATTGTAATATCAACTCGATCATTCTCTTCCTACACTTCTTGATTAATACGCCATTTAACACATTGTGTTAAGCAGAGCTTTATGCTGAATGATAAAGCACTAATTTGAGTGTAAATGGGAGGTTGGGGCTACAGGGACGGCAGGATCTGATCACATATTCACAGGTTATTTGGGTAAACGGATGCACAGGTGAGAAACACAGGTGAGAAACACAGGTGAGAAACACAGGTAGTCCAGCTCTCAGGGAGCCAGCTGAGCATCCGTACAGGTCGACGTGATCTGAAAAATAATGTTTAAGCACTTGGAAAAGATATCAGGGTCATCATTTAGCACACTAGTCACAGAAACACAACAGGATCACCTGCACATATGTCACAAAGCCATGCTCACCGTCCGTAGGTGCTTCCTGAGGATGTACATGATGAAGCCCCATATTCTCGACGTTACGCCGAGAAAAGTGCGGATGCCAAGTAAACATTGCCGGGTCTTCAGCATGGTGATGAGCAGCAAAGACCCCACAGCAAGTCGACTTCGGTTCTCAGCTGCAAACTCGCTTCTGCCCCAAGTTGTTGGGACAATTACTGAGGGAACTTGATGCTAGTGATAGTCAAAATCCGTCTTTAGCCACAGCCGCCAAACTAGCGATTCAAACGAACAAGAGGCCAAACAAACGTGTGAGTACCTCGCTCTGCACACTTGTGGCACAACTAGCGTCAAACAGAGGACATTTTCATTGTAACTGTGAGAGACAAACGTGGACGTGGTCAAAAGAAAGGCTGCAGCACGACGCCTGCTGCTGTATGGACCTTAGCACGCAGCTCGTTGACAAGCTAGCTCCGGAGCTAGCTGTGTACCAACTAACGTTAGCTAGTAGCCGCCGAGCTACCGCTAGCTCGACAGGGTGACCACCTTGAACCGAGGACAAAAATACCCCAAAAAACCTCCGGGGCCGCTCGTTGCCAAGCACCGCTTCACCGTGACCTCACTGTGTGCGGCGTCCGAAGAGAGACAGCTTTACAAAAGTTCCCCAAAGTCTAACCGGCTCCGTTAGATTCGGTTTGTAGTCCAGTGGAAATCCGGAATGAAACTGCGAGCCGCCATCGCCGCCTTGCCGTCACTTCCGCGAGGAATCCTGTGGTTGCGCGCAGCACGTCCACGTGGAAGGAAAATAAACAGACGCGGACGAGCGAGGCTGAGAGTGAGGACAGTCCGATCACAGCACCTGGGTAACCATCAGGCCGGGCCTCCTCAGACGGGTTCGGCCTCTCTGGTTCTGCTGTTAACACCCCGGTGGTTCTGCTGTTAACACCCCGGTGGTTCTGCTGACACGTGTCACGTGTCAGAGTTCTGCTGGGAGCTCGGCTGGTGCCGTTAACCTCACGATGCCGCTGTGATTCAGCTGTAAGACAATACGATATGAACGTGTCAATACTTTTTATAATATCTGTCAGGGGCAGGGGCGCATGCGTCAGCCAGCTGTCACTTAACACAAAGTTTACTGAACCCATTTAATTACTCCAGTCTCAGTTGACCCTGTCATGCAAACAGCTCTCACGACTCAGAAATGTTAATAACACTAAGAAATCCAAATGTATCAACATCATCTACAATAAAATGAGTTTATGTACAATTCAATTCAATTCAGACTTTATTAAGGGCACATCTTGTGAGAGGTCCATAGCACCAACAGAACAGATCACCTCCTGACCTCAGATCAGGGCTCAGAGGGTCTCTTTAGAGTTATAATCCTACTGTTCCCCCTCAGGTTGTTTCTGTTGTTCTGTAGGATTGTCAGAGAATCTGTAGAAATGTATAAGCACCCTGTATTTTACAAGAGCGGAGCAACAGCTGGAACAACTTATACGTCACCCTGTAGATGACTGACTCACTGGAGGACAGTGGCAGGGACACGAGTCTGCACATCACATGTACAAGATGACATTTTATGAAAATGCAGTGTAGCATAAAGCAACAGTCAGATAAAGGTATTGTTTTATTTTAATAAGAAAAGAAAAAACATTTAAAAAGATGAAGGAGATCATTATACAAGGAGAAAAACTATGGATAAAACCATTTAATAAACATTATACAGATTTTTACAGAATATGGTGCATTATATTTCATCTTTACAGCTCTAACAGATGTTGATAAAGCTTTGGAGAGTCCTATCTTCAGTGGGTTGTAGATCCTAACACTACACATCGAGATCATCATCAGGGTCCTCCTGGTCATAGTCGTCGTTGGCATCAGGCTCATACAGAATCCGTCCTGAACCCGGGCCTGAGTGGAGCAGAGCCGTCTTCCTGCAGGAGAAAAGGGACATTGAGAAAAGGGATTGAGAGAATATTGAATGTAATCCCTGAAAAAAAGTTGAAAATTAAGTATATAATCTCTTACTTCTCTTTGCTGAAGACAAAGGGAAGTGCAAGTTTCTCTCTGGCCTCACGCTCTGTGTCAGACAGGCGAAGATTGAAGGTCAGGTTGGCTGTTGGGTCCGTCTATAGAAACACAACAGTGACACTTTCAGCCCCGCTGTATCTGAGCCCTGTCTTATTATGGTGTGAATGTTTTAGGGGTTTGTTAGTTGTATTGCACCTCCTGTTCCTCTGCGTCAGTCTGCCTGCCTCCAACATGACTGGACCTGCTCTGCACCAACACTGTCAGATCCTCTCTGATGCTGAAAACCTCCCCCTAAAGACAAAAATCAGGGAAAGTTATCAACAATATGTCACAGTGCAGGAACAGAACCGTCATCCCAAAGCATACACTACTTACATCTTGCATAACTTTCCCTGATTTTGAGCGCTTTGTTATCTTGGCCACTGCTTCTTCTCCCTTCATCCCAGGTGCTACGGTGATGACAGAAGTAGCCAAGTGGCACACACTTCCCACAGTGCCCCTCTGATGCATGTCTGCATGGAGCAGACCTATAACAGCTCTCACAGCTCCCCCTAATGAAAACACAGAAAAATACCCTCAAATAGTGGAATTACTGCATCGCCTTCACTTAAACTTTACTCTAAGATAAATACTTGTACTTCATTTGAAGATAAATGATGTCACACATTTTATTCAACACCAATACAAAAAACTTGTGACACTGCTCCAACACACAGACGTGAGACAATTTATCACCTTTTCTCAGCTGTTGAAGCGTGCTGCAGACAGCAGGAGGACTCTGGTGTCTCAAAATCCACGACAGGGAGTCGATCACTAAGGTCACTGGTTTGGAGTGTGAGGTTTGCTTCATGCGATGTGTAAGTTCCTCCAGATTAAACTGCTGAACTGTGAAAGCTGGGTTATCAGTCCAGCCGAGCGGGTCTGTATAAGCATTGTGGAAGTGTAGCCTGAAGTGACAAAACAAAGCAATAATTCATATTAAATGGTTTAATAAACTGCCTCATACAAATGGCTTTAGCAACTTGTTGTTTTTGTTATACAGTCATCTAGTGATTGCTTTCTCACTTACTTGATTAATTATAAAATGTCAGGAAAAATAGCCATCACATCTTTTGAGAATTAAAGATCAAATATTCTGATGTCTTTAATTAAACCACAGAAGGAACATTTGCAAAGAATAAAACAACACTGGAACACTTGAAACCTGTTGATTCAGCCTGACAAATGACTGGAGTGATTAATATCAGAACAGGTGGTTTATAACTCGGTGGACTAAATGCTTACAGAGTAAAGGTACTTTACCTGTGGATGGAGGATCCTTTAAATCCACCTGTCAGCTCCTCTTCGCTCACCTCAAAGTGCAGCACGTGGACAGCCTCCTCCCTGACACAGGCACACTCTGTTTATTTACTTATTTATGAATCAAATACATCACTGAGACACATGAACACATGACAGGCCCTGTAACCAAACAGTCAGCAGACTCATCTCTGTACACACCTGTTCAGGGCAGCGCTGATGAAGCTCTTCAGGAGGAGTCGACCACAGTAACCAGCAGAATCTACCAGTGCAAGAAGACACCACACCAGTTCACTGTCTGTCAACACTGCGCCTCACACCGACAGCTATGTCACTGTTCACAGTTTAAACTTAAAGTACAGAACATTTAAAGCCTTTACCTTGTATTAACAGAAACCCTCCAGCAGCATCAGTGCCTTGCAGTAATTCAGTCAACATGGTCCACTGTGAGTAAACTGTACACGGCAGCTAAAGAGAGCTAGCATGCTACTGATTTACGTCCCTTTTAAATGTGAATACCGGAATAAAAAAGCGGGAAACTCGGCAATGTAACGGCAGAAAAACGACTTCCCTCAAAGTTCAGAGTGACGAGCACCTACAGCCGCAGAGACTTAATTTAACAGACCATTAAACTTCCCCTGTCGGGCTCAAGCACAGCATGCATCGCTAGGTAGCATGTTTAGCCTGTACGTGTTCGAAAACATCATTTCCCAGGATTCCCGTCACTTCGATATTTAGTTACAAGTGGGAAATGTAGTCCAGAACGCGTGCGACCCGTGCTCGTGACTGGGCGAATGGCTTCACGGTGAACTACGTTACCCAGCATACCCCTCGGGAAACATTGCGCTGGCAGCCTCAAGAGGTTTCTGCCGCGCACGGACGGAGAAGACCGTGCGGAATAAAGTCAAAACTCCAGGCGTTTTGTGTTCACAGGGCGAAGAAACGAAAAAAACTTCATCGGAGAAGTTCCCATAATGGAGCTACATTTACTAGCACTCGCGCTGATCTGAGGAGTTCTTGCAGCTCTGTCGCATTTCGAGACCGATTGTTATATAAATGCAGTGACGAAGAAAAAGCAGCTATAAGTGGTGGACGTTAATCGACAGAGGAATTAGTATTTTGTCCTGCTAATAACGTTAGTGTGGCGACGGTTCAGAGGCGGGTTGCTTCTGGTACGTCAACGTTAGCTGTTGTAACGGATCCCCTGCGAGGAAACAATTCAACCCCGACCCACAGCGGAGTGTTTTTACGAAGAGTCTCCGTAGGTCTCCCGCGCCCTTGGGTTGCTTACCCGGCGGTAAGGTGCAGCCACGCCGGGGAAAGGCACAGCGCGACGGCCGCTACTCCGGCTAGCTCGCCTGCTGCTTCTGTTTCTTGGCTCGAGGCCTTGTCGGTGAGGCGACAATGCTTGACATAATGTCTGAGCACCAAGGTATGTTTGACCAGCATCAGCTGCGAGCTGTTCACCCAACTGTCCCCGGGTGATGTTAATCTGTCCGCTGTTGTAATCTGCCGTGTTTTGCGGACATTAAGGTGCCTAACCCATAACGCTAATGTTACGTTTGGTTGCGTATGCTGTATTAACAACGCGACTTGTGATGGGCAAACTTGATATTTTGCAGTCAAAATGCCATGAAAGTTGTGTTAAAGTAAATATATTTTATGCATTGTTACAATTGATTTAGCTAACGTAATGTTAACGTACTTAACGGTTAAGTTAGCTTGCTTGTTACTTAACGCGCCGATCTAGCTTAACGCTAATGTTAATAGCTAATAGCTGCACCGCTAACGTTACCCTCCCACCAGACTGAAAACACTCTAACGTAAGTTAAATTAGCTCGCTTGTCAGCCGCTGAAAACACTATTTTTAACCTGAGCTCAAACTTTAAAGCAGACAACACCCCCGATTTGATGATACACCTTGCTAACACCAAGCTAACTTGGCTAATGAGCCCCCTACTTCCATTTCAAGACAGCTAGCGTGATTAGCTAGCTGACCAAGTGACTGATGGCACAAGTTAACTCTTAAAGGAATCGTTATCGAGTTTTAATGCAAGTCGTCAAATATACAGACATTATTGAACACACACTAGTTGAAACCGTCGCTGCAAACGGCGTAACGTGTTATGTTAGCCTCTCCTCTAAACGTCAGCTAACGTTAGCAGGTAGCTCCAAGACAATACACAACGATAAGTTTAAAGCTTGGCACACAACAGACCGAGCTTCATTGGCTACGCGCTTATAGCAACAACACATTGTGTACACGTCGATATTAAATCGATTAACAATTATTAATGGCTGATTATGAAATAACCTGACTTTCTAAAGTTCAGATGGTGACCAAGTGACACCGGTTGCGGTTGTATGCGGCCAACTCGCGTTATCATCCGATGACCGACTTGCTTATAGCCCACTTAAACGGTTATCGGTAAAGTGTATCGGTTATTGTGATGTACCTCCAACAAACACGGCTCTTAATAAGCTCAGCGTGCTCATCATTAACACCCCCGATTAAGTTATAGAGCCGTGTTAGCAAGCTAATGCTAGCCTTAGTCCACATGTGTCACATCACACCAAGGCAACAGTGTGCTTGCTAATTCTGTCTATAAGCTGTTTGCTTGAACGTGACAAACGGATCGAGACTTCTTCACTGGTTATTTACACTTTGGTTTCTCTTTTCTTCCAACAGATTCACTGTTGACGTGCAAAACGGAACCTCTGGTGAGTACTTTTGTAATGTTACTGTGAATACTAGTTCATTCAGCAGCTTTGTGTTGTTGGATCACGTTTGGATTAGCTTCACTTTCTAACACAAAGGCTGTGCTTTCTTTTCTGCAGCCCCCAGAGAGGAAAAAGAGGACTGTAGAGGACTTTAACAAGTTCTGCAGCTTCGTCCTGGCATATGCTGGTTACATCCCCAGTCCAAAAGAGGTAAGCTGCCATCAGTGTCGCTGTGGATATGAAGAATGCATTGCTCAAGTTGTGAAGAAACACCAACATTTATTTGTTTTTGTCTTGCAGGAAAGTTCATGGTCCCCAACATCATCCAGCTCTGCACACAGTTCAGGGTTGTCTGCAGATGGAGGCGGTGGAGGCAGCAGCTCCACGGGCAATGCTTGGGCAGATGGGAGCTCAGACATCCACACCATCCACACATTTGTCCGCAAAGCTCGTGCAAACAAGGGCAAAAATATCCGCCGCATGCACTCTGACAGCACGCTGCTGGACAAGATGCGCCTTAAAGACTCCTTGTACGAGAGCCAGGCCAGCAGTAAGGCAGAGCGCAAGAAGGACAAAAAACTGAAAAAGTTGTCGCTGGGTTCTGCCATGACGGCGGCGGACAGTGGCAGCAGCGAAGGCGAGAAAAGAGCCCGCATTAAGCGCAGCAAAAACTCAAAACAGCCAAAAGTTAAGAAGCTCAAAAGTTCGACTCAAAGCGAGACAGACTCTGAGGCACGGCACACGCACACAGAGGTACGACCCATGAGGGAGGAGATGGCGACGCACGGGGGCTCCACCCCAAACATGCAGGGCCTGGGGAAGACGCAGGCCGACGAGTCCATGAGGGAAGCAGAGATGAGCTCCAGCGAGGGGGAGACCTGGATCGCCGATGAAGACATCATGGTGGAGTCAGGTATGACGTTAGAACTTCTGATGCCAAAACTACAAACCTGTCTAATCCATTCTGTTAATATTCATCAATTGACAGCTTATTTATTGACGGCTGTGTTCTCTTTGTCAACACAGGGGACGACTCGTGGGACTTGATCACCTGTTACTGTGGGAAGCCATTCGCAGGACGGCCGATGATCGAGTGCAATCAGTGCGGCATATGGGTGCACTTGTCGTGCGCAAAGATCAAGAAATCCAACGTTCCCGACATCTTTTACTGCCACAAGTGCAGGGACTTGCGGCGGTCGGGACACAAAAAGGACCCTTAGGCAGGAGGAGGACGGGTGGGACCACCAGGAGCACCCACCCTGTTTTTGCTGTCCTCTTGACTCTTGTTTTCTTTGATGCCTACAGCCAAAACAGCCTAAACTATCACCTGGATGGCAACTGTATTGTCACTTTGTAGGATTTCTTTTTGACAATCACAACCATTCTTATTTATCCCTCACTTTTTCTTTTTTTTTTTTGTTTCTTAGGGTTTTTATTTTCTTTGGCTACTGTGAAGAAGTGGACAGAAGGCTACGTGACAGTGGAGAATCATTTATTTGTTACTAATTAATTCCTATTAATTGGCTTTAATGTTGTATTCTGTGCTGGTGATGTGCACATAAATTGTCTCACATATTAACTGAAGGTGCATTTTTTGACTTGTAAATTATTTTGAGGATATCGACAAATCAATGAAAAATTTCCTTTAGTGTCTCGGAGGAGTCCCATTTTCAGTTCAATAGCATCTCCTCAACTTAAATCAATGCAAGTTTTACACATTAACATGAAAATCTATAGCTGAAGAGATGAAATCTGTAACTCCTGTCATTAGTTCAGCAGCGTGTGATGAAGTGGGCAGCTCGCTCGTTCTTAATTTTTGATCGATTTTTATTTTCCGTCAGTGGCGATCACTGAACGTTTAACTGTAGAGATCTCACTCCTCTTAGAATAAGTGATCTTTGAATTCATACAATCTGTTAACATTTACTGTTTTGCATACTGAAATTGCATCAAAAATTGCTACATTTCAAATTGCACACTTTCGGCAGTGCACTTTTTTAAATAGAAGCCCAGATACCGTCTCTGCCACGTATACGGCGGTATCTGGAACATGATGAGCTACGGCTGATTAAACTGTACTTAGCATGTAGCTGTGTACTTTCCTGACTGAGCGCTTAATGTTTCTCCCTGTCTGGCTTGGTAATCATTGATAGCCATTTACCATGAACAACATTTACATTGAAAGCTGTTAAATTTTGATGTTTTTGTTTCATGTGTTTTTTTTTTTTCCTTTTCTTTTTAAAACCTGTTTTTTCATGTTAAACTGATAGGAGGGGGTAATGTTGCTGTCAGACGGATGGTTGGGCAGTGCGGCTCTGAGGCTCGTTATGAATGGTTGTAAAATATTTGTTCTTCTGTTTCATTGTAATTGTTTTATTTCTTAGCTTTCTGAGAAGCGGGCTTTAGAGAAGCGCCCGCGTCAGAGAATGGACATAAGATTGTCTCACATGGAGAACAAAGTTGTAGTGTACAGAAAAATAAGTTGATGCCGCGTAGGTTTGTGGCGTTTGTTTTATGTTGTTTGGTTTTACCACGTGCTTTTCTTTTGTTGGTGGGAGTGTGTTGGTAAGTCTCCAGTAGCAGTTGCACTCTCTCTACAACTTCAATTCTGTGTACATATCCTGTTCTTTGACAACTGTACATATGTGAAAGTGAAGAGAGAAAATACCCAAGCAAATCTATATTTTCTGCAGTCTGATATTGTTTTCTTTAATTGTAGCTTGAAAAATAAAAGTCTTTGGGAACATAAAAGTAAGATGGTGCTTTTAAAATCATTTTTATTGACCTTACACATAAAAAAGACATTGAAACATGGATGTAATGTTGGATTAGATGTTGCACACAGCAGTGCCGTCGTCACGTGTGTGTTCGACCACTAGAGGGAGTGGGTCCACAGGTGTCTCACTTGTTAGTGTGGCAGCGAGTTAAATAAGAAGGAATAAATATCATGGAGGACACAGAGACATCAGGGAGGCTCAGGTGATGGAGCTGCTCGTTACTCCCTGAACTCTTCCCACTGGACGTCTGGTTCGTCCTGCGACACAAACATCAGAATGCTCCGGATTAAAACCCACACAGGACCTCAGGACCGTGACAAGCTAATGTCCAGGACAAGACCCGGACATCCAAGTCTGCTACTGAACACATGACATTCAAACACTATTTCAACACATTCATACATAATGAAAATAACCTACACTGTGTGTGTGTGGAGCAGGTGATGCTTAAATGTCACTGAGATTCAGGCTGAACTGATTTGGAAATAAGCAGCAGAAGAAATGCAGAGTAAAAATGAATCCAAAAGATTTTTCAGTTTCCCACAGTGTGAATCTCTCGTTACTCACTTTTCGGTTTCTGGAACTGGACATCTGAAAGCGTCCGATGGCGTCGAGAGGAGCGACCTTCCTCCTGTGGACACATCAGGAGAAGAACAGCAGGCTCAGTCCATCAGTTCACCTGTGCAGTGTTGTAAACTGCCTGACAGTCACACTACAGTAAGAATGGTGTTTAATAAGACTCTGGTAAATACTAACTGTACTTCTTGTCACGTCTTGAAGTATCTGATATTAAATGCACTTAAAGTATCATCAGTACAGGTAAAAGTAATATATAGATATATTTACATGAGTGTATCCTGCAGACTTTTGGTCAGCAGGTACATTATCTTGATCAATGCTGTACCAATTATTGATAAAGAGGACTGATTTACTTTGGCTCTGATGCAGCCTGTAATCTGTAAAGTAACGTGTAACTAAATTATCCACAACATACAGCGGAGCGGAAGTGTTCGAGGTTAGTTTATAAAAATAGACTAAACAGCCAAAATGTACTGAAATCAAATCCTCCCAGTTATCCTGAACTGCATGAGGATGAATTTTCATTACCTCTTTTCATTGGCTTTACGGTGGTACTGGAACTGGTTCTGGTTCTGGTTCTGGTGTTGGACAGTAAGGTGGTCTGTCGGGACCACAAAGGTCTCTGAGTGAGCGGGGCGGCCGTCCACGTCCCCAGCGTCCCCCACAGACAGGTCCCTCTGGTCTGAGGGCTCGTGCAGGTGGGGGAAGAGCTCCTGCTCCAGCCAGCTGACCTCCTGAGGACCAAAGTCAGATTATAAAGTGGACCGAACAGGGTTTAATGCCTGCAGGTATTTGATCCGTCAGAAACGGTCCACAAAGACCTACCCTTTTGTTTCTGGATGAACTGGGCAGAACCGCAGCAGATATCTCCTCCAGCGACATGTAAAGAGCCAGGAGAGGCAGCACACACCTGCAGCAAAGCATCTGAGCAGAGCGAGGCGTCACAGTGAGTCACAGTCACAGTCACACACAACAGAGAGGATTCAAGAGCAGCTGACACTCACCTTAAATCTGCTGTTTTCTTTATGGAGTTCTGACCTCAAAGCCGACGATGGTGGAAACTCTGCGTCTTCTGAGCTGTCCACCAGCACGGAGGGTATTTGTAGAGCTGCATGTAGGGTGGGTTTATATCATGGGACCGGCATCGAGGCTGTTTAGGCTAGGTCACTGTGTGTGTGTGTGTGTGTGTGTGTGTGTGTGACCTCAGACATGCCAATTACATCTGCCGCCTGCCATTGTCATCATTAGAGTCAAAGCTCTGCAGCAGCTCTTGAGAGATCCGAGTGCTGACAACATGCCTGGACACACGTACAGACGTCCACACAGCGTCCCACCCTGAGCCGTCCGCTCTGCCCGCCGCCGCCGCCGACATGAGGGGAGATAAGGTCATTGTTCAGGAGCCTCGTGTTTACAGGCTGGTTTCAACTGGATTGCTCTCATCGGCATTCACCACTACATTTGTATATCTGGCACATGTGTTGCAGTTGTGTTGCAGTTGTGTTGCAGTTGTGTTGCGCCCTACACAAACTGTTGGGGCGCCAAATCACACAGATACCATTTACGACATATAGTTGCTTTAAAGTCATTTCTCCAATAAAATGAATAATATCTGCCAGAGCTTTGAGACAAAGAGCTTCCAAAAATGTGTCATTTTGAATCATTCTAGTGCAACAAAGTGCCTTACTAAGTTTTCCTTCAAGACAAAGACGCTCAGATCTCTTTAAATGAGTAGAACGGAACAGATCTTAACACTGATCGTGCTGTACTGGCAGATTTTATGTTGTTTTATCAGTAAAGAACGAGTGAAGCTGAATAAGAACCAAACATTACTTGACACAATACAATTCCATTAAAAATCTTTATATATAGTGATACTTCATCATCTCCAAACCGTATCTGTGTGTAGATCTGAATGAAAGCAACTCTTTGGCATTTATCCTCAATATAAACCCTGAGTGATGAGATCGATCAGACAGACAAGTTAGAGGAGCACAGAGATGGAACAATCAGAGCCAGCATCAGGATGCTGCTGTGTGTGTGGTTATCTGGAGCACTTGATCACTTTGCTTCGCCCGACTTCACCGGCGGATGGCCACCCAATCCAGACCACACACAACAGTCTCCACCCCTCCTCCGCCCGCCGGCCGCGGCCGGCCGCCTGCTGCCTGTCTGCTCAAAACAAACCAGAGAGGAGACACGGGGCAGGGGTGGATGGATGGAGAGATTGGGTCCGCTCGGAGCCTATGCACATTCAGACACGTTTTCACTTTTCCTCTTTTCCCGCCCTGTCCTAATTATTTCTATATTGGGACGCTGAGGCCCACCAAACATAGAGCTGGTGCTGATAGATCAGCCGTGTATAAATAAACCGAGGCCAGGCTGGCAGCATGTCAGCAGGGGCAGAGGCCAGATAGGCTGCACTGATTACCTCCATTATCAGGGGCAGGCCTCATTAGGAGCCTCTGGCTGGGTGTGTGTGTGTCTGTGTGTGTGTGTGTGTGTGTGTGTGTGTGAGTGTGTGTGTGTGTGAGTGTGTGTGTGTGTGTGTGTGTGTGTGTGTGAGTGTGAGTGTGTGTGTGTGTGTGTGTGTGTGTGTGTGTGTGTGTGTGTGTGTGTGTGTTCTTTTATTGCAATACAAGACCAAATGTTCTCCCAAAGATGTCTAATTAATGGAGAATAAATAGGGACATTTTGTTGGCCTTCAGATCTGTAAGTGTTAGTTCTGGGTCGGGTCAGCACTCAGGTTCTGGTTTGGGTAAAGGTAGATTTAGTTACATGGACGGCATCACAACTTGTGTCGGTACAAGTTTGCTCAAATTACATTTTCAGTTGTCTCATTAAATATGGTTTTTGATTTAACTCTATGATTTCTGGTTAAACTTGACTATTTTCAACAGAATGATTTTACATTTATCTTTGTGCCTAAATGTACTCAAAATGTTGTTGTCTGCAGTCAAAAGGAAAAACACTTAGCCGCTGCCAAGACTTACACGAGAGGAACAATGCCACTCTGTTGTCTGTACAAGTACAAAGCTTCATCTGGCAGATGGTTAGCTTAGCGTAGCATACAGACCAAAAACTAACTAACTCTTCATGAGAAAAGGACTAAGCAGTGTTTTTAAAGAACGTATTTAAATAATGTTGTTTGTACTTAATATACGCATACTTGAACTAAGGCTCATATGACTGTTTGGCGTGTGATGATCATGACCCGTATGATATTTACAGGCTTGAGAGATATTAAAGCAGCTCCAACACACTTTCACTGTTGTTGATTCTGGCGGCCCCTGAGGACAAAAGTGGTACAAGCACAGCAGCTTCCTGTGGTGAAGATCATTTTCTTTGGAAGTGAGGGATAGAAGGGGCAACATGTTCTTTTAAATACTGTTTGTCTTTTTAATATATCTACACATGGTCATGTGAGTTAACACCTGTAGTATGACGACGATGAAACAAAGTTGTGTTAGAGCCGTGTCACCAGACCACGAAGAGGCTTCTTTCCTCAGGTTGTGAGACTCGATTCGTCCTCGGCCCTCTGACATAAAAAACATTTTGATTTCTCCGATTTGTTCACCTCCAATAAGTTGGAATCAAAGCCAGCGACAGTCATTTAGAACAATTATATTAACTGTATAGAAAATGCCTGATGTGCTTACACAGGTCAGATCGAGGCATCAGAAGTAAACTGAAACTATAACTATATATAATATATATAGTTTTTACATGAAGGGCAACATTTGTACTTTAAACGAGGACTCCTACAGTATAATATCCTTCAGTAGGCTACATTAATCATGAGAAAGGATCAAAGTATGTTAATATTCTAAGAACGTGAAATGAATGTCGTCACTGAAGCGCCTCAACAGTTCAGTAACATGAAGTTGTGTGTCTGTGAGATAAATCTGTCTATCTGTGTGTGTGTGTGTGTGTGTGTGTGTGTCTGTTGGTGTGTGTGTGTGTGTGTGTGTGTGTTAAATAACTCCTCTCATACCCCGCCCTGCTCCAGTGCCCTATAAGTACCAGGCAGTGCAGCAGGTGCCAAATATAGACTCAGCAGAGACTTCTCCGCGAGCAACTTTAGAAAAGATTAGCATGAAGAAAAAGTAAAACTATAAAACGATAAATTCAGTCAGAGTACAAAACTGCACTACAAGACACAAACTCATCAGACAGGCAATGGTTAAAGTCCATTTTAAGCCTATATAAAGTTATATACACAAGAAGTTAGGGCTGTAGCTCGTAATAATCTCCTCTTATCAAATGTATAATATCCTACCAGGCAGTTTGTCAGTTAATCAGTCGCACTGCCGTCTTTGATTAATCTACCCAACCAGGTCCAATTCAACCAGCTCCAGCATTAAATGCTGCTGTCCCTGTACTTCTATCAGTATATCCAGTACAATAATATTGTATACAATTTTTTTTGTTTTTCTGAATAAGGTTACTTGCCCCCATTGTAAGTTAAATGTGCTAGAATGCTATATTAAAACATTGAAATAAAGATGCTAAAAAGGACGAGAAACAAATGACAATTTTCCACTGGTTAATCACAACTCTCGGCTACGTTTGACTCACTGGTAATACAAAAACATTGATGAATGCAACTTTAATTTAATAACAAATGTAATTTACTTTTATAAAATGAAGTCTAAGCAGATTAGTCTAGCTTCAGCATAGCTCATTTTATTCAGGCGTAATGCAGTTTTGTTTGCAATGTGAGCCACATAGCACACATGACAGGATGTCAGTTAGCTAGCTAATTTAGCCTTTTGGCTAGCAGTCGAATTCTGCTGAGTCACTTTCAGCTAAGTTGTTTCTCATTTTAGTTTAACTTGGTTTTATCTTTATCTTTACCTTATCTTTTAGCACATGTAAGTAGCTTCAACTCCAGCTACTACTACTACTACTACTACCAATTACTACTAATTAGTTGTAAGACAGGATTACTTGTAGCCTTCTGAAGCTAGCTTGTACTTTAATTTTCGGCCACTAGCATTAATGCTACATCACCTTCTCCACGTTTGAGACATGAAAACTGTAGATTTAACGACTCTTACTACATTTAATAGCAACTAAAATGCTAAAAAATATTTAGCAACCTTCCAACAGCATATATTACATATCAAAGTGCAGAAAAAGTGTATTTGTCTAACTTCTAGTCAAAGATTTACACTTAATATTTAGACACAGTGACAGAGAAAGTAGGGCTTGTTGGGACTTGTTTTCAGACCATTTCAGTTGATAGATTTTATTATTTTTTTTAGCCTACTTATTCATTCATACTTTTTTAACACTATATTTACTTCAGATACTTTGAGTACATTGGTATGAAACCCTAAACTACGGAAGCCCTAAAGGGCCATGCATTCATACATTTTATTTCCTCCGTTCTCCCGAGATAACGGGATCATTTTCTCGAGATCTCGCGATAACGAAACGATGGTGTAGTATATTAAATCACTGCAGGAAACATCATTCAGTGTAACAGGAGCATATCGATCACCGCGTCACATATCTTTTCAATCAAGGCTGAAGCAGCATCATGCCTCGCTATTACAGATAATATTATAACTTAGTGTTCAGCAAACCCACCGTCAGCCACAAATCTCAGGCCCATCACATCACAGTCGTCATCTCGAGATCTCGAGAAAACAAATTACATTAACTCGTTATCGCGGGAAAACGGAGGTAATAAAATGTATGAATGCATGGACCTTTAGGGCTTCCGTACATTGAGCTGATAGGACTCTGACAAAATAATACAAAAGAAGAAGGTTTTACTTGTAAATGATGATTAATCACTGTTGTTTTATGTATTAAATGTAGGCTTGGTGATCCAGGACGACATAATTAAACGCACATTACGTGCCTGTCATGGCTGAGGAATTGGCGCCATCTGGTGCTCGTCGCTGCCGCCATGTTGGAGCGAGCAGCCCCTCCCTCCTCCTCCCGCCGCCTCCTGCACATACACACTAATAACATGTTTCCATTTTAACGACGCGAGCCTGAGACTGTGGCACCGTGTACAGAGCAGCTTGAGACCACGAGCCCTTGTTAAAAACACGATATTCAGCGGGTGGTGAACGTCGTGTGCAGATGAAGATCACGGCAGCTCACTGAAGCCTTGGTAATGAAGGTCGTGTGAGTCTGGAAGGGGAGGAGAGTACATGCAGGGAGGAGAGGAGTGACGGCAGCAGCCCAGCAACGAGGAACAGGTCAGAAACACAGACGACGGTGGAAAAGACAAGCTAAAGAAAACCACCGAGGAGCAGACTGTCTCTACTCTCACCTGTTCACCTCCACTGTCACCTCTGCCCGGAGCCCAGCGGCCACAGGTGAGACAGCTGCCGCCATTTACATGTTTACTTTGTGAGTGTGTGAAGATGTGAGGGTGTGTTTGTTTGAGTGTGTGTGTGTGTGTGTGAGAGAGAGATAATTTCCTGTGAAAGTTACTGAAAGTTGAACGACCTCATGAGAAGATGAGCTTTTCTTCAGCTTTGTCTAAACAGGAAGTGCCTCATTAATACAGTGATGTGTGATGTTGATGTAAAAATAAAAGCATGAGGAGGCGCGGTGGAAACTTGATGCCCGTCCTGCCCTCATGTGTTCACACCTGGCACACCCACATCCACTGCTTCTGGAACAAAAGACTTCAGTTCTGTCACATGCTCTGCTTCTTCTTCAGCCTGTTGACTTCTGGACTATAATATGATGGTAAAACATACTTTCCATCCTTTTGTAAAGGCGGACCAGGCACATTATGTAATGTTACGGACAGTAACACATGATTGTGTGACTGAACAAGCTGTTTAAACAGGGGTGTTGGACTGGTTCTGTTGGACTGGTTCTGTTGTGGGCACTTTCTGTTTGAGTAAAGTTCCCCTCCTCCCTCCCTTCTGATTTATGTCACGCTCCTCCCTCTCATGCTTTTCTTCCCCTCCTCTCTCCTCCAGTTTCCCACAGAGACCCTGGGAGTGGACCGGGAAGTGTGACCTCCTTTCACTGCGCGTCCAGAACCGTTTGAGCTGCTCACCATGTCCGCTCCCGGTAAGTAGCTCAACACAACCAGCTGAGAGGTGGAACTTCTTCTTTCTCTTTTAGACAGAAGATCAGAGATTAGAGATGAGATTTGTGAGTGATGTGAGTTGTTCCTCTGTCACAACACTTTTCATTCCTTCCTCATTGTGAAATGATTGTATCTCAGAGTTTCCATTACACTTTCCTCTGAGCATCATTGCGTAGTGAGTCAGAATCCTGACCTGCCCCCAGATTCCTCCAGTGACCTTTGGTAATTTTACCCTTCCCAAACGTGTTGAATCATTAAATGAATTCCTCGAAGGCTTGCATGAAAACAGAAGTGAAAACCAGTCTGATTTGGCCCAGAGCGCTCCTCCCTCCCGGTGGAAAGGAGCAGTTCAGGAGGTGAAAGGCACCGTTGTGTGGTCACGTCCGTCTGTGTACGTGAGGGCAGCTTTCCTGCAGGAGGGCTAATTTAATTTTTTGACTTTTTGTTTCCTGCAAGTGGAGAAAGGAATGTGAAGAGAGGTGGAGCAACAACAAGCCTCAAAAGCTCTCGTCCTCTTTGTTGACCTCTTGTTAGGAAGGCAGAAGTGGAGGCAGTTGTTTTCTGGCTTTAATCTGAGATTTAGAACGACCAAAGACCTTTTAGAACGACCAAAGACCTCAGTCATGAAGGAGTGTCAGTAGAAGATAATAATAATAATCCTATGACCTTTAAAATGTGTATCTGATGTGCTTAAAGGTTTTGTTGCACTGTCCTGCCATGTAAACAGAAACCTGTTGGGGCAGTACACAGCACACAGGTCCACACCGGTGGCATGCTGTTTGATCATGACGTCAGGTTTCTGTTAAAGGCTAAGAAAAGGCAAATCATTTGTTTATCAAATTCCATGTGAAGTAAACACGACCAGGGGGGTTAGAAAGAGGAAATGAGAACAAGCAGCCACCTGCCACAGACCAGAGGAAACACCCATATAGAAGAGATGGAGAAGAGATTGTGGTGACAGCTGTGACTGATCTCAGGCCGTCAGAAAAGGACCGGAGCAACAAAAGACCAGCTCACCGTGAGCGTCTGACTGGACTGTAGTCAGTGAGCAGGTGTGAATCCTGATGAGCTCTGAAGACGATACGTAGAGAGTGTAAGTTGGGAGAGAAGGCAGGCAGGCTTCAGTTATTTATACTGAAACAGAAGACTGTAAAAACAACATATTAGATTAGGATTAAGGTCCTTGTAGCAAGCGTTGGTTAACAGGCAGTGAGGCTTCTTAAAGGCCTTATAAGATGCTGAGAATGATCATATATTAATAAGAGTTTTATTACTTTTTACAGCTACGGGTTTATGATGCCATTATTAAGTCCTGAATAGTCCTGTTATTGCCAGTAATGTTAATAAGCACCTCAAGGACTTCTGAGGGATTTATTACTGTTAACTAATGCTTATTAGACTAATACCAGCACTGTTGCATAAAGGATGGCTGAAGGGATCAGTTGATCATGGATTAATTTTCAGTGGATTGTGTCAGTGTAATGATGATGACAGGTGAGAAGACGAATCATCTGAGGTGCTCTAACAGGTGAACAACAGGTGGATGTGTGTGATCTGTTACACAGACTCTGTTAGTGAGTGAACACGTGACAGTCAGCGCTCCACTCGATGGAATACAGTCGACCTCGTGCACTTTCCTGTCACACCCTCTTCTCTCAGACTGGGACTGGAGCTCTTCTCCTCCCTGGTATTTGTGGCTCTTTTAAACTACATTCAGATGTCTGTGTGTTGAGTCAGTGATCCAGTCTTTCTTTGGACTCACTGCTGGTGCAGTTCACACAGAAACATGAGCAGAAACCAAAGAATCTATTCAGATATTAGAAAAATGTCTTCTTGTGATATGATGTGAAGCTTCAGCACCACAGATAAAGAGCCCCGTCACGTAACTGTGCTGTTTACTGAGAGCATTTATCATGAAACACAAGTTCAGACCACACAGCCATCAGTGTGGAGCACAGTGCAGTGCTGGCTGTTGCTGCTGTCTAATGAGTGCTCTCAGTGGGCGCTGTGGCTCAGCTGATAAGTAGCTTATTGGCTGTGCAGGGAGAAGTAGGATGATCCACAGTAAACACACACCCTCTCACACACTTACGAGCAAAGAGCAGCCGCTATCAGCCACAGACACATCGCTGCCTCCTCTGTACGAGTCAGTGCGGTGCTGCTATGTCCTGAGTGATCGTTCCTCCAGGGTTTTATTGTCTTACTGAAGGTGAGAAGTGAAAAGAGGAGGCAGCTTTCTATGACTTGTTATGTGTTTTTAATTACCTTCTCCTTAATGTTTGTTCTGTTTCAGGGTTTTGATGGAAATGTGTGGTTTTATAAATGTTAACTTCTGTTGAATTCAGATTGAATATTGTCTGTTTTGAGACAAACAAGTAAAAGAATAACTCTGCAGGTGATGAAGTTTGACCTCACATTGTTCTTCCAGGTTATCCGAACCAGGCTCCCTACCCCATGGCTCAGCTCGGCGGCTCCGTAACCCCTTATCCATCCGCTCCGGGCGCGTATGGAGACCCCAGTCAGGCCCCTCCACCGGGCTTCAACATGGGCTACAATCAAGGCCCACCTCCGGTCATGTATCAGCCTGGTCCGATGGGCCCAGGACCAGTTCCAGGACCGGAGTATGGTGGCCATCCCGGAGGGATTTCCCCGGCTCCGGCTGTAGCTCCGGCTGCGGTAGCTGTTGGGGTGCCTCCAGGACTGGAGTACCTCACACAGGTAGGACAGAGACAGCTGGCTTTGATAGGCCGGAGGTTTAAAATGCAGTTCCACCTGTTCTAAGTGTCGTTATCATGAGGTCAGATCAATCATTCATGCACCACTCCTTCAGCCTGCTGACAAGGGCTGTGGTCAAAGTGATGAATGATAAGAAACTACACTGAAAGGCTAGTGTGGGTTTGCAACACTCCTTTAAGGTCCTCAGTGTGAATCGATCACACACCTTTAAGGTCCTCAGTGTGAATCGATCACACACCTTTAAGGTCCTCAGTGTGAATCGATCACACTCCTTTCAGTGAAATAAAGGTCACATCAGAAATTGGAGCCAATCACAATAGAAGAAGCGGTAGTCTAGTTTTTGTCCATTCAAATCGACAGTTTGAGTCCGTCATCACAACCATTTGACTTTTAAAGATCACCTCCAACGTCGCTGTGTTTATATGTGTAACTGAATTTGTTTAAGCGTGAACACACAGTTTAAACATAGACTTTAACTTGCCTTTATGGCTCTCCAGCAAATAGCTGTGGTCACCTGCTCAGATACTGAAAACACAGCAGACAGTATGAAGACCGTCGGTGGATGAAGCTGCTTTGCATTGCAAACAAGTTAAACAATCTGCCTCGTGTTCGGTCTCAAAATGGTTCCTCTCTTGATTTTAGATTGACCAGATCCTGATCCACCAAAAAGTTGAACTCCTAGAAGGTAAGCAGGTTCACGTTCACACTGGGCTCTCTGGAAGCTGCAGCACTTGAGACTCAACCTTGAGCTTTAAACCTCTCAGTGTAACTCAAACTGATAAAATGACATCTGTCCTTGGGCTTCTTTACTTATCTACGTTCTGTTATGTGATCTTTTGCACTCATTTCCCTTTCTCCCATCCACTTTAACCCGTCCAGCATTCATCGGTTTCGAGACCAACAACCAGTACGAGATAAAGAACAGTCTGGGCCAGAAGATCTACAAGGCCAAAGAGAAGAACGACTGCTGCACCAGGAACTGCTGCGGCTCGCTGCGCAGCTTCGACATGAAGATCAAGGACAACATGGACAGGGAGGTGATCCGTCTCATACGGCCTTTCCGCTGCGTCTCCTGCTGGTGTCCCTGCTGCCTGCAAGAGGTCAGTATGTGTGTCACTGAGCACCGGACCACACTACCACACTCACACCGCCGTTAGGATGCAGCTTTAGTGCCTCCGTCTCAGTGTGAATCTCTCGGAGGCGGCGAGGGCTGAAATTTCGCTCCGGCGCTGATCCGCCTCTGGAGGTAGTATCAGGGCCGCATTATTGGCGAACCGAACCAGTGTGAACGGATCAGCTGGCTTCACGTATCGAGGGCGTGTCGGTCTGACAGTCTGATAACCACACAGAGAGAAATGTCCCACAAAGCAACGTTACAGGACCAAACAACAGTAACGTAGCAACTGGAACTGTCTTTGGTGACTTATATGAGGAAAACAAGTCAGGGAGTCAGATTGACAGGAGGACACCTGGGAAACACCTTGAAAACACACCGACGTCACCACGCCTCTTTAGGAGCTGCAGCGCCGGCTCTCTGTGTGAATCACACGGCGGTTCTTCTTTAAGGCGGAGCTGCTTCGCTCTGTGTGAATCACCATCGGCAGAGAATTGGCGAACCGCCGCTGCGGAGATAATGTATCTTCTCCTGTGTGAAAGGGTCAGTGATTTACCAGACCAAGACCAGCACTGCACCAGCTTCACAGTTAATATGTGACCAGTGGCTCACTTCACTGAGTGATGCACACACTGTGATATGTTATAAACCCTGTTACCAAGATAACCTTTATTACTGCTGTTAATATTTAACCATAACAGTTCTGTAGGAGACTCTGATTGGAAAGAGACTGAGTCATAGTTCAGCTTTATTGTCTAACACATAACAACATTAATCATCATTTGTAGGGCTGCTTATGGACAGATAGTCAACAGAGTGATTCCCAGAACAAAACAAAACAAAACAGGAAACATAAGCAAAAAAATGAAGTCTTATCAAGCAGCAATAAAAAAGACACTGATTAATATCAAGAAAAAGGATATTTTGGGTCCTGAGACGTGTATTAATCCACAGCTGAACAGTCTTCGCTGATAAACGCAGTATTAACTAGTGTTTAGTGCTGATGTAGGACGAGACTGAGCCTCAGCCTCCTCCGGTCATAAAGGTGTTTCTCTCCCTGCTCCGTCGGCTGATGTTTGAGTTTCACTGTGTGTTCTACACTGATCATGTGCTCGGACTGAAAGTGAACGTTTCCTCTGCGCTCACTGTAAATCTAAACGGGCGGGCCTATCAGTGACACCGCCACTAGTGAGGAAGCCAATTCTAGTCCAATATTCAGCGTGTGTGCAAGTGTGATATGGAGACGTGACGCCTCCAGTGCACATGCAGTGTTCCCCACATAGACTTCACCTGGTGAGCTGCTTACTGTCGCCATCCCAGAGAACCACACCGTATGTGATCAGCTAACTGGTGGACAAGTCTCAATCTACTGGCTTGGATTTTAGATGGCAGTGTGTGTGCAGGTTTTCACTCCAGCTGAGGATTAAAGCTGCTCATTTCTCAGATCCAGCCACTTTCATTTAGAGTTGAGCAACTCTTAGCACAGAAATCTCCCAGCGGCTCACATTCAGAGGCTTCTGTCGCTCTGACTTGGTTTGTGTTACTGCTGACTGAGAGGCCCTTGGATGTCTTTGTGCTGCTCCTCTCTGCTCAGGCAGGGATTTGTTAGGACCATGAATGGCCCTTTGTTCACACCAGCTATCTCCTGGACTCCCCCGATGCTCTGCCATCCACCTTCTCTCTCTCCGTCTCTGTTTAATCACATCGTTGGTAATCTGGCTACAGTACGTTCCCACTGGCCTGAGCCCAAGCTGCTGCGCTCACATACTGCAGGTCTGTTTACTGGCCAGACAGCAGCCATGTGAAACGTATTACCTTTGTTATGTGGAGCCACAATGGAGCAGTCAGAGGCTCACTTATCATTCCTGCTGTCCCGTGTGACAAGTGCGACATCCAAACCCCGTGAAGTTTTATTTATAGCCGTCAGTGTCATGGAGGAGGGCAGATTTCAGGCTCTCTGGGATACCTTTCTAATTTTGTGTGACGTTAGAATGTGTTTATAATTAAATATTTGACCCGCAGATGGAGGTCCAGGCGCCGCCCGGCACCACAGTGGGCTACGTCAAACAGGACTGGCACCCCTTCTTGCCACGGTTTTCCATCCAGGGAGCAAACAAGGAGACTGTGATGAGACTGGAGGGGCCCTGCTTCGCCTGCAACTGCTGTGGGGACGTCAACTTCGAGGTGAGGCTGCTGTGATGCTGTGTGAAACTCAACTTCGATAAATTCCTTTCGGTTCAGCCAGCAAATAACTTCAGACATTTGGGGTAAAACACCTATTATGTTATTGAGTTAGATGAGAAGATTATAGAAGATAATTAAATTAAATGAACCAGATATTTTATCACTGAGCTCAAGAGATGCCGGCAGACAAATGTGGTTATCTAGACAGAGCTCGGCTAGCTGTTTCCCCCCACTGCCAGTCTTTATGCTAAGCTCAGCTAACTGGCTGTAGCCTGATTTGTATCCTACAGACATGACAGTGGTTTCACAGTTTACAAAATGTCACCTCAACATCTGGAGACATCAACAGTTTGCAGCTCTCTCACCATAACGTCACAGTGTAAAATACTTTGTTGTTCTCGATGCCGTTCAGCTCAAGGCCAAAGACAGCGACAAGTCCATCGGCCGCATCAGCAAGCAGTGGAGCGGCCTGCTGAAGGAAGTCTTCACTGATACCGACAACTTCGGCATCCAGTTCCCTCTGGACCTGGACGTGAAGATGAAAGCTGTGCTCATGGGAGCCTGCTTCCTCATTGTAAGGCCACATCTTTAGTCTTCACATACTAGTGTTGCACACATTTAATTTGTCTGTTTACTTGCCTAATCAGAAGGATTCATTCTTTTCCTTGTTTGCTGTTTCTTTGCAGGATTTCATGTTCTTTGAGAAAGTTGGGGAGGCCAACCAGCGCAGCACCGTGTTCTCATAACGGAGAAACCAGGAGGGAGAAACTTTCTCCACGTATGCTTTCTGTTCTTGTCATCTGTTTTTCTGTTTCTCTGTTTTCATCCACCCTTCATCACATTCCAGCCAACATGGTGCCATCCTTTTATACACACCGACCAAAATGAGCTCGTGAACTCTTTCACCACGGATTGTTTTTCAAATCTATCCAAACCCCGTGAGTGACACCGGCTGCCATGTTCCTTACACTCCACACAGTCTGTAGACCTTTATCTGCTGATGTGAGTGAGCATACCTCCAGCCAGTCCTGCCAAAGAAAGTCAACCCTGCCCTCACTGTTGTTTTCAACCCCAATACACAGAAATATGAATGAATATCAACACATATGTTTGAATGTGCTTTATACTACTCTGGAATTAACATTTTATATTCATGCCTTATCTTTATCTATTGTCATTACACTCATAAGTCCTGTTTTATGAAGAAATAGATCTAGTTTTAGTGCAATACTGAGTTGGATGTAGAGGCTGTATTCATTGCTTTGTTAGTTTGTTAAGCTATGCTAGCAGCTAGCATCATTTCCTCTTGGTCCGCCACTTCCCCGGATGGTAAAGACAGTGACAAGCCCATTGGTCGTGATCTTTAAGTTCTTCAACATTTAGTCATCCTGAGTCCTGATTCAACACTTCTTAAGACTTAAAGGTGCAATATGTACACTTATTATTGAAAACATTAAAAACAAATGATCAGCAGAATGTGAAGAAATAAGAGTTTTGACATTGTATTGCATTGCAAAGATATCTGCTTAAGTTAGCATGCTAACAGCTAGCCACAGCTGTCCCAGTGCAGAGCTCCGGGTTAGCTGGCGTTGTGAACACTGGTACTTTCCCAGTGCTCCAAGCTCCCAGTCCAGACTGCTAGCTGCACAGCTAATTAGGCTAACTAGCTAATAGAAGCTACAGTTAGCAGCAGTTACTCTGGTGATTTGCTGCATGTAGCTCAAAGGCCTGCTGTGCCTTTAGCATGGCTGCAGACATTTAGTCTTATAAACTAACTGAAGCATTACAGGAAACGTGACCATCAGCCACAGTAAACAGGCGGTCAGTGCGAAGGGAAGTGGTGGTTGTGTTAGCAAGAGAAGCAGGAGGATGTTCCATGTCCTTCAGCCCAAGTTGTGAACACAGCTGTTGATGCATGCTACAGTATTTACCAAAGTGCTCTTTCTCTACCTCTCAGCTGCCTTTCTCTTCTGTGTCTGTGTCTTAATCTAACATAATCTAACAAAGCTGTTGCACAGGCTGCAGTGTGGATGCTCTCATGCTCCCCTGTGGCTCTGTGGTTACCATGGAGGCTGACGGCGCTGCCAAACCTCACCCTCCCATTTCTCCAGATACCACTGAACATGTGCCAGTGTGATGATACGGGAGAGAGAGAATGTAGGGGCAGAAGTCTGAATAGGAATAAAGTAGAAGAAGAGAAGCTGAAGTTGAGTTAATGAACCTCAGTGTGATGGAGTCCATCAGTGACAGGTTTAAGGAAACAGATGATCTATCTGTAAGAGGGATTGAATGTGATCTGTTGTCAGCTCTGTGCCTCAGAACGACACAGTGTCAGGTTCATGTTTGTGAATGTTGCCCACTGAATGCAAATCTGTTCTGTATTTAACAATCGTTCTGGTTCTGATCGTTCTCGTGTCATAACACGTGGCTGTTGCCACTAGTTTACTGTGATCCAGACTGCAGCTCTGTCAGTCACTACCTAACTAACCGTGTCTTGTTGCCTATGCATATACAGTAAATACTGCGACCAGCCTTTCTAAAGGAAAGAAAGTCATCCAAAAGTTGTACAGTACACTTTAACACAGTTATTTGTTCTGTGTGTTTTATGGTAATTTGCAGGATTTTCTGTGTTCCTATCAAAAATACTATGTTCAGTATGTTATATAACTCTTGTATCTTGTGATTGTGAATGACATTTTTTTACGGAATCCAAATAAATACCCTGTAGCTGTTAAAATAAACATAAACAAAACAGCTGTTCTACAAAGCCATTTGTCACAGTGTTGTTGTCGTCTGTTCAGTGTCCAGGAAAGTTGTGGGGAAGGCCCTGGAAACCCCGGAGGTTAAATGTGGAACATCTGGTTTCACTTGGAAAAAATGATCTTTGCTTCACAGGGAACTCCAGACTCTCATGTCCACCTTCATCAAAACTCTTTTATACTTACTGTAAAACCTTCCAAACATGAGTGTCCTTTATTTATCTGCATACAGTTATGAAAAACATGATATCCAACAGGAGGCTGCACCTCTGTCCTGATCCTGCACTGATCCAACTCCTCCACCTCCTGGGAACATGTGGGAAGACAAGCCTGCTGCTGTGGGAACGTGTCTGCACATGTCCATCAACGTCTCAGTGCTCCTCAGAAATAACTCAAACTAGACCCATAATCTGTATTCTGTAGTTCTTATTAGACATGAATCAACACTTCAGTGTCTCAGCAGCTGGTTTTACAGGTTAACTAGATATTCAAGCTGTGCAAATATGTACAGTAGAGTGTTTGTTAAGTCATGTCCCATTATGAAGAACACAACAGGAAATATGTTGCTACGTGAATATGGAAAATGACCAACCAGACCCGACACTGTATCCATAAGGTGTGAGCAGCGATGACTCAGCAGCACCACAGTTCATGACCTCACTGCTCAAACAGGATTTAAATCAAAGGAGCACATTTCTTTCCTTTTCAAAACCTGGCACATACAATACCCACAATGCAACTCAACCACAGACAGTTCCCCAGAGCCAAAATCACTAAAGCAGCAGGAGAGACTGCCTTTTGTTTTTCTATACCACATAGTCCTGTTCTTTTCAAAACCTACATTACCCACAATGCAACTCAACAGCCAACGCTTCATCAGAGATTCAGATGTATAATGTAGCCTAGCAGCAGCTAACGTAGCCTGGAGCCTCTAGCTTCTACAATGTGTTCAGACGAAACAACATGGATAAAGTAGCATTAAAGGAGATATTTATTATTATTTCTCTTCTTCCTTGGCAAAATCTAGTGTCAATATTACCCACAATGCAACTCAACCGCCCACAGTTCAGTTGGGGATTCAGGTGTGTTATGCTAACAGCTCAAGGCTAATATCGCCATAAGAGATGAAAGGCAGCTCAGAGAAAGTGTCTGTACACTGAGATTCAAAAAAAGAAAAGTAAGTCTGACAATGATCTGCTATTGATGGTTTATGTATATACACACACACACACATATATACATATGTGTATATATATGTCTATACATATATATGTGTATGCTTGTGAATATTCTCATTCATCCAGGTCATAGTTATCTCAAGGAAATTGAATCGAAAGCAACTGGATTTCAATCCAGTTGCTTTCGATTCAATTTCCTTGAGATATATATGTGTATATATATATATATATACGTATATATACATATATATGTGTATATATATATATATATACGTATATATACATATATATGTGTATATATATATATACGTATATATACATATATATGTGTATATATATATACGTATATATACATATATATGTGTATATATATATACACGTATATATACATATATATGTGTATATATATATATACGTATATGTATATATGTGTGTGTGTATATATATGTGTGTGTGTATATATAAACCATCAATAGCAGATCATTGTCAGACTTACTTTTCTTTTTTGAATCTCAGTGTACAGACACTTTCTGTGAGCTGCCTTTCATCTCTGTTTATGGCGATATTAGCCTTGAGCTGTTAGCATAACATATAGTATATATATATATATATATATATATATATACTTGCTTTGCTGGTGACACTGTTGGGGATTTATTCTAAACTGAAGGCACACTGAACCAACATGGTTTCCACAGCATCATGCAGGGACATGCCATCCCATCTGGTTTGCGTTTAGTTGGACCATCATTTGTTTTTCAACAGGACAATGACCCCAAACACACCTCCAGGCTGTGTAAGGGCTGTTTGACCAAGAGATGGAGTGCTGCACCAGATGACCTGGCCTCCACAGTCACCTGACCTAAACCCAGTGGAGATGGTTCTGGATGAGATGGATCGCTGAGTGAAGGCAAAGCAGGCAGCAAGGGCTCAACACCTCTGAGAACTCCTGCAAGACTGTTGGAGAACCATTTCAGGTGACGACCTCATGAAGCTCATCGAGAGAAGGCCAAGAGTGTGCAAAGCAGCAATCAAAGCAGAGGATGGATATTCTGAAGAATCTAAAATATAAAACATGTTTAGAGTTATTTCACAGTTTTTTGTTTACTACATAATTCCATGTGTGTTGATGCCTTCAGTGAGAATCTACAATGTAAATAGTCATGAAAATAAAGAAAAACCATTAAATGAGAGGGTGTGTCCAAACTTTTGACTGCTAGGGATATATATATATAGATATATATATATCTATATATATATATATTAATACAGGTAGTAATCATGTCACAATTAAAATTAACCAACTGAACAAACATCTCAGCATTGAGACCAGATCATCAATTTTATTCAATAAAAACTGCAGTTTCTAATACAATATGTACAATTTCATTAAGATACAAAAACTATTTGCAAACACGTCATGTGGACAGGCTCTCGCTCAGAGTGTAAAGACAGTGGTCTCGTCCATAGCGAGCTGTGCTGGGCAGATCCAGAGTCAGTGTGAGTGTGTCAGTGTTAGAAGAGTCCGTGCTTTCACAGTCAGACAGAAAGATCACGTCACACTCGTCTTTCTGCGCCGGCCTGAGGCCGCTCCCTCTCGCCGGAGCCTTCCCGCGACCATCGGATCAGGTAGCGGCTGGCCAGCTGCAGGTTCCACTGGTACCTGGAGAGGAGCCTCATGCAGTCTTCTCTGGAGCAGAGGCTCAGCCTGTACAGCTGCTCCAGCTGAGGAGACACAATGAGAAGAGGGATCAGAGGCAGTCTGGAGAGCTGGCTCATCAGCTGCCACTCAAACAGGTGTTTCCCCTCAGCATTCAAATACAACACCTGCTGTGAAGTCACTGCTGAGCGTCCTGCAGTGCAGCACGCTACAGAATCACACAGCAATGATCTGAAGTGTAACTCAGGGCTGAATGACCTTTACATGTTTTTAAAATCATATCAAATCAATGTTAAGTGATTAAAGTCAACCTCATGCCTTTTCTCCCACTAGGAGTCTCTCAGTCAGGACAATCACAACAGTGACAGGTCTGATGTTGTGGAGCAGCAGGGGATCATGGGAGTTGTTGTCTTGTCTGAATGAAGTCCATCCAACATGACTCTGGATTAATGTTCAGGTTTTATTCACGTGTTAGCTGACTGCCTGTCTCACTCTCTGATGTGATGCTTCACTGGGAGTTACAGCCACCAAACCAAACTGATAATGACAACGTGAGCACACAACTCAAAATATATCACAACAGGTCTGGATGTTTTTAGACATTTTAATGCAGAAATGTTAATATTATGTCTTTAAAGCTGCACCAGGTCTAATATCACACAGAATCACACACATGAGAAGGCTCAGGGGGATTTATTTGGCATTACACAGTGAAAGTGTATGAACTCACACAACAGCAGAACATACATGGAGTGATTCATATAAATATATATACATACACGGTGCATTTTTACATTTGTGTGGGCGTGAATGTGACCAGCAGCAACAAGACGTTGATGACAATGCGGTCGGCATCTTAATATTAAAAGCTGGACATGAAGCATCAGTGATGTAAACACAGAGTCCACCTCTCCTCGTCCGGCGCTCTGAACACGCTCCATCCCTCCAGTGCCACAGCAGATCCTGGGTGCTGTGGTGGAGATGGGTCTCTGTAAAGATGTGGCCCTAACAGTCTCTTCCTTGTCCTTTCCCTGCGACCAGACGTTATCCAGAAACAGCCTTGAGTCCAAACTTGACCAGCACGTCTCCCATCCTGGACCTCCTCTGTCTCCTTCCTGGGATGGTGTGGCAGAACAGGTTGGAGGGTCGAAGACGCCGCGGGCAGGGATCATCTCAAGGTCAAAGCTGCTCTTACTCCAAAAGTCCAGCTTCTTTCTCCCAGGCTGATGGTCATAAGTGATACTCATCATAAGTAACTGGTCACAGATTAAAGATGCAGCGAACCTTTACAGAGCTGCTGGCTGCAGGGTTCACATGAGCTGCTGTTGCCATAGAAAGATAATGGTGGGTGGAGCATCTAACTCCAACCTCTGACCCTTCATAGGCCTGATCAAACGATCTAAACGAGGAGGTTCACATTAACGTGATCGCTGCTATGAAAGACTTCCAGTATCAGTGGCAGCATCGTGCTGAACTGCCTGGTCCACAGGAGACAGCGGGACCGGATTAACCTGCTGGTTCAGATTCTGCACCACCCACCCGACTCCCCGCCCCCACCCACCACATGAAGGCCTCCAGGTTTGCTTTCAGTACAGTGGACACACCGGGCTCCACCGTGCTGCTAACACCTGACTCTGGAGCTACATGAGCCCACCTGGCCTCAGGTGTCTGTACGTCAGGAGAGTCTGACTGAACATTAGTTGGTTCTATGCACAATGTCATTTAAAACATCAGTACAGGTCCTTCCTCTGTTGATACTGTACACTTTCATTTTTATTTTATTCTTTTCATTTATATCTGTCATTGCACTGTGATTTTATATTTATGTTTTTATCTTTTATTCTATTTGTTGTTTATTATTCATTATCTTTAAAGGAGCAATATGCAAGAATTTGAGTTAAAAAAAAGATAAACTTGACTGAAATTATGACTTTAACAGAAGTATGATTACTGCCATGTATTGTGTTGCAGCATGCTAAGCAGCTAGCTCAGGGACTGTCCTCTCTCACTGCATGCTAACTGAGCTGACAAGCTAACGGCAGCTACAGCTAGCTCCAGGTGACATGCTGGCAGTTCTTACATATTGCTCCTTTAAATGTGATTTATGTCTGATGTCACACGCAGATAACTGCGTGCTGCACCTTTATGACCTGATGATCTCTGAACATTAGCAGGAGGCCTGCAGGAGGTTTGACTGGTGTTCTGACCTTGAGTTGCTGCTCAGCTCGCACTGGGTTCCAGTCGCTGCGCTGCAGAGCCATGTGAACCTCCTCAGTGGTCACTCCATGCACCGCTTCCATCACCTGAGCAGAGACGGGTCATGAACTTTATATTCCAATCCATCAAACAAGTTTTCCCACTGAAACAGACAAATAAAGGTGTATCTCACCTGTGAGACGAGGTTCTCCTTCGTGGTCTGCACATGAGGCGCCTTCTCTCGCTCTCGGCTGCGCTCCCTCTCTCTGCTGTCTGAGAGGTCGTCCAGCTGAGGGGTCGAGCGCGCCATGTGGGCCATTTTAACCAGGTTGGAGCCTCCGACGGCCTGCTGGGGCTGAGGCTGAGGCTGAGGCTGAGGCTGAGGCTGAGGCTGCACACCAGGGGGCTGGACTGCCTGCGGAGGCCACGAGGTTCCTGGGACCGGCAGGATTTGGGGCCTCCTCTGGGATTTCCCGTTCAATCGTTTCAGGTTGGGTGGCGGCGGTCGCGGAGGTGGATTGATGCTGGCTTCGCTGAAGCGGCGCAGGTCCTGCTGTAACAGCATACTCTGAGCTGGCATCATGGGGGGCATGAGTCTGCCATATTTATCCACTCTGAGCATCCCGCCTGTGTTAGCGCGAGGCCGATGTCCACTCACGACCGACTCCAGGCTCCGGGATATACCTGAGGACACAGGAGGAAGACTTTAATGCACAATGTACAGTGCACAATATAAATATATATATTTGTGATGAACAGAAGGGGATCCTTGTTCAGAGTGTGTGTCGGCACAGCTACGGTGGCCTTTAAAGCCACAAGAGGGCAGAGTGGTCTAAGGACGAGCTGCTTCATGTCTCATCATACCAACACATTCAAACAAATGCTTTAAAAGTGGAATTTGACATGTTGCACCTTTAAGAGAACCAGAACTCATGACTATTCATTATCCCAGATGACATAAAGTCCACCTCGTAGCTTCGCCCGCTACACTCTGCTCACGGTTTCACTGGAAGCTCCTACCTGCCATTTTCTGCAGATTGGAGGCGTCCTTGTCTCTGGCAGGGCTCGGCCTCCAGCTGCCGTTACTGCACGGGTCAGAAGAGGGAACACGTGAGATACACAAACACATCGACAGCACCACCATGCTCTGACTGACAGCAGGTCAAGGTTCACGGCTGTTAGCATTCTGCAGCTGAGCTCAGTGAGAGGAAGCTCTCTCTGTTTGTGTGCATGAGACAGGCTGAATAAAAGTCCTGCTCATCCAGGAATCTAACTAACAACTCTTGTTCTTTGTTTCGTAATGTTCTGGAAGTCAACAGATTAGAAGAAAAGCAGCAAAGGAAGCCAAGGCTGTAAAGCAATAAAAGAGGCAGCGACTGTAAAACATTATAACGCTGCTCAGGACTTTGTCTCTCTGAGCTGGTTATAATCCTTATTCAATAACAATAATTCAGCTCAGTCAGTGAACTAGAACTCCTGAGTTATTTTACATGAAACCAAATACACCAAACACCCTGAAAGAGAAGCATCACTGACTCGTCCTGGCCCTGAGGCGTCCCCCAGGACTGCCCGGGTTTGATGTCTCCGTGGCCCGTGTGCTGCAGGCTGCCCTTCATCGGGGTCGAGATGTACACTGGGGTGGAAGCAGGGTTGGGCCCGGAGCTCCCGGCGAGCGCGGCGGCGGCGGCAGGAGGGAGCGACGGCGCGGTGAGGCTCGCCGGAAACCAGCCGACGGACAGCGTCCTCTGGTTCTGGCCCTTCCACTCACACAGCTCCAGACTGCAGAGAGAGGAGAGTTAGAAACCAAAGAGCTTCTGTTGAGTAACAGCACAGCCACCAGTGCTGAAACACAGCAGGAGGGTGGACTCGTTAGGGAACTGGTCCTGGAACTGGTCCTGGAGGGTCCATGGTGCAGAAATAACTACTTTTTAAGTGAGCTAACGTTAGCCACCATAAGCTACTGGTCACACCAGACCAACTGTGGCTCTAACAGCAAAACCTCTGAACGTTTGAAACTAGTCAATGTTGGGTTTAATTGCTAATGAAGTTAACTTTTACCTGATACTGATACCTGATACCAGCCAGTAGTGTTACCAGGCTTTTTAACAGATCTTTATGTATTTATGTGTATTTGTGCCTTGTGTTTTCTGTGCATGTGTCCAGATTACACATGTGTAGTGAGAACTGAGAGAAGTGCACACAGCTCCAGGACAGCGTCAGAGCTGCTGGACTAGTTCAACCAAACACAGCGGGCTGCAGTCGAGGACGCCATGAGCTCACGGCTGGAATGCACTTTGGAGAGGAGGCCGATTTAAACCCCTGTTTTATCTCCACAAAGGCCCATTGTGTGGCTCAGAGTGTCTCCTTCCCTCGCTCAGTCCCACCCTCCTTTCTCTCTCACCCACCCATGGTCTATGACGGTCACAAGGTCGTTGGCCACGAGTGCAAGTTTCCTGGGCTCGGCAAAGTCTCTTGTGGCCTGCACCTCCATTGGTTTAGCCTGCAAAGACAGACAGACAGGAGTGAGGAAGATAATACAACCACTTTCTGTAAACTCGTGCATTCAAAGCTTCACACGGTGTTTCCCACCTCTGCCACCAATTTGGTGAGCTGGGCGAAGCTGGGTCTGTCGGAGGGGCTGCAGGCCCAGCACTTCCTCATGATGGAGTACAGCTCTTGTGGGCAGTCCGGCGGCCTCTCCAGACGCTCGCCCTCCCGTTCTACACGCCACAAAATCTGGATTAAAGAGAGTGAATGTCAGGGATACGAAAGCTCTGAATCATGAAGCGTAATTGCAAAACTAATGGACAGAAGGGCGGGGACGCATTCCAGACACCAAGACCAGAGGCTGTTTGGCATCAGCTTTACAAGCAGGTACCTGTCTGCCCGACAGCCCGAACCAGGGCTCCTCGCAGTACGTGAACATTTCCCACAGCGTGACAGCGAACATCCACACGTCTGAGGCGTGGGAGAAGGAGCCCACACGCAGGCTCTCCGGAGCACACCTGGAGGGAACAGGTAGCCAGTGATTAGAGAGAATATTGGGTTTCATCTCCTCCTCCACCTTTGAATCTCAGCCCTCACCATGCAAACGGGATCCTCCTGTGAGCCGACATGACGTAGTGGTCCCTCTCCTGGCTCAGGCCTCGCATCAGGCCGAAGTCCCCGATCTTCACCATCTCCCTGGACGCCAGCAGCACGTTCCTCGCAGCCAGGTCCCTGTGGATGAACCTCCTGGTCTCCAGGTAGTCCATACCCGCCACGATCTGGTTAGCGAAGAGCCAGAGGCGGAGCAGAGGGAACTCGTACTGGCGTGAGCGCAGCATGTCGTACAGTGAACCGAAGGAGGCCAGCTCCGTCACCTGGAGGGAGGACAGACACACTCAGTTTAAACAGATCCACGTATCGTCCCCACTTATCTCCAGTCCTCCCTGTTCAGACCACCTACCATCTTGAGAGGCTGTGTGAGCACCACACCGTAGAGTCGGATGATGTTGGGGTGGTCCAGCGACTGCATGGTGGTCACCTCCTGGAGGAAGTCGCTCAGAGTGTCCGACTGCTTGGACATGCTGCTCCTGAGTGACTTCACTGCTACAGGCAACTGAAACCAACAGAGTCAGAGTGAGTGTGAGTCATGTTCCAGACTCCACAGGGACGAAACAACGCTGCACAGACTGCAGATCACATCCATGTCTGTGGAGAAGAAGACCTCTCTCACCACTCTGCCTGTGGGTGTGTGCCACTCTCCCTTCCTCACCACCCCGAAGGACCCCGAGCCCAGCTTCTCCGCCAGCAGCAGCTCGCTGTCCTGGATGAGAGACGGCAGAGCCCGACCGGCGCCCTCCTGAGGCTGGGCCGGGCCGGCCCCGCCCCCCTGCTCCCCGCCATCCACTCGACCGCCTGACACCTGCGTGCAGCGAGACATGAACGAGAGCGTGTTACTGACTGTAACGTGATGCACACGGGACAGATGTGACGCACCGTGTGTCTCCATGTGTCTGACCTTCGGTATCCTCTTCACCTTGTGGCGCTTCAGAGCCTCCCACAGTCTCCTTTGTGCTGACGAGAGAACATTTATATATTAATACAAAACTGTGAGACAGTGTGAGGGTTAGTGTGATGAGAGGGCGACGACTGTGAGATAAACACTTCAGTCCGTCTGCTGACGGAGGCCACGATGTGTGGCTGAGAGCTTTACACTGAACAAGATTTACTGCCCAACATAACTTTATTAACCATTAATCCATCCGTGCTGTAAATCCAAAGGCTTTCCAAAGACACACACTCGACTGGGGCTCCACAGGAGACAAAGCTTCTGTACACTAGAACCCGTCTTTGTCCTGTGATGGACACAACATCACTGATCGATCCAAAGGAGAGGCCGTGTCCTCACTCTAACCCTCTGAGAGGACAGAGGACAGAGGACAGAGGACAGAGGACGGGCTGCACTGAGGCGTTCAGGCTCACCAGGTTTGCTGATCCCTATCTGCTCCAGGTCCGACTCCTTCACGTAGTTGAAGTGCTCGGGGCGGGTGATGTTGAGGCCATCTCTCACACGCAGGTAGAACTTCTCCAACTGGACCTCGGCCAGGAGTTGGTACAGCCACTGAGTTTCCTGGTCCATCAGCATGACCCGGCCGACCTGCCTGTAGGACCGAAGGTGAGAACACAGCGTGAGCAACTTTTTCCTTCACTTTGCTCAAATCTTGTTTTTGACGAGTGAAACCTTTGAGGAGACCTGAAACAAAACACAAGGACACGATAAAGAACCAGCGCTCGTCCTCGCCTCATTAGAACTCTGTTAAACTCGGGCCTCGTCAGGTCGCCATGGAGACCGTACAGAAAGCCTCGGCGCCGCATGCCAGAGGGGGAGCGCTCAGCTCTTAGCTACGGCCAGCTGTTAACGAGCTGTGTGTCTGCGGCCGTCAGACAGGCTCAGACTCTGGCCAGAGAGGCAGCAGTGTGCATCCTGTAAAGAACATGATGGTGTCAGCTGCTCCTCGCTCAGTCAGGCAGTTAGCAACACAAATCAGACGGACTACAGAGCAGGATTAGGGCCAGTGTCAGAAACTGACTTCACTCTCAGCAGAGTTAGAGTGAGGACAGCACAAACAGAAGCAGAACAAGCAGGTCCAGTAACGGCGCTGTTGACTGGCTCAGGACTCATCGTGAGCCTCAGAGGAAGCGTCCTGCTGGGAGTCCTGACGCAGCGCGAAGACCCAACAGGTGGAAACCTTATGTTGTGTGCTGCTCAGCAGGGACCCAGTCAGACAGGGTTCTGTTCAGCTCAGGTCCTGGTGTGTTCTGCTTTAAACTACTAAAGAATGAGCCAACTTCAAGTCCAAGAACTACCAAGAAATATGTGCAGAATACCACCAGATAACTGCTAACTGATGCTAATGTACCCTTTCATACGCAGGTGAACTGCTAACTGATGCTAATGTGCCCTTTCATACGCAGGTGAACCTCTCCAGGTGAGTGTTGGTGTTCACACTGACTCACAGGAGCCCTTCCCCTGGAGGAAGAGGCTAGCTGGTTAGCATGCTAACCCCGTTGGATATCTCTTGAACACAACACAGAGACGTCTTTGACATGACGTCAGCACTGTGATTTCCTCCCATCCTGTAGATGAGTCTAGTTAACTGCTGAGTGTTGTAATTCCTCCATGTTGCTGCTCTCATGTTCACAGCGTCCTTCCTCATATCATCCTTATTGCTTAAAGCGAAAGTATAAACGCAGCACATTCTTCTGGAGCTGTGGTGACCTCTGGCTTCTCCTCCTCATGACGGTGGAGGGCTGTTCAGTCATATATCACCTGCTTATCAGCAGCAGGTATGAGTCAGGGAACGTTCTCCTGTCAGTACTCTGGGAACCAAACCAACACCTCTCCAGACCAACCTGCTCTCACCTAACCCACCTGGTGCCGCAGAGAGCAGCAGGTACGAGCCCGGGCTTGATCTTCATTTTCACAGGGACAACTCCCAATTAACGTGCACCCAGCTGAAGTGCTGGAGTGGGCGTGAGGCAAACGCTCTGCAAGTGACATTCAAATTCAGAAAGGAAACGCAGGTTAGTACACAAAGAAGCTCTGTGATCCCTGCGTCTGTGTACAGAGTGATCAATCTTTAACCGCTCAGCTGCTGGAACAACAGCCTCTCAGCCTGGGGCCGTGTGGACCATCACAAAGCCTCTGTTCACACCGGTGATGGAGGCTTCCTGTGGCTGAGCCCGAGATCACATCAGGATCTGATCACATCAGGATCAGATCACATCAGGATCAGATCACATGAGGATGTGATCAGGACCAGAACACAGTCACACACCTGACAGGCTCATCACACAGAGGAATGTAAGGTCAGGCCGCTCACATACTTTCCTGTGTTATCAGGAAGTGAAGGGCGTGCTCTTAAAGAAACAAGGTGATGAGAGAGTGAGCACAGGTACACACATGGAAATATAATCTTACTTTTGTTCCTTAGTTACATTCAATACTAGTCTTTTACTCGAGTACTTTTCATGTGAGAGGTCTCTACTTGTACCAGAGTAATATTTAATCTCGTTACATTTACTCAGGTGTGACTCTGAGTTACTTTCTTCATCTCTGCTCGTATTCATGAATCAAAACTACTCTGACTGCTGATTCATGGTCACACACACACAACCCGAGTCCAAACAGGTACATTCAACCAGAACTGTCCAATAAATACAAACAGCAGGTGTTCACAAACACCAGGTGTTCCCAGGCAGCAGGTCCATTGGACCGGGCGGACACGGACAGAGACCTGCGGTGAGACTCACCGTTAATAGAAGAACCTGCTCCTCGGGGTTGACGGCTCCTCCTAACCTCTCAGCCCAGAGAACACGGATCCATGTCGGCTCGAAGCTCTCCCGTAAATCACGACTCTGCTCTGGATCCTGGACCAGCTGAAGGGTTCGAGTTCCGACTGATCCAACGAATAATCAGCACAGCTTCAGTGGATCGATCTATCAGGTTACATGTGTCAGTGAGTCTGTTTCCGAGTGTTTATGATCTACCTGTGTGTTCTCTGCGCCCTCCTCCTCCGCCTCGTCACAGCTCCTCCACAGGCCACGCCCCTCTCCTACCTGACGTCTCACCTGAGCAGCACACACAAACAACATGAGATGACCTGTGCACGTGATCAATTAATAAGTCATCAGCACAAAACAATAACATTAATGTGGGGCAGTAAGGCATCTTCTGGAAATGTGGTGACTAAACACACAGACACACACGTGATGCATTGTGTTACACATTGTGTTACACATTCATTGTACACATTCACTTTCTACACACCAGTGTTTATATTCTGTTAGCTTAAACCCTAGCTAAAGCTAAACGCTAGTTTAATAGATGTACCTACTTTAAAAGGTACACCAGGTGTACCTAGCTCAACTAAGTGTGCCTAGCTAAAGCTAAATGCTAGTTTGATGAGTTATTTTGTAGCCTACCTAGCTAAAATGCTACTTTACAGGGTACACTAAAACAGGCTAAAGCTACATGCTACCTTAAAGTGAGCACTATACGTGTGTAAAACTGAATGCTAGTTTCATGGGTGCCTCATACTTTAATTTGTATTTATTTACTTTAAACAAGACATATTTTATGATGGGTACATCTAGTGTGAACTACCGAGCTAAAGCTACATGCTAGTTAATAACAGGTGAACCTAGCTAGCTAATAGCTTTTCTGTTTGTTTAGTTTAAGACCTTTTGTAGGCCAACTAGCTAAAGCTAAATACAGTTTACACCTGCTAAGTAAAACTGGTGTTCGGGTCAAACCGGGCTGAGACTGTTCCAGCTGGTACCGGGCCAAACTGACCAAATACCAGCTTTTAATTTACTAAACACAGCAACCCTCAGATGAAGTCCTCCCTTCATAGAGGAAATGTTTAGTCTGTTTGAAAGTGAATTAAACTTTATGATAAATGATTATTTTCATGTTGTTTATGAAGCCTAAGTACATTTTCTCTACACCGTTCATTTCAATAAGAGTAGTTCAGAAACACCAGGTCATAAATAATTACCATTAAACTGAATCAACTTCTCTGAAAAACAGTTTAAAACTGGCAGCGTATTTTACATCACTGTTCTACAGACTAGATGTTGTTTTATTGATCTGTCAATTGATTATAATTAGATGTGAAAATTAAAGGGTCTGAAAGGTTAATTCTCATATTTGTGGTGACATGTTAATTGATTGAGACATCAACATCTTTCACCATTGACCTAATTTGTCCTAACTTTGTATTTTCCAGTTAGTCATGGCTGAGGTGCAAGTCATTACTGTAAGTAACATTATTAATTCTCTCCATTGATCGAGCTCAATTGTGTCTGGACTCAGACGAAACTTGCCATGAGCTATGAGTCAAACACAAATAGTATTCTCTCTCTCTCTCGTTCATACCTGCTGCTGCCAAACAGGTTGGACAGGGTTTTTTCATGCTGTCACGTGGCCGATCATTTGAATGCAAACCAGGCTGCACTTTGCACTTCCTGGTACAGTATCTCACTCTGTCGCTCCTCCCTGCCTGAACCACTCTGACTCAGACAAGACATTCAGGAACAGGAGCTGCTCTGGAGATCTCCTCACACTCCTTCTAGCAGGTCCAACTAAACTAGATGTAGAGACGGGTGGATTGATGATGTGGGTTTACAGTAGAGTTAGTAATCAGTATCTTTAGCTCCAATACATTTACATGTACAACACAATACTACAGCCAACAGCCTAACAAACACACACGTAAACAAGAGATGACCTGGTGACGAATCAAACTGTCACAACAACTGACAGCTCGTGTAGTCATCCCTAACCCACCCGACAGGTACTGAACTGAGCACCTGTCACTTCCAGGACTTCACAGCGTTTACCTGTGCACAGTTAATGAGGGGTGTTCACAGACGGAAGTTTGCACTCGTTCTGTTGTCTCAAATCTCTGGGCTGAGATTCTGAGCGTTCGTCTCCAGTGTGGGAACTCTCTCTGGTTTCATGTGCTGAGACAGAGACAGAGACAGAGACCTCCGGGCCGGTCTCTGTCTCTGTCTCTGTCTCTCTGGTTTCATGTGCTGAGACAGAGACAGAGACAGAGACCTCCGGGCCGGTCTCTGTCTCTGTCTCTGTCTCTCTGGTTTCATGTGCTGAGACAGAGACAGAGACAGAGACCTCCGGGCCGGTCTCTGTCTCTGTCTCTCTGGTTTCATGTGCTGAGACAGAGACCGGCCCGGAGGTCGGCGAGGAGACGTGGCCGATGAATCACTGCTGGGAACACGCAGTTTGAGATGTTTACAGTGACGTGTTGAAGTGGACACAAAAGAAATGAGATACATTAAGTGTGACAGAGAAACACACAGTGAACAGGTTCCTCCCTTTGTATTATTTTACAAAAAGGTAAAGCGTCAGGTGTGTGTAGAGAATGTGAGAGGAGCTGTGGGTTTATAGGAAGCTTCATCACACCTCACTGATGAAGAGCCAGTGAGTCTGTCATCAGATGATGTGCAGCCGAACATGGTGCAACACTGACTGAAGTTTGGAAATCTGTAGGAAATGATGCAGCCACACTTATATATTATATTTAAAATTGTATGAGAAAATCACAAAAACACACAAAAAGAAAGTTAACTTTGTGTGAAACTATCTCAGCCAGAAGAGATTCTTCAATATTATACATTTTAATGTCATAGGCCGGAGAAGTGATCCAAACTAAGTCCAAATAAATCATCTTAATCAATGAAAATAATTTTTTTTTTAGTAAATACATACATATTTTTTAGACATTATGTATTATATGTTTATTGTTACTAATGAATTTAATTATTTAGAAAGTAAACCAAACTAAAACTGAAATATAAGACGAGATGAATTCAGTAGAGGTACGTAGAAAATAACAATGAGGTCAAAAAACAAGGTGGAACAGGTAGAATCTCATGTACAGCTCATTAGACATTAGTCATCTTATATACAGCACATTAGATTAGTCATCCAGTCAGAATGTATTCTAACAACATTATACTGTACAGCCCTGATGTTACAGATCAACATGAGACAGTATAAATTTATTAAATACACGCCTACCTTTGTATTTGTGTTTCATATAAATAATCATGCATCATGTGCAGAGTGTGAAGGATATCTGAGACAACATGTAATGTGATTATTAATGAACATGATCAATCTTGTGACTGTAATTATTAATGTGGATTAATCTCAGAGCAGCAGCCGCGAGGCATCATGGGGATCCTCGTGTTAATACGTCACAGTCGTAAAACTCAGGTTATAATGTGAGAAATAAAACATGACGCAGTGTCCTGTCCATCTGTCTGTCTGTGTGTCGTCACAGTGGCTCCAGAGCAACAGCGCCCTCTGGTGGAGCCGCTGGTCTCTGTCGCCTCTGTACACGTCATCACGTAGCGTGTTTCTCCTGTTCCACCGGCTAATGTTGCTGATACAGCTCAACATCTGTTTGTTAAGATAGAATAAGAGTTGTGAAAGAGTGCGGCCTTATTTTACAGCCGAGGTTTAACTTTGAGAGTCATTTTTCTTTGCCTACAAAATAAAAGCAGCCGGAAGTCCGCCCCGAGTGTAAACACATGGCTCCGGGTCGGGTCTGACACTCAATGATGCCCAAACTCGTGGATGTAAAGTTCCCAGCGGGATGTAAGACTCTGCCCGAAGGCTTCTGGTCAGCCGTGGACGTGTGGATCCAGAAGCCCCACGTCCTGAACAAGCGCCTGTGCGGAGTGAAGCAGACGGAGAGCGAGGATGTGGGCAGAGAGGCTCTGGAGCTGCTGCTGGACCGGCCGGGACTCTCCCAGGACGTCTGGTCCTTCCTGCTGGACCGTCCGGGACTCACCTGGACCAGCGAGCCTTCACCTGCACGGACACACGGAGGAGACAAGCCCTGGTCCTGCAGTGTCCGAACCATCATCCCCAAAGTGAACTGCTACGGGACAAAGCTGCAGAAAGAGGTTCTGCTCAAAGGTAAGAGCAGACAGACATGAACCAGAACCAGAACCAGAACTGTGCTGTGTGCTTAAAACTCTCTGTGTGTGTTCCAGACTTCACGAGACAACAGGTGAGCTTCCTCCCGTTCGAGGAGGATTCAGGAGGGCAGGTGTGTCTGAAGAGGGGCAACATTCATCAGATCCAGCTCATCAGCCGGGACTGTGAGGAGTGGTGAGTGTCTGCACTCTGAACAGAACCAGAACCACTGAAGAAGTCCACAGATGTTCAGTGTGAGACAGAAACACTGAACAGAACCAGTCAGGGTTCTGTAATGTGTAGTGGAGAGAAGACAGAACCCAGCCTCAGAACACACCGTCAGTACTGTATCTATAAGGTTCTGTTCACTGCAGAGCTGCTACGACTGATCCATGAGTTCATTAATCACAGACGGTTTCTAATAGAATAATGTACTGAGACATGTTTTGATTACAGCCTTTAAATGTGACGTGTCCTGTTTTCTCCTCCATGACACTGAGACAAATGTCTTTGAGTTGATTCAATGACGTCACATTTTATAGCCCAAACAACTGATCGATTTAGGTAATCAATCGAGAAAATAATCAACACAGTAATGGAGAATGAAAAATAACCATTAGTTGCAGTATTAATGCACTTATTAATACATGAATGAATACAGTATTAATACATGAATGAATACAGTATTAACACACTGGCCTGTATCATGTTACGTACAGTGTTTAATCAGTATGACAGAAGGAGAGCTCAGTGAATGCTAACACATACTGAAGGTCTGGACGCCTTCATGTGGACGACACACAGATGAGTGATGAGCACGCTGACTTCTCACCTGTGTGACGTGTGTTATTAGATTCAATACAACATCGTGCTGCTATATGAACATAGTAAAATGAGGGCTGCAGGCAGCGATGTCTCATCTCACCTCCTGCTGTGTGTCCTGACAGAAGATCAGATCACAGAGGAAACACACAGGAAGTCTGTCAGGTCGACACATTAAACCTGATCGATAGTTTAACAGTCTGTGGCTGAGTCGGACCTGATCCAGCTGCTCAGGGAGAACCATGATTAGCTGCTGGACTCCTCAGCTCCTGTTTCCTCCCACTTACTGTGTCATGTGTTCTGTGCTGGACCACGACGGGCCCATGTTGTCTGTGTGGCCAGCTAACATGACGCTAACATGATGCTAACATGATGCTAACATGACAGACAACACACTGTCTGAGTTGTTATAGATGTACAGTAGAACTAAAGTCTGACTGATATCTGCAGGGCCTTGGAGCTGCACGTGCTGACTCCAGACGCCTGGTTCTCGGACGGCGTGGCGTACCCTCGGCTGCCCTGGCTGTCCACAGATCTGCTGCCCAAGCTGCTGCGCTGGGCCACAGAGTGCAGGAGCAGCGAGTTCAGGAGCACCTTGTCCCTGCTGCCGGTGGAGAAGTACAGCCTCATGTACCAGCAGCTGAAGGACAAGTACAAGGCCATGGTCAAGGTAAAGACCGAGGCAGCAGTGCTCATCAAACTGCTCTCCTGCTGTCCATGTTTGTGTCTCTGAGCGCTGGTGTTTGACGTCCTCTCCAGGTTTGGCCCGAGGTCACAGATCCTGAGAAGTTTGTCTATGAGGATGTCGCCATTGCTACCTATCTTCTGGTGAGTTTAATGGTGGTTGTTTTACTTCCAAAATCAATGATTAACTGATAACTGACACTTGAGGATGGATGTGTGGCCTCGCGTGTCTCTCTGCCTGACAGCTGCCAGGTGTTCCAACATGTCCAGACATGTTTCTGTAGGTGACGCTCACGTTTATCTGTCACACGTCAGGTCATGCAGCCACAGCCAGGTCGATCAGTGTGAAACATGACCCACTTAATCAATTCACCTGTCAACCCAGAGGCAGGTGAAAGTGTGAGCAGCAGCAGGTGTCACTGAGGTGTCACTGACATGGTGGAGAAGCTACAGCAGTACTGAGTGTCTGTCTCTGTGTGCAGGTTCTGTGGGCCGAGGAGCGAGAGGACAAAGGTCTGACTGGCAGACAGTCGTTTGTGGACCTGGGCTGTGGAAACGGCCTCCTGGTTCACATACTGACCAATGAGGGGGTGAGTGAGGGGCGGGGCCAGGGATGGACCATCAGACTCTGAGGGTTTGAGTAGAAATAAAGGGCATAAAGCAAAATGTCCTTGAGTTAGCTGAGCGACGCTCTTTACAGACACCTGTTCTCCACCTCCTGTCTTCTTCTGCTGCTCGACTCAGGAGTGACGTCGGAGTGACACGTGGCCGCTGTTGTGTTAATGTGTGATAGTCTCTGTGTGACCAGCTGTGTACAGTTCATGTGTACGACAAACCTCAGACATGTGTGGCTGACTTCACTATCGTCTGCTGCTTCAACCCAGAACCACAGACCCAAACGTGGGCCTTCAAATAATCAGCTGCTGATCAGAAGAGAATCCAACATGTTCACATTACACATTACAGAAAGTCACAAACCATGTTCAGCAGCAGCCACAAACATTAAATATCCTACATATGAAAGAGGATGCAGACGCTTCGCTTAAAAAACCAACAAAACCAACAAAAAATGTGTACAAATGGAATCATAATGAATTCAGATAGAAATATATTGAATCTTTTTCTCTCTTCTCGTGAGGCTTGTTCATCTGTTCTCTTACAGAGCTCCTAATGTTTGAACAGGTTCACCAAGACTGACACAATCTCTTGACAACTTAAATCAATCAGTTGCTAAATGCTAACGTAGGAAGCTAACATGCTCACAGTGAAAAAGCTAGAATCCGTTTGTGTAGCAGGTTTGATGTTATAACACGGCTCTGACGGTTCATCCTGAGCGGAACATGAAGGTCTCTAACAGTGGATGTAGTCGCTCTGAGCTCTCAGCCTGATCTTCCCTGGCAGCTTAATCAATGACACGGGGCCGGTTGAGCCCAGGTGAGGGGATTCGTGTCTCTGAATTCATTACATCTGCAGCACCGTGTCGCCTGAGCAGCCAATCACAGACTGAGACAGGTGTAATTGAATTTACACGCAGCGGTTGCTGGTGTGAGCGTGGATGTGGCTGAGAGCGATTAGCCGCTGACCGTCACGCCGTCTTGTGTTGCAGCATCCTGGAAAGGGCATCGACGTTCGTAAGAGGAAGATCTGGGACATGTACGGCCCCCGGACCCTGCTGGAGGTGAGTGGGCCGAGCTCCGAGCAGGCGGATTAACTGCAGCCGTATTCAGCTTTTTAATTAGTGTTATTATCTTTTCACGTGGAATTCATATTCAGACATGCTGCGTGGCCTCAGCTGCCAGCGCCCCCTCACTGCTCCAACCCCTCCAGCTACTGATGTGCAGTTTGGATCAGACAGACACACATTTACACACATTTACTTTAAATTCCATGTCCACGATCAGATCAGTGAGCATGAGAGAGATAAAGATCATGTGATGGGATGGAACCTGAGCTGAAACTGTTTCCAGCACCAACATTCAACCTCTGAGGATTGAATGTGAGCTGCACAGAAGAACACGAGACAGAATAGATGCATTCAGCTGTTTACTTTTCTATTAACAGGGTTCATACGGGGGCTGAAAAGTCCTTGAAAGTGCTTGAGTTTTGGTGTGGTATTTTCCAGGGACCAGGCTCGGTTCTGCACACGACCCTCTTTGTGAATGTGAGGTTTTATTTAAAGGATCCCTGTTAGATGATGCTGGAGGCTCCACAGCAGACGCACAACACACAACACATGACTGCAGGAACAGTAGTTACATTAATAACATAAAATCACACATGAATATTAACAGACAACATTATATGAGTGCACACTACACACACGTAGGTAGAATGATAATAATACTCAGAGTCAGTATGTAGACGATGTTTGAAAGGATGGCAGTTAAAGGAGGTATAGAAGAAGAAGGAGCCTCTGTTGTCTCACTGGGGACCAACATTTGCACATTTTGAGGGAAACTCTGGCCCACAAACAGGCCACCTTCCCGCCTGCTCCCAGCCTTAGTCATTCATGTGACAACCAGCTGCTGACTGCTTCCATTTCAGCTCATCTATTATTGACTGACTTGTGTGGCAGAACAGTCTGTGTGTGCTGGTCCGTCTTCAGGAGCTCCGTCTGAAGCACACATGCCTCAGTGCGGCGGGCCGGCAGGCTCACATGTGGACTGGCTGTCTGTGTGTTGTTGTTGATGTAAAGTCGTCATGTGTTCCAGCTTTAAGACTGGACGAAGGATCACACAGATGACATTAGCAGGTGTTCAGTGATAGATTCAAAGTTTGAGGAGATTAAAAAAGTTTTCCCTCTAAGTCAGAATCCATAAATTGATTTAGAATCAAATCAGGCCGTGTGCATCTTCCCCCTCTGAGGAGCTCTTGTGCTTTTTTGGTCTTTGCTATTTCAGGAAAAGGCAATTACCCCCGGCGAGAGCTTCTTATTCCCGGGTACGGACTGGCTGATTGGGAACCACTCAGACGAGCTCACACCGTGGATCCCTGTTATAGCAGCCAGGCGAGTCATCAGCAACACAATCTCACTCAGCAGCTCAAGTGCCAGCTGATCTCTGCAATTGGGAATATCATTATGGACATGTGACTGTGTGTGTGTGTGTGTGTGTGTGTGTGTGTGTGTGTGTGGGTTCACTGTGTGTGACCACCTGATGGCGATGTTGAGCCTCAGTCTGAGGACTGTTTCCTGTCCTGAATCTTAGTGAAAGTAACACAAACTCAAACATTATTGCTGATGATTTAGTTTGGCTCTGGGTAACAGCTTGTCTTCTGTCTCGCTGCAGGTCCTCGTACTGCTGCCGCTACTTCGTCCTGCCCTGCTGTTTCTTTGACTTCTATGGAAAGTACCAGAGGCGGCAGTGTAACAAGTCTCAGTACAAGGAATACATCGACTTCATCAGCGAGGTGAGCCAAGTCAGTGGCTTCAACACGGAGGAGGACTGCCTGAGAATCCCTTCCACCAAACGGGTAGGCAGCCCAGAGTCGGAGCTCAGGAGCTTCACTCTCTGTATTCTGAGGCGTGTTGACTGTGAACATGTGTCATACTGTGTGACTGACATCTTTAACAAGGGCTTTTCTTTTAATCTTTGCTTCAAAACAAGTTGTTGAGCACTAATTCTGTTCATAAAAATGAGAACAAACAAAGAACACCTTTGTGATGAAGCATCCAGGTGAGCTGCAGGTAGGTGTGACTGACCTGTCTCCTCGCTCCTCGTGTGTCCTGTCCACTCTGCCGTCAACCATCAATACTTTAATACCACAGAAGAGAAGAAGAAATCAGGACATGAATCCTTTTGCGTGCCTGTAAAGTTGAGGGGCTTGAAGCAGCAGAGCCCAAAATATCCTGACCTTCAGTCAATCAAAACACTTTGTCCTACACTTCCCAGCATGCACCTGGATCGTGTCAGTAGACCTGTCTCTCAGACTCACCTGCTGTTTGTCACACTGACACTTTGTAATATATCTGAAGCCTCCAGCCCAAACTGAGAGCACCTGGATGGCAGACTGCAGGTGAAAGCTGCAGCAGCAGTAATCTCCCTCCAGAAGACGTCATGCAGCAGCGACTTTGTGTGAAATGCCCCTTTAACACGGGACAAATGATACAACAAGTGGAGTGTTTAGAGATAAAGATGGTGTTATATATATATATAAGTGTTGTTGTGGTGTATAAAACACATGTTCTCGCTGTAACTTGTCTCAGTGCTGCCGTGTGTAGAGACGACATGGTGATAGAAGGTGTGGGATGCAGCACGCTGGTTTCTTCAATAGCTAATGCAGGTGTACCTGGTACCAGGGAAGACGTAGGTGGGATTCTCACTGTGGTCGTGTCTCTTTTTTTTGTCTCTGGTCTCTTCTGTCTTTTTTCACCCTGATCTTGAAGGTGTCTTGAAGGTTCTCCAGGTGCTGAGCTCATCAGATCTCTCCTTCCTGCTCTTCAGACAGTGACAGCTGTGCATCACTGCCTTCCTGAGCTGTGTTTATTTCAGACGGATATGTCGTTTCCTGCCTTTGAGTTTGTGGTTTCACAGCTTTGAGCCTCGGCACCACTGGGAGTGGTCCTGACGCTCAGCTCGTCTCTTTGCAGGTGTGTCTGGTGGGAAAGTCCAGAAACTACCAGCTACCTGACGAGGCCGAGGCCGAGCAGCGAAGGGCTCATTACGTCAAGAGCCGGCAGACAGTCCAAGGGTCAGACATCAGCCACGATGGGGAAGGTTGCCATGAGAACAGAGACGGAGACAGGACCCCCGGGAGCAGCTGGGGAGCCGGGTTCCAGCCCAGAGACAGGGTGGAAACGGTTCGGAACTGCGCTTCTCTCCCGCGGGACTTTGTTGACGGCGTTGTCCTGCGGGTTGCTAACGTCCTGCTGGGAAAGAGCGAGGATGACGGCAGCGACTGGAACCGAGGAGGTAAATCGCCAACAGCCACAGAACACCAGAGATACACAGACAAATCACACCAGCCTCCCTGGACATGTGATGAACAGGTCCTGAGTAGGACACGTTAGTCTGTGAAGCCTCCTCACCTACACCTGTTATACTACACCTGGGGACTTTATCAGTTCATAACTGTAAATGTCTGTTAGCTTCACTGCCCATAAAGGAAGAGATGATTATTTACAGAAGCAATAGAGGGGAGAGAAAAAGGGCAGAGTGTCCAGGCCGGCTGGCAAAGTGTGCAAAGAACACAGAGGATATAATGTTTGTATTTTATGTCTTTACATTTAATATTACAGTAAAAACCTTCACACACTTCTCTGTGTCAGGAGAGAACACAGACCTAAAGGCCAGACGTCTTCATTCAGCCTTCTGGTACCATTTAAATGTTTCATCACATGACGATGATGATGATGATGATGATGATTTAGAGGCACATGTGGCCTCATGGACAGTTACGACTGTCATCTATTTATTCCCCCAGTCTCTTTGTGTTTCATCTTTAGTCTCCAGAAACAAGATGAGCATATTCCTTAAAATATCTCTAGAATCTGTAATCTCAAAGCCTCTCGGATGAGAGGTGAAACGTCTTCAAAGACAAAACCAAATCCAGTTGCGTTCGATTCAATTTCCTTGAGATAACTATGACCTGGATGAATGAGAATATTCACAGGCTAGAATCTAGAATCTAGCTGTTCCTTCAGTTCAGTTCAGCCTGGATGTGAGTGACTGTGTTTGCCACTGATGTAACCTCACAACCTCCAAACAACACGATGAATCACTTCTCACATTTCTCGTCAGCACCCTGAGAATATATTTCGAGGTGCTTCGTGGCACGTTGGCAGCTCGTCTGATCCCCCCACCATCCTCTCTAACCCTCCAGGCCCCGCCCCCTCGCCATCAGTCAGCAGGTGACACAGAGCGAGGACACTTTGAACTCTGAGCCCCATCCTCTGCAGACAGAGAGGGACACACACAGTGACACACACACACACACACACACACACACACACACACACACACACACACACACACACACACACACACACACACACACACACACGACACACACACACACACACACACACACACACACTGTTACTCACACAACACCCACGCGTCACCTTTGTCAACGCCTCTGCTGCCACACACACACACACACAGACACACACAGACACACACACACAGACACACACAGGAGGACTACTCTGATTAAACAGAGACTCCTGTCAGGATGTCGGTGGTGTAGCTGGAGGTGGAGAGTCTTTGGTGGTGTAGTTGGAGGTGGAGCGTCTTCGGTGGTGTAGTTGGAGGCGGAGAGTCTTCGGTGGTGTAGTTGGAGGTGGAGAGTCTTCGGTGGTGTAGTTGGAGGTGGAGAGTCTTCGGTGGTGTAGTTGGAGGTGGAGAGTCTTCGGTGGTGTAGTTGGAGGTGGAGAGTCTTCGGTGGTGTAGTTGGAGGCGGAGAGTCTTCGGTGGTGTAGTTGGAGGTGGAGGTGGAGTGTCTGCAGCAGAGCGGGTGGATGCAGGGAGTGTGTGGCTCCACAGAGCTGATGGATGAATAATGCACCACCTCTATGATTAATGCAGGAGTCTGCATGTGTATTGAGATATTCTGCCAGTTATCTGCTGTGTAAGAACAAAGGCAGCTTCAGGTGAGTCAGCCTGCAGTGACCTCATCACATGCAGGAGGCCTCAGAGTGTCGCAGGCTTCACATTCACTCTCTCTTTACTGTTCATGCAGCTTTGAAGACTGGGAGGATTACTGATGTTTTAATATATTAGTTTCTGATATTGAAGGATACTTCAGCAGAGAGTCAGATGCTTCATGTAGTACCTCATGTTCATGTTATTGATGGGTGGATGCTGCCCATCACACCGGCTCAGGCCCAGAATCCTACAGAACCCACAGGTGTCAGGTGTGCTTTGCAGAATCCTCCTCCTCGTTTGGACCTGCTGGCCTCACTGAGCTAAACTGGACTCACATGCACTGTGAGATAACAGCTGATCTGTGCATCTGCTTCTCAAGCTGGGATATTTTCAGCTGCTCTGAGGCTCAAAGTGAACAGCTTGGGATTGACATTAATATGTCACCTGGACTGTGGGCAGATGTATTCTGCATTCTTACGGTTTCCTGACACTTTGAGTGGCTCACATAATGTTTATGATAATAATAATAATAATACATTCTGCTCCTCATGTGTGACATCATGCTTGCATCAGCTGTCAATCACTTGGTAGCCCCGCCCTACAGCACGTCCCACTTTATCACCTGTTTTACTTTAAATGTGACCTTAATTTACATATCAACCATGCTGCTCTGGTGAAGAAGACTTGACACTAGTGACTGAGACCATCAACTCATTAGGAAACTGTTAATAAGGTAATACATTCTCTCATAAGCTTACATAACATGGGACTGCTTTTTGAAACCATTAGAAAGACTGCAGGCTAAAACACTCTCAGTTTAGTTAGTTTCATTGTTTTGCTCTCTTCTTTCCCACCTGGTTCATCATCTGGACCCTTCGGACTCTCAGTTCTGACTCTCAGTTCTGACTCTCAGTTCTGACGCTCAGTTCTGACGCTCAGTTCGGACAATCAGTTCTGACTCTCAGTTCTGACTCTCAGTTCGGACTCTCTGTTCTGACTCTCAGTTCTGACTCTCTGTTCTGACTCTCAGTTCTGACTCTCTGTTCTGACTCTGTTCTGACTCTGTTCAGACTCTCTGTTCAGACTCTCTGTTCAGACTCTCTGTTCTGGCTCTCAGTTCTGGCTCTCAGTTCTGGCTCTCAGTTCTGGCTCTCAGTTCTGGCTCTCTGTTCTGACTCTCTGTTCTGACTCTCTGTTCAGACTCTCTGTTCTGACTCTCTTTTCTGACTCTCAGTTCAGACTCTCTGTTCTGGCTCTCATTTCTGACTCTCAGTTCTGACTCTCTGTTCGGACTCTCTGTTCTGACTCTCTGTTCTGACTCTCAGTTCGGACTCTCTGTTCGGACTCTCTGTTCGGACTCTCTGTTCTGACTCTCTGTTCTGACTCTCTGTTCTGACTCTCTGTTCAGACTCTCTGTTCTGATGCTCAGTTCTGACTCTCAGTTCAGACTCTCAGTTCAGACTCTCAGTTCAGACTCTCAGTTCAGACTCTCTGTTCAGACTCTCTGTTCTGACTCTCTGTTCAGACTCTCAGTTCAGACTCTCAGTTCAGACTCTCAGTTCTGACTCTCTGTTCTGACTCTCAGTTCGGACTCTCAGTTCGGACTCTCTGTTCTGACTCTCTGTTCAGACTCTCTGTTCAGACTCTCTGTTCAGACTCTCTGTTCTGGCTCTCTGTTCGGACTCTCAGTTCGGACTCTCAGTTCGGACTCTCAGTTGGACTCTCAGTTCGGACTCTCAGTTCTGACTCTCAGTTCTGACTCTCTGTTCAGACTCTCTGTTCAGACTCTCTGTTCAGACTCTCAGTTCTGGCTCTCTGTTCTGGCTCTCTGTTCTGGCTCTCTGTTCTGGCTCTGTTCTGACTCTCTGTTCTGACTCTCAGTTCTGACTCTCAGTTCAGACTCTCAGTTCAGACTCTCAGTTCAGACTCTCTGTTCTGACTCTCTGTTCTGACTCTCTGTTCTGACTCTCAGTTCAGACTCTCAGTTCTGGCTCTCTGTTCGGACTCTCAGTTCGGACTCTCAGTTCAGACTCTCTGTTCTGGCTCTCAGTTCTGACTCTCATTTCTGACTCTCATTTCTGACTCTCTGTTCTGACTCTCAGTTCTGACTCTCTGTTCGGACTCTCTGTTCGGACTCTCTGTTCGGACTCTCTGTTCGGACTCTCTGTTCGGACTCTCTGTTCGGACTCTCAGTTCGGACTCTCAGTTCTGACTCTCAGTTCTGACTCTCTGTTCTGACTCTCTGTTCTGACTCTCTGTTCGGACTCTCAGTTCGGACTCTCAGTTCAGACTCTCAGTTCTGACTCTCAGTTCAGACTCTCAGTTCAGGCTCTCTGTTCTGGCTCTCTGTTCTGACTCTCAGTTCTGACTCTCTGTTCAGACTCTCAGTTCAGACTCTCTGTTCGGACTCTCTGTTCGGACTCTCAGTTCTGACTCTCTGTTCTGACTCTCTGTTCTGACTCTCTGTTCTGACTCTCAGTTCTGACTCTCAGTTCTGACTCTCTGTTCTGACTCTCTGTTCTGACTCTCTGTTCTGACTCTCAGTTCTGACTCTCAGTTCTGACTCTCTGTTTTGACTCTCTGTTCTGACTCTCTGTTCGGACTCTCAGTTCTGACTCTCTGCTCTGACTCTCTGTTCTGACTCTCTGTTCTGGCTCTCTGTTCTGGCTCTCTGTTCTGGCTCTCTGTTCTGGCTCTCTGTTCTGGCTCTCTGTTCTGACTCTCAGTTCTGACTCTCTGTTCTGACTCTCAGTTCTGACTCTCAGTTCAGACTCTCAGTTCAGACTCTCAGTTCAGACTCTCAGTTCAGACTCTCTGTTCTGACTCTCTGTTCTGACTCTCTGTTCTGACTCTCAGTTCTGACTCTCTGTTCTGACTCTCAGTTCAGACTCTCAGTTCTGACTCTCTGTTCTGACTCTCAGTTCGGACTCTCAGTTCTGACTCTCAGTTCGGACTCTCAGTTCGGACTCTCAGTTCTGACTCTCTGTTCTGACTCTCAGTTCAGACTCTCAGTTCAGACTCTCAGTTCAGACTCTCAGTTCAGACTCTCAGTTCTGGCTCTCAGTTCTGGCTCTCTGTTCTGACTCAGTTCTGACTCTCAGTTCTGACTCTCTGTTCTGACTCTCAGTTCGGACTCTCAGTTCGGACTCAGTTCGGACTCTCTGTTCTGACTCTCAGTTCGGACGCTCAGTTCGGACTCTCAGTTCGGACTCTCAGTTCGGACTCTCTGTTCTGACTCTCAGTTCTGACTCTCAGTTTGGACTCTCTGTTCTGACTCTCAGTTCGGACTCAGTTCTGACTCTCAGTTCTGACGCTCAGTTCTGACGCTCAGTTCGGACTCTCTGTTCGGACTCTCTGTTCGGACTCTCTGTTCGGACTCTCTGTTCGGACTCTCTGTTCGGACTCTCAGTTTGGACTCTCTGTTTGGACTCTCTGTTCTGGCTCTCTGTTCTGGCTCTCTGTTCTGACTCTCTGTTCGGACTCTCAGTTCGGACTCTCTGTTCTGGCTCTCTGTTCTGACTCTCAGTTCAGACTCTCAGTTCAGACTCTCAGTTCAGACTCTCTGTTCGGACTCTCAGTTCGGACTCTGTTCTGTCTCTCTGTTCGGACTCTCTGTTCGGACTCTCAGTTCTGACGCTCAGTTCTGACTCTCTGTTCGGACTCTCTTTTCTGGCTTTCTGTTCTGGCTCTCTGTTCGGACTCTCTGTTCGGACTCTCTGTTCGGACTCTCTGTTCGGACTCTCAGTTCGGACTCTCTGTTCTGACTCTCTGTTCTGACTCTCTGTTCTGACTCTCTGTTCTGACTCTCTGTTCGGATCCTCAGTTCGGACTCTCAGTTCGGACTCTCTGTTCTGACTCTCAGTTCAGACTCTCAGTTCTGGCTCTCTGTTCTGGCTCTCTGTTCTGGCTCTCTGTTCTGACTCTCTGTTCTGACTCTCTGTTCTGACTCTCAGTTCAGACTCTCAGTTCAGACTCTCAGTTCAGACTCTCTGTTCAGACTCTCTGTTCTGACTCTCTGTTCTGGCTCTCTGTTCTGGCTCTCTGTTCTGGACTCTCTGTTCTGACTCTCTGTTCTGACTCTCTGTTCTGACTCTCTGTTCTGACTCTCAGTTCGGACTCTCAGTTCAGACTCTCAGTTCAGACTCTCAGTTCGGACTCTCTGTTCAGACTCTCTGTTCGGACTCTCTGTTCAGACTCTCTGTTCAGACTCTCTGTTCGGACTCTCTGTTCTGGCTCTCTGTTCTGGCTCTCAGTTCTGGCTCTGTTCTGACTCTCTGTTCTGATTCCGTTCTGACTCTCTGTTCTGACTCTGTTCAGACTCTCTGTTCAGACTCTCTGTTCAGACTCTCTGTTCAGACTCTCTGTTCTGACTCTCAGTTCTGACTCTCAGTTCTGACTCTCAGTTCTGACTCTCTGTTCTGACTCTCAGTTCTGACTCTCTGTTCGGACTCTCTGTTCTGACTCTCAGTTCGGACTCTCAGTTCTGACTCTCTGTTCTGACTCTCTGTTCTGACTCTCAGTTCTGACTCTCAGTTCTGACTCTCTGTTCTGACTCTCTGTTCTGACTCTCTGTTCTGACTCTCTGTTCTGACTCTCAGTTCTGACTCTCTGTTCTGACTCTCAGTTCTGACTCTCAGTTCTGACTCTCTGTTCAGACTCTCTGTTCAGACTCTCTGTTCTGACTCTCTGTTCTGACTCTCTGTTCTGACTCTCTGTTCTGGACTCTCTGTTCGGACTCTCAGTTCGGACTCTCTGTTCGGACTCTCAGTTCTGACTCTCAGTTCTGACTCTCAGTTCTGGCTCTCTGTTCTGGCTCTCTGTTCTGACTCTCTGTTCTGACTCTCTGTTCGGACTCTCTGTTCGGACTCTCTGTTCTGACTCTCAGTTCTGGCTCTCTGTTCTGACTCTCTGTTCTGACTCTCTGTTCTGACTCTCTGTTCTGACTCTCTGTTCTGACTCTCAGTTCGGACTCTCTGTTTTGACTCTCTGTTCAGACTCTCTGTTCAGACTCTCTGTTCAGACTCTCTGTTCTGACTCTCTGTTCTGACTCTCAGTTCGGACTCTCTGTTCGGACTCTCTGTTCTGGCTCTCAGTTCTGGACTCTCAGTTCTGACTCTCAGTTCTGACTCTCAGTTCTGACTCTCCGTTCTGACTCTCTGTTCTGACTCTCTGTTCGGACTCTCAGTTCGGACTCTCTGTTCAGACTCTCTGTTCAGACTCTCTGTTCTGGCTCTCTGTTCGGACTCTCTGTTCGGACTCTCAGTTCTGACTCTCAGTTCTGACTCTCTGTTCGGACTCTCTGTTCGGACTCTCAGTTCTGGACTCTCAGTTCTGGCTCTCTGTTCTGACTCTCAGTTCTGACTCTCATTTCTGACTCTCATTTCTGACTCTCTGTTCTGACTCTCTGTTCTGGCTCTCTGTTCTGGCTCTCTGTTCTGGCTCTCTGTTCTGACTCTCAGTTCTGACTCTCAGTTCTGACTCTCTGTTCTGACTCTCTGTTCTGACTCTCAGTTCGGACTCTCTGTTCTGACTCTCAGTTCTGACTCTCTGTTCTGACTCTCTGTTCTGACTCTCTGTTCGGACTCTCTGTTCTGACTCTCTGTTCTGACTCTCAGTTCTGACTCTCTGTTCTGACTCTCTGTTCTGACTCTCTGTTCTGACTCTCTGTTCTGACTCTCTGTTCAGACTCTCTGTTCAGACTCTCTGTTCAGACTCTCTGTTCAGACTCTCTGTTCAGACTCTCTGTTCTGACTCTCTGTTCTGACTCTCAGTTCGGACTCTCTGTTCGGACTCTCTGTTCTGACTCTCTGTTCTGACTCTCAGTTCTGACTCTCAGTTCTGACTCTCTGTTCGGACTCTCTGTTCTGACTCTCTGTTCTGACTCTCTGTTCTGACTCTCAGTTCGGACTCTCAGTTCGGACTCTCTGTTCTGACTCTCAGTTCAGACTCTCAGTTCAGACTCTCAGTTCAGACTCTCAGTTCAGACTCTCTGTTCAGACTCTCTGTTCAGACTCTCTGTTCTGGCTCTCTGTTCTGGACTCTCAGTTCGGACTCTCAGTTCGGACTCTCAGTTCGGACTCTCTGTTCTGACTCTCAGTTCTGACTCTCAGTTCTGACTCTCAGTTCTGACTCTCTGTTCTGACTCTCTGTTCAGACTCTCTGTTCAGACTCTCTGTTCAGACTCTCTGTTCAGACTCTCTGTTCTGACTCTCTGTTCTGGCTCTCAGTTCTGGCTCTCTGTTCTGACTCTCAGTTCTGACTCTCAGTTCTGACTCTCTGTTCGGACTCTCTGTTCTGACTCTCTGTTCTGACTCTCTGTTCGGACTCTCTGTTCGGACTCTCTGTTCTGACTCTCTGTTCGGACTCTCAGTTCTGACTCTCTGTTCTGACTCTCTGTTCTGACTCTCTGTTCTGACTCTCTGTTCTGACTCTCTGTTCTGACTCTCAGTTCTGACTCTCAGTTCTGACTCTCTGTTCTGACTCTCAGTTCAGACTCTCAGTTCTGGCTCTCTGTTCTGGCTCTCTGTTCTGACTCTCTGTTCTGACTCTCTGTTCTGACTCTCAGTTCTGACTCTCAGTTCTGACTCTCTGTTCAGACTCTCTGTTCAGACTCTCAGTTCTGGCTCTCAGTTCTGGCTCTCAGTTCTGGCTCTCTGTTCTGACTCTCTGTTCTGACTCTCTGTTCTGACTCTCTGTTCTGACTCTCTGTTCTGACTCTCAGTTCGGACTCTCAGTTCTGACTCTCAGTTCGGACTCTCAGTTCGGACTCTCAGTTCGGACTCTCTGTTCTGACTCTCTGTTCTGACTCTCTGTTCGGACTCTCTGTTCGGACTCTCTGTTCGGACTCTCTGTTCTGGCTCTCTGTTCTGGCTCTCAGTTCTGACTCTCAGTTCTGACTCTCTGTTCTGACTCTCTGTTCTGACTCTCAGTTCTGACTCTCTGTTCAGACTCTCTGTTCAGACTCTCTGTTCTGACTCTCTGTTCAGACTCTCTGTTCTGACTCTCAGTTCTGACTCTCAGTTCTGACTCTCAGTTCTGACTCTCAGTTCTGACTCTCAGTTCTGACTCTCTGTTCGGACTCTCTGTTCTGACTCTCAGTTCTGACTCTCTGTTCTGACTCTCTGTTCTGACTCTCTGTTCAGACTCTCAGTTCAGACTCTCTGTTCAGACTCTCTGTTCTGACTCTCTGTTCTGACTCTCAGTTCTGACTCTCAGTTCTGACTCTCAGTTCGGACTCTCAGTTCTGGACTCTCTGTTCTGACTCTCTGTTCTGACTCTCAGTTCTGACTCTCAGTTCTGACTCTCTGTTCTGACTCTCTGTTCTGACTCTCTGTTCTGACTCTCAGTTCTGACTCTCAGTTCTGACTCTCAGTTCAGACTCTCAGTTCTGACTCTCAGTTCTGACTCTCAGTTCTGACTCTCTGTTCTGACTCTCTGTTCTGACTCTCAGTTCTGACTCTCTGTTCTGACTCTCTGTTCGGACTCTCTGTTCTGACTCTCTGTTCTGACTCTCTGTTCTGACTCTCTGTTCTGACTCTCTGTTCTGACTCTCAGTTCGGACTCTCAGTTCGGACTCTCTGTTCTGACTCTCTGTTCTGACTCTCTGTTCAGACTCTCAGTTCTGACTCTCAGTTCTGACTCTCAGTTCTGACTCTCTGTTCTGACTCTCTGTTCTGACTCTCTGTTCTGACTCTCAGTTCTGACTCTCTGTTCTGACTCTCAGTTCTGACTCTCAGTTCTGACTCTCAGTTCGGACTCTCTGTTCGGACTCTCTGTTCTGACTCTCAGTTCAGACTCTCAGTTCTGACTCTCAGTTCAGACTCTCAGTTCAGACTCTCTGTTCAGACTCTCTGTTCTGACTCTCTGTTCTGACTCTCTGTTCGGACTCTCAGTTCGGACTCTCAGTTCTGACTCTCAGTTCTGACTCTCAGTTCTGACTCTCAGTTCGGACTCTCAGTTCTGACTCTCTGTTCTGACTCTCTGTTCAGACTCTCTGTTCAGACTCTCTGTTCAGACTCTCTGTTCAGACTCTCTGTTCTGACTCTCTGTTCTGGCTCTCTGTTCTGGCTCTGTTCTGACTCTCAGTTCTGACTCTCAGTTCTGACTCTCAGTTCTGACTCTCCGTTCTGACTCTCTGTTCGGACTCTCAGTTCTGACTCTCTGTTCGGACTCTCAGTTCTGACTCTCTGTTCGGACTCTCAGTTCTGACTCTCTGTTCTGACTCTCTGTTCAGACTCTCTGTTCTGAGTCTCTGTTCTGACTCTCAGTTCTGACTCTCTGTTCTGACTCTCAGTTCTGACTCTCAGTTCAGACTCTCAGTTCAGACTCTCAGTTCAGACTCTCAGTTCTGACTCTCTGTTCTGACTCTCTGTTCTGACTCTCTGTTCTGACTCTCAGTTCTGACTCTCAGTTCTGGCTCTCTGTTCTGGCTCTCAGTTCTGGCTCTCAGTTCTGGCTCTCAGTTCTGGCTCTCTGTTCTGACTCTCTGTTCTGACTCTCTGTTCAGACTCTCTGTTCTGACTCTCTTTTCTGACTCTCAGTTCAGACTCTCTGTTCTGGCTCTCATTTCTGACTCTCAGTTCTGACTCTCAGTTCTGACTCTCTGTTCGGACTCTCTGTTCTGACTCTCTGTTCTGACTCTCTGTTCTGACTCTCAGTTCGGACTCTCAGTTCGGACTCTCTGTTCTGACTCTCTGTTCAGACTCTCAGTTCAGACTCTCAGTTCAGACTCTCTGTTCAGACTCTCTGTTCTGGCTCTCTGTTCTGGCTCTCTGTTCTGGCTCTCAGTTCGGACTCTCAGTTCGGACTCTCAGTTCGGACTCTCAGTTCGGACTCTCAGTTCGGACTCTCAGTTCTGACTCTCAGTTCTGACTCTCAGTTCTGACTCTCAGTTCTGACTCTCTGTTCAGACTCTCTGTTCAGACTCTCTGTTCTGGCTCTCTGTTCTGGCTCTCTGTTCTGGACTCTCAGTTCGGACTCTCAGTTCTGACTCTCAGTTCTGACTCTCAGTTCTGACTCTCTGTTCTGACTCTCTGTTCAGACTCTCTGTTCTGAGTCTCTGTTCTGATGCTCTAGTTCTGACTCTCAGTTCTGACTCTCAGTTCAGACTCTCAGTTCAGACTCTCAGTTCAGACTCTCAGTTCAGACTCTCTGTTCTGACTCTCTGTTCTGACTCTCAGTTCAGACTCTCAGTTCTTGCTCTCTGTTCTGGCTCTCTGTTCTGACTCTCTGTTCTGACTCTCAGTTCTGACTCTCAGTTCTGACTCTCAGTTCGGACTCTCTTTTCTGACTCTGTTCAGACTCTCAGTTCAGACTCTCAGTTCAGACTCTCTGTTCAGACTCTCTGTTCTGGCTCTCTGTTCTGGCTCTCTGTTCTGGCTCTCAGTTCGGACTCTCAGTTCGGACTCTCAGTTCGGACTCTCAGTTCGGACTCTCAGTTTTGACTCTCAGTTTTGACTCTCAGTTCTGACTCTCTGTTCAGACTCTCTGTTCAGACTCTCTGTTCAGACTCTCAGTTCTGGCTCTCTGTTCTTGCTCTCTGTTCTGGCTCTCTTTTCTGACTCTCATTTCTGACTCTCTGTTCGGACTCTCTGTTCGGACTCTCTGTTCGGACGCTCTGTTCGGACGCTCTGTTCGGACGCTCTGTTCGGACGCTCTGTTCGGACTCTCAGTTCGGACTCTCAGTTCGGACTCTCTGTTCGGACCCTCTGTTCGGACCCTCTGTTCGGACCCTCTGTTCGGACTCTCTGTTCGGACTCTCTGTTCGGACTCTCAGTTCGGACTCTCAGTTCGGACTCTCAGTTCGGACTCTCTGTTCTGACTCTCTGTTCGGACTCTCTGTTCTGACTCTCTGTTCGGACCCTCAGTTCGGACTCTCTGTTCTGACTCTCTGTTCGGACTCTCTGTTTCGACTCTCTGTTCTGACTCTCTGTTCTGACTCTCTGTTCGGACTCTCAGTTCAGACTCTCTGTTCTGACTCTCTGTTCTGACTCTCAGTTCGGACTCAGTTCTGACTCTCAATAATCTCAAGGAAATTGAATCAAAAGCAACTGGATTTGGTTTTTGTCTTGAAGACGTTTCACCTCTCATCCGAGAGGCTTCATCAGTTCCTGCTCCCTTGACTAGGCTGAGACTAGTCCACCTAGCCGGTGTTGAGGTCCACACCGGCTAGTTGGATTCGATTCAATTTCCTTGAGATAACTATGACCTGGATGAATGAGAATATTCACAAGCTTCTGACTCTCAGGTTTCTGTGGGGGATCAGTTTCAGGTTCTGATGAACAGATCCAGTGCGGGCAGCAGCAGCGGTGCCGTGTCACAACTGGATCCCTTCACATGTTTCAGTCAGCACTCAGCACATGCAGAGCTGATTCTGTCCACTCAGCCTGATTCTGAAGTGGCTTAAGTAGCAAAAACAATCATCCACAACAAGCAATCAGTCAGCAGCCATCTCCGCTCTGCACAGGGGACGCTCAGCCTTAAAGAATAATGTGACTGCACGCCGGGCCGGGTCATTAATAATGGTCTGTGTTGGTCTCAGTCCAAACAGAGTCGACTCTGTCAATACTGACCTTCTCCCATTAATCCCCATTAACATCGTGGGCAGTAAAGGGCAGCTCTAAACGCCGTATTGATATTATATTAAGGCCTGGAGCTGCTGGCGTCTGCTGAGGACGGCAGTCTGCCCGGCTTCACACTCTGCAGCACAGTTTGGCCCAGTGAGCGTCTGTGAAAGTGAGAGTGTGTCGCATATTTTAGGGATTATCTCAGCAACAGGACCGGCTAAATTTAGGACGTATTAAAGTGGACAATATGTTTTCTCATGAAGTTTGAGGAAAGTGAAAACCTGGCTCTGAATGCAGCCGTGGATCCACTGTGACATTAATTAAATGGACCAGGTGAACCTGGACCAGAGGCTCAGACAGTGCATTTAAATTCTCTCATATTGAATCATCTGTAAGCCAGCAGGGATTGCCTGAAGAGCCACCGGAGGCTTGGTGTTAAAGCACGATGAAGATGGCATTACGTCTGCAGATTGAGGTCAAATATTGTTTATGAAAAGGCACAAAGGAGCTTTAGAAATCCTGCCGCGTGTCCCTCTCCAATATGAGCAGGCAGAGAGGGAGGATTGTCATTTATACAAACCAAAGGTCAGCGCTGATTGAATTCTCTTCTGGGGGAAAAAGGGCAAAGCCAGAAATACCAAAAACCTCCTGAAACGGAGCCCGAAGGCGAGGTGCTGCGAGCTGAGAGGGGCCGCCATTCATCTGCTTACCACTGGCTGAACTCTTAGCAGAGGACTCTGTGCTTCAGTATCCCCCTGCCTCCGTTTTTTGCTCTTTGGTATCTAAAATAACTGTCCCGGTGGGAAAGTGACGACAGTGACTCACACTCTCTCTCGAACGGCTGGTGGGAGATGCAGCGGTGAAATGCATGCTGGTTGCTCTGACAGCTTGTTGGAGCAGCTTTAAATGAGCAGCACACTTCACAGCCTGACTAATACTGAGAGACGGTGACAGAGGTGTTTTTGTCTCTGTAAAATCATCTGTACAAAGCCGATGTGTGTGTGTATATATATCTATATCTATATCTATCTCACTCCACCGACACAGATGCTTCTTTCTTTGTGCCTCTGTGATGGCGGATGAAGATTATTTCTGTGCATGCCTGAAGCTCCGTGTTAATATATTGATGAAGGTAACATCGATAGACCTCCTCCTGCTCCTTTGTCACACTCTTCTTTGCTCTGGTCCTTTCATCCCGTCCCTCCCTCCCTCCCTCCCTCCCTCCCTCCCTGCCTCCCTGCCTCCCTGCCTCCCTCCCTCCTCGCCTCACTCCCTGCCTGCCTGCCTCCCTGCCTCCCTCCCTTCTCGCCTCCCTCCCTGCCTCCTCGCCTCCCTCCCTCTCTGCCTCCCTCCTGCCTCCCTCCCTCCCTCCTCCCTCCCTGCCTCCTGCCTCCCTCCTCGCCTCCCTCCCTCCTCGCCTCCTGCCTCCCTCCCTGCCTCCCTGCCTCCCTCCTCGCCTCCCTCGCTCCTCGCCTCCTGCCTCCCTCCTCGCCTCCCTCCCTCCTCGCCTACTGCCTCCCTCCTGCCTCCCTCCCTGCCTCCCTGCCTCCCTCCTTGCCTCCTGCCTCCCTCCCTCCCTCCCTCCCTGCCTCCCTCCCTCCTCCCTCCCTCCCTCCCTCCCTCCTCCCTCCTCCCTCCTCACCTCCCTCCCTTCCTCCCTCCCTGCCTCCTGCCTCCCTCCCTCCTCCCTCCCTGCCTCCCTCCCTCCTCACCTGCCTCCCTCCTCCTCAGGCAGCCTCTCTGTGAGCGAGGTCGCCGGGCTGCTGGAGCAGGAGACCCTGCAGCTGCTGAAGAAAGAGTGTGGAGGTCTTCAGACGCTGCTCAAGAACAACCACCAAGTCTTCAGAGGTAGCTGGGCCTCACACGTGACATCCTGCTGTATTGATCACCACCATTGTTTCCTATCAGTGCTGCTGACAGTAGATTAGACACCAGTCTAAATGACAAACACAAACAGTTAGCATGTAGCCTATGAGTTTCACAGTAAAGGCTGTTGTCAGGACATGAAACCAATGATCTGTTGGTCTTCACAAGTCAACACTTGGTCGTCTAACGATGGCAAAGACAGTCGAATCAGAATGACAGATTAGTGATTAATAATTACCAACATTATCTTTTCGCCTCACGGCCATAAATGACTCTTTGTCTCAGTTGTCGTCATCTGACAAAGTGTTATCATTTCACCGCTTCATCAATCATCGGTGACTAAAAAGATGGTGGATATTTAAAATGTGGAGAGACATCGGTCCATATTTCAAAGTAAAACGACAGCAGTTAGCTAACGTTAGCATTCAGCCAGTTCCTAGTCCTCGATGTTTCTCATCAAAGAAACAAGGACGTTCAAAAGATGATCAGAAAACATCCAAATCACACACTCGTCCTCGTCCCCTCTGAAGTTTTGCTCCTTCTCTTTCAGTTGAAGGGGGGAGGGTGTTCATCAGAGACTGGAGGGACAGGAAGGCCTCCAGGGCGAACACCAGGAGGACGCCCGTCGCCCCCGGTGCCCTGAAAACCCGCCCCTGCTGGTTTTATGACCATCACCCTCAGCGCTGCCCCCTGCAGGCCGAACACTGTGCCTTCGCCCACGGACCAGAAGACCTCCGACCCTCGACAAGACCTCTGAAGAAGATAAAACACAAAGCCTTCTGATTGGCTCGTTCCTCCTGAACACTTGAAACCAGTGTTCAGTCTGTTCAGCCACGAAGCCACACAGAGGAAGAAGCTCACTTCCAAACATTATGAGTGTTACTGATGGGACGTTACATCATTTCTGGGAACTGAGGTTTTGTAATTTCACAGTATCGTCTTTCGTCTGTGAAGCTTCCTGGTGCAGCTTCAGTCTCTCAGCTGGAGCTCCCGACTCCTCCGGTGTACTCTGTCTGCTGAACTTCATTTCCAGGGATCATCCTTTTTATTTATTGAAGAAGTGGACTGGTACAGCTCAGAAACGTGTAAACTCACTGTCAACATCTTGGTATTTATTTAAAGATCACCAAGTCTATCATGCTTTTCTTTTTTTATCGTCTGTCATCCTGGGGAGAGGTTTGTCCAGCACTCAGCACATTCTCCAACTTTTAACTCCGCTGCAGCAGAACTTTAAAAGCTTTCACAAACATCACTCTGACAGTTAGTTCACCTCAGACGGCTGCTTTGAGGTTCACAGTCAGGCCAGAGGATAAAGACCGGGTGGCGTCTGAACAAAGTAAATGTTAGCACTATGAATTATTTGTTGGCAGCAGTTGAGGGTGAGCTGCATGTCGTCCCCTCTGGACGGCGCTCGCTGCTGAGGCGCTCTGACACGGTTTGCCGTCACCCTGTGGCTCAAATGTCACAGAGACTGAAGCCCAGCGAGGTGAAGGGCAGTGACAACAATCACACCGGTTAAATCTCTCTACTGATATCCACTGTAAGAAGCTGGACGTATCATCGTTAGCATCAGTTTAATCAATGTTGATCTATGTCACAGGATCGTTAGTGATGTGCTGAGGGCCGTCTGCTGACATTAAACGATATCTTGGTCGTCACTTTTGAGTCCACTAAGCTGCTAAATGACTCCTGAAGTTAAAGGTTCAGTTCACCAAAGTATAGTAAAAACATCTCAATTTTTCTACCAGAATAAAAAAATGAAACGTTTGCAAAAATGACAAATTGGCTCCTGTTTTTTAATTGTCTCATCATTTGGAGTGACAAACATTATATTGTCACTCACTGTCTTTTACTTTAGTCTTAGCATCAGTTAGTTTGACTCACTAAGTCTAGATTTTGATTAATTTCATGGTTTTGTTGGAGCTTAGTAATGTAGTGGTGTCTAACTTTGGCGTTGACAGGTGGCTGTCTCACTGTTGTGATGTAGTATTAATGGTACTTGTGACTGAACATCTCCTTTACGTGGTTTTTCATAAGTCAGATAAACCGACGTGTAAAAAGCTCCACATTAAAGCGAGCGGCATGTTCGCTCTCAGGCAGCTGCTGTGTTTCCTTCTGCTCCTGCTCACAGTGTCAATCCAGACTAACGTCCAGGGGTAGTTGTGTTCGTCCACCTGGAGCATCTGAACGTCTTCCTGGACCCTGTGGAGTGCTGATGGATCACTTACTGAAGGTGAGAGGACATGAAGGACCGTGGAGCTGAAAGTGAGTGTGGTTATTTCCTGACAGGCAGTCTTCAGTCATAATGTGTTCTGCTCTGTGAGGGTTTTAATGACCATACACACACACACACACACACACACACACACACACACACACACACACACACTTCCATCATTATGGTTCCTGGAAGAAATCAATTCATGAAATTCTCCTGCCACCGCGGCTCTGCAGCGATGACCCGGTCCATCGACCCGCTGCCCTACATTTAACTGCTGAGGAGTGTGACGTGGTCGGGGAGCCGAGGCGTTCACCGGCCCGATCTCACCACACTGGTGCTGACCCGGTGACCCCGGCCCTTCTGACCGCCCTCCAATCAGCAATCATTACCACTCTGTTCATGTCCGCCGCCTCGCACCGCTGCCCCGGAGGCCACAGGAGGAGACTCAGAGCCCTCCTCCACCCTCCCCCCTCCTCCTCCCCCCTCCTCCTCCACCCTCCCCCACCCTCCTCCTCCACCCTCCCCCACCCTCCTGGGACTTTGAGCACATCACATGGACCCGGTCACACAAGAATAAGTTCTGACTGTAGGACAGAAACAAACACAGGTAAAGGTAGCTGCTGTATCACACGGACCTGTTGTACAGGTGTGTGACAGTGAGCGTGACTCGATCACTGGATATCAGACTGTGTGAATAGCAGCTGCATGTTGCAGCCTGAGCTCCAGGTCCAGTGGACCGTCAGGACCCGGCTGCTGTTCTGCTGCAGAACTATGTGAGCTATGTAAACACACAGTTTCCTCTTAAACCTGATCCGACTCTCACAACGTCTGACGCTCTGTTGCTTATTCATTCTGCCAGTCTTCACATGTCAGCGGTGTCTCGCAGTATCTTCAGAGATGAGCGTCTTTGTTTGAACATGTGTTTTGTAGATGCTGAAAGCAAAGGACGGGCAGAGGAACATTAGCAGACTGAATCTAGGTCAGAGAGAAGAAGTGGCTGCATTTCTTCTGCCGAAGCCAACAACTTTCCCTGTGTTCCCCTCATGCTTTATTCATCGTGGCACCATGGGGCCGATGTAATGTGGCGTCTCCCAGACACTATTTTGGACGTACAGAAGTCTCGCTCAGCACAGCAAACCATGTAGGACTGAGACGCTGACGGCTGCCACTGCCGTGAAGTCTTCTGTTTGATTGCCTCAGAAAGCCGTATCTGTCTCTTCTCAGTGGTGTTTTCTTTGTGAGTGTTGTGGAGAGGCGGGTTGTTTCAGTGTGTTCAGTGTTGTGTGTATCTGCTGAGCTGCAGACACACAACATGTACAGTTCACTGAGCCGGCTGCTGCGCCTGAGCTGAGACCACCAGCAGATTAACACCTGAACTGATTGGTCATTGATTTCATGCCCTGGACTTCAGCAGGCTTCTCAGGTCCAACTGCTGTCTCGCTACAGACTTTGCCATCACTAGCTGTTTTTACTAGCATCTGCCAGCTAAATAAGCTAACGTTAGCTTCATGAGTTGGTTGAAAACACTGTATCCTGCTAACTTTGAGCTATCTTGAGAAACATGTTTAGCTACGATTGTTGGCGTGTAGCTGAGCACTGACAGAGCCGGAGAGATGCTAACGTTAGCCTATGACCTGCTGTAGGCCTTGGCGGTGCTGGACTAACACTTCTTGGCTGTAAACAGTTTAGCCGGACATGCTAACATTTGCAGCTCCACACAGTTTAATCTCAGCCGTGACTTTAGACGGCGCTCAGTGTTTGGACTGAAGCCTGGCCCATCCTGTGAGAAGTTTCTGGAGACGTTTCACTGTCAGCGTTCTTAATCATTCCATGCTGCTATCCAGCGAGACAAAAGAAATTCCATCGCCTGTTAGTGTCCATCACGTTGTGCACATGTAGTTCATGTGCAGTGTGTGTGTGTGTGTGTGTGTTCATCTGGTGGAACTACACACTGTGTGCAGCACATTTCACTGCCTGGATTATCAAGCCAGTTGCTTTTGGCCTCTGGATGTAGAAAACACTAAAACAAATATTCAAAGAAATCATAACTCATGTAAATAACATGAATGAAAACACGTGTGTCTGCTTCTTCAAACTTTGGTCTTGAACTTACTGTAACGGAAGAACTCCAGGAACAAGCTGAAACAAGTCTTTAATCCTGTCACACATGAGCTTCCACAGGTCGATGATGATGCTCACATCCAGGCCTCGATCTCTATCTGCAGGCTGACGAGTGGAAGGCAGATAAGAGTCTGTTACGTGTCTGACTGTAGCTGCAGGAGCAGCCGTCTCACCTACTCTACCTCCCCTCACCTAACAGCCTCGGACTCACCTTCCTCGCCGCCTGCTCAGACCTGGGTCACCCTCAGAGATCAGGGTGTCACACCTGGTGCTCCACAGATCCACACATTCACCATTTAACATGTTACAGCTGTGTGATCACCAGTGGAGAGCAGCCAAGCGTGGATGGTGAGAGCCGGAAATACACAAAGCACCCGGGCCGTGCCGCGGCATCTATCCAACAGACACGCAGTTAAAATTAGAACAAGTTCCTGCGAGTATGAAGCCTTCGTATCGATCATATATCTCTGATCAATCCCGTCTGTTAAACCAGAACAGAGAGATATCCTTCCCAACAGAATCCAGGATCGATCCACAGCATGGAAATGCATGTTGTCGCTTGTGGAAGCTGCCACTCGGGAGCCGATCCACTGAATGAATATTTGATGAGATGTTAATCTAACACTGTGTTCTGCATAAAGTGTGATGTGTGTATTCCCCCTCTCCAGTCCTTTCCCCACTGCTCATCACATCAAAATATAGATTTTCATTTTTCATGAACTATCAACTTACTGCCTGTTTCAGTCTGAGCAGCCGCTGCAGAGTCTGGGGATGTGGAAGTGCTGAGCTTACATGTTTACTCGACCAGTTCTCATCTGTCTGTTCAACTGATGACATCTGGTTTTCCTTTCAGACATTCAAAAAAATCAAACTGAGCTTTTATCCTGATCATGGAGCAACCTGCCAGACTGACAGTACTTGGACCACCAGGTGAACACATAAAGCTGTGGTTCTGTTTCATAGCACAGGTGATCATCTCCAACTCTCTTTAAGACTTATTGATCCAACAAACACAAGCTGCCTGCCACTATATCTGCACAGCGTTGGAAACTAATGGCTTCTTCTTCTTCTTCAGCAGCATCAGTGATGACTCGCTGCTGCTTTCACTCGCTCTGTGTCGTCTCGTCGCCTCCACAGCTTCCAGGTCTACAGGTTTCTACTCAGACAGTGTTACAAACAGAAGATTCAGAGTGCTGACGGAGGAGGAGGCTCGCCTGCTGTATGTCAAATGATGAAAGACAGATTTGACATAAAAGGAGGAGGAAGTGAGAGAAGGTGGAAGCTGAGGGCCCTTTACTGAAGTTCTGTACAGTTCTGAGGTTCGTGTACTTTACTTGAGATTTTCCATTTTCTGTAACCACTACAGTTTGGAGCTAAATATTGTATTTTTGACTCACTCAGATAAAGAAACCGAACAAACAAACAAACAAAACCCCCCACTGATTTTGATGATCAGAAAAATCCTACACCGTCTGAGAATCACACAAACCTGCTTTACATGAACAACCCTGACAAACGCAGCTCTGCTGTGTGAAAGCTGAGCCGGTCTATCAGATCATCAGTCACATGTCATCCCAGCAGCTGAAGATTCAGGATGACTTTGGCCTTCAGCAGCCTACAGGCCTGAACCAGATGCTATCGTTCTCGTAGGACTCCAGTTTTGCTCTCTTTCCAGCAAACATGATGCAATATGACACAAAGATGGGCCCGCTGCCTTCAGAGTGACATCACACCTTTAGCTGATGATGGTGTGAAGAACCCAGCACCCAGTCCCCACGAGGTAAACAGCTCGCCTTCGCCAACTCGCTAAAGTGGAAAAAAGAAAAGGAGCATCTGACCAACATCAGAGCATCTCGCCGGCTCTGAAGTGAAATCAGAATGGGGTTACCATAGAGGCAGACCTGAGGAGGGGTGTCGTTACCATGGGAGACGGGCCCGGATGACCCAGATGGCACAAAAGCAGCTTAGGTGATTGGACCACAGTGCTTTGACAGCTACGCTTAGTCAGTCTGATCTCATCCAGAGGAAGCGGCACCGCCCAGAACCCTGACCCAATACACACGGTTCTGTTCCATGATGGGCGGAACGTAATCCTGCATTTGAATTGTGTTTAAAAATAAAAAAAAAGCATCATCAAGCACAGCCTCTCCACACACAGAGCTGTGTTATCTGTGTGTGTGTGTGTGTGTTTGGAGGTGGACACCGCTGGCAGCCAATAAGGAAACGTTAAACAGTCCAGCAGACACATGTGGCTGCACAGCGGAGAGCAAACAGTGTCACAACACAGACACGACTGTGGCTGTGCTGCTGCTGCTTTAATTAAAGCTGTTCACTGCAGCGTGCGTCTGATTAACACTGTGATCACCTGACGCTCCAACAGAGACTCAGGGGAATACAGTCACACCGTCCACGAGGCAGTGGAACAAGTACTCAGATTGAATAAAAAAAGAGTTCTGCATTAAATGATCAGAAAACAACAGGACCTTCGTTAGACTGTGATCAACTCTGCTGGCTGTCTGAGGGCGTGTCCACCACCACTGGGACTATTTGTGTTAGTGCTGTTAGTCACACAAGGATTTATTTGCCCCACACAGACAGATTACCTCACTGTGCAAGCCAGCAATCACTGAACTCAGCACTCACCAGAGGCTCTGTTCTCAGAGGTCGTCTGCTGCTGCAGTCGGGTTGATTAATAGGAGTGAAGATGAATCTGCTCAGAGTTTGACAGTAATGTGGGAGCTGTCCTCTCGTCAGCGTCAGGCTCCGGATCAGAGCACATCTGTGTTCATTCCTCCACAAGGTCTGGCTCTCTGACACCTCATGAAACCACATTATATGAGCATGTTATTGTTACTGTTCCAGTACTGATTAACATCAAGATAATCTGGATTTAGACATGTATCAGTCCCATACAGCTGATGCAAACTGAAATCATTTACTGTTGCCACCAGATTGATTTCCAGCTCCCGTACATGTGAATCAGAGCAGAGCCTGATGAAGGCTGTCAGCTGTGCTTTATTTCATACGATGCATGGCACTTTGGCTCCAGTGAAGGTACGAGCCTAAAATATTTAGTGCTGCAGCCTGTGACAGTATGATGATGATGATGCGTAACCATCATGTTACTGTGAGAATCATGGCCATGTGCTGATATTCAACACGGGTTTCAGTGCATCATGTAAGAGCCCCAACCAGACGGATCAGAAGGACGCCCTCTTTCTGTTGAAGCGTCTGCTATAGATTGGACTGAATATCCATCTGTCTCATCTCTAATGAGATTCTCTCAGTCTTTAACATGATATCAAAGACCAGAATCCACATACAGCAGACACTTTCATTATTCAAACCAGCCTGCATGTCCACAGTCAAAAGAAGCAGCTGCTTTAAAATGGCTTTCCTCAATCTAATCGCGTGTTGACAGGAATGTTTGGAAGCCTCTTCTTTGCTTTTAAAGACTCTCTCTGCCTCCCCAGAGAGGGAAAGAGTGGGCGACGTCTGCTGGAAATAGCACCCGTCGAGAAAGGATGAATCAACGCTGCACCTTATGCTTAATTAAAGATTAACGAGGAATTGCTAGCTGATGTGGAGGGTGTTCAAAGCCTCACTTTACTTCTCTGATTAGGGGTTACGTAACACTGGTTAATACTGCATGGACCGCGCTGAGACACTGATGACATCTGCCAGTGTGGCAGAATCAATCCTGCCGTGACGGGCGGCAACATTTGAAGCTACTCTTCTGCCAAGACATTGATTATCTGGCTGCTGCAGCTGCTAATCACTTCAATCACACTGATTTGTACCTGAATTAATGATGAACCCCAGGAAAGAGTCCACGTGGCTGGAATTCAGTGTGTCGTCTCTTTGTTTGAGGCACTGACGGAGTAATGAACTGCTGCCGCTGCCTGCTGCCTCCTGCTGCTGCTGCTGCCTCCTGCTGCTGCTGCTGCCTCCTGCTGCTGCTGCTGCTTCCTGCTGCTTCCTGCTGCTGCTGCCTCCTGCTGCTGCTGCTGCCTCCTGCTGCATGCTGCTTCCTGCTGCTGCTGCTGCTGCCTCCTGCTTCCTGCTGCTGCTGCCTCCTGCTGCATGCTGCTGCTGCCTCCTGCTGCTGCATGCTGCTGCTGCTGCTGCTGCTGCTGCTGCCTGCTGCTGCTGCATGCTGCTGCTGCCTCCTGCCTCCTGCTGCATGCTGCTTCCTGCTGCTGCTGCCTCCTGCTGCTGCTGCCTCCTGCCTCCTGCTGCCTGCTGCTGCTACCTGCTGCTGCTTCCTGCTGCTGCTGCTCCACTGACACTCAGAGTTACAGGTTTGAAAAAGCTGATACATCTGTCAGTACATCTTTTCTGTCAGCCTCAAGCAGGTAAACACAACAACAACAACAACAACAACAAACAGCAGCTACAATAAAACAACAACCAAATCAAACAAAATACAACAAGAAAACTGATAAGAACAAAAACAATATAAAAATCAACTTAACAACAAACTACTACAAAAACTTGAAACAAAACAAAACAAAAAAGCACAAAACAACAAACAACAATCACAGTAAAACCACAACCAAAATAAAAAACAACAAATGAACAACACCAAACAAACCATAAATGAACAGAAATCAATCCTGTCGTCACATCAGACGTACCTCAGCTCAGTCAGTCGAGGTGACAGACGTTCCTCAGTAGATGGACGACATGTTGAGTCTTTACATGCAGTGAGGAAACAAACACCTCGTTGGAAACATCTTCTCCTGATCTGCCTTCACTTCTCTTTGTCTCAGACGGAGACGGACAGGGAGCAACATTTACATTTTACTGCTCTGGACAGCACCTTCATCTTTTACCAAAACACATTTTTATTTATGGCCACAGCCAGTGGGAGTAGTTGTAAACACACACACACACACACACACACACACACACACACACACTTGGGACCGGCCCAGTACAAGTACATTCTTGTTCTTCTGGCCAGTGATCCGTGAAGCTCGCTCGCCGGCGTCCTGACAGTAGTTTTTGGAGCTCAGTTCCTTTGTACAATTCAAAGCAGTGAGTTCTGCTGCTTCATGTTTCCACCCTCCAGTTTTACACTGAACATCCTGATCCGAGCGCCACTATAGCCTTTAAATCCTCATGAATATCTGATGGCTGTGTGCTGTGTCCCACAGAGGAACCAGAGAGAGTCGCAGTGACTGCTTTCCTGCTCGGCCTCCCGTGACTCATGACACTTATTGAGCATGAGTCACTACGCTGCCGTCCACACCTTCAACAGCATCCAGCCTGGAAAATGCCTGGCAGGTTGGTCGAAGCAGATGTCTGTGGATGCAGCCTGTTCTGGGGGAGTCTTGTCCTTCATGCTGATGGGTCGCAGTGAACACCAGACAGGGATGAGTAAGAGCGGAGGTACTGTAAGATGGAGGCAGGACAGACTTCCACCACGGGGGATTCCACTTCAGATCCGTCTGTGTAGGGAGAGAGTCGGAGGCAGAGCTGCAGAGCCGTGAGTCAGTGCTCACACTGTGTTTACTATGGCAGGAGGCTGAGGCTCAGGGGACGGCTGGGGAAATTATAGATCACATAATGTATTCATGTAGGAGATGTAGAGACGCTCTGACGCTGCTGCAACTCTTAACTTTCACAAACTTTAAACACACAACATGAATAAACCGCCTCCGTCTCACATCTGATGAAAACTGATGACAAAGTTAGTTTCTTGACAAACAGGAAATCGTACTTTGAATACTTTAGTAGTTAAAGCGGGACAAATGTTGGGTCCAATTAAGTGTTCACGATGAAAACAGAAGCAGATTTACCACTCAGAAGTTCTAGATATCTTTTTAACCAACAGGCCATAAATCTGTTTCTCTTACAGAAGAGATGAGCACTGTTGGCCTGTGAACATCAGGTGCACCAGCTGGAACGACAGGTGTTGCTGGAAGATTTAGTCAGCTGTACCTAGGTGGCAAATTAAGCCACTGTTAGCTTGATATGCCATTTTCAAAATGATGCGTGAGGAGTTCTGAACTGAAGAAGCCTCTTGGATTAGAGGTGAAACGTCCGGTCGTCTACGATATAGCACCTAGAAGAGTGCTATATGGGAACTCTATGCAGTACGGCCAGCGCACACCGCTTCAACATGTAGGAAAATGCTAAGCTAAGCTACACAGTCCAGCTGGCAAAGGGCCGCAGGTCGGATTCAAACCCAGCGAGGACACACCTCTGCACATAGACTCCTGCTCTACAGCGGCGCTGCTGCGGCGCCCAGCATGGACCCATCTATTGTTTCACCAGCAACACTTGGACAATTTCCCAGCTCCAAAAATTCACTGGATTTTGAGATGTGCGGTTTTCATCCGACAGCAGCAATGAATAACAATGAAGACGCTTCCATTTAGCAGAATGCAGAGGGTGAACTGCGTCTCTGTCACACTGTAATGCTGTAATGGCAGCAATCACACAGGGTCATCACACTGTGGGCTGCTGCTGATGTGACAGTGATGGGCTCATTAATGACCGAAGCGCTGATTCACAAAGCTGTGCTGTATAATGCAGCGACCATCAGGAGAACGGGACAAACCGACCAGCCTCTCAGTGTCCTGAGACCTTAGAGTCCTGAGAAAGGACTCAGCTTTTTTATAATATATCATGAAATAATGAACATTCAGAGTCTCTGATATCTTTTAGCAGCACATTTCATCTGCTGACCCTACTTGCTGTTTCCATCTCCTGGTCTTCATCCACAGCACATGTGTCATGAAGAAAAGGGCTGAGTGTATATTACAGTGTATTTGACTGTAACATTATCTTTGGACTGGCTCCTCTCACTCTCTGCTACAGAAGCTGTAATGCTGCATCACGTGCCTGCTGGCCCGGCCCGCTCTGCTGGCCCGGCCCGCTCTGCTGGCCCGGCCCGCTCTGCTGCCGGCCCGCTGCAGCCCGGCTGGCTTCAAAGCGCTCCTGTGGCCTAATGATAATGAATGCAGTGTGTCTGCTGGATGTGCTTAGTGGCTCCCTGTCAATCTGTTCCACTCAGGCTCAGGTTACAGCTGCTCGTCCACGGCTCTCCCTGCACGAGCCGCCACTGCCAAGAAAGACAGTTTCCTGCTTTGTTTTCCTGCGGTCACGAACCCTCTGCAGAAACAATGTGTTTGTGACCCTGTGGTCGGATCACATGATGCTTTTTAAATCCAAATACTGCAGTCAGCAGCTTCATAAGCAGCGCTGAACTTCTGCACTATTATTTTCTGTGTCTTTTGCAAAGGCATCCAGGAAGCTTGTGTAATGTGTTTCAAAGCTTCCTGGAGAGAGTCTGTGACTGTATGAAAGGATTGATGAAGAAATCAATAAATAGACCAGGCGCAGCCCGCTGGGTCATTAATAAAACACTAAAGGAGTCCTTTCAGAAGTGGCTTTATGTGCTCTGTCCTCATTGGGTCAAAGCAATCTATTTATGCTTCCTGCTCACCCCTGCTATCTCTGCATCCACTCCTTTAGGTCTCCAGATAAAAGAGGGCTCATTGTGAACAAAGCCGAGCGTTTGACAGGCCCGGACACCTGCAGCGGGCCGAACCATTCTGTGTGCTCAGGTCCGATAGAACAGGCCAGCTGAGGGTGGGAGGAACCATTTGGTTCTGGCTGCAGGCTTGTGTCATGGTCAGTGTGCTAAGCCCTTGAATGCTGTCAGAGTGTTCCTGGAGCTGCATGGATGCAATAAGAATAACGTCTTTTCTTTTCATGTGTGACTTTAAATAAGGAAACAGATAATGGAGACTTGATAATCTCTGTGGACGGCAATAACAAGCCCCATGTAAATGATATTTACATCCACTCGGAGAGCATGTGCTGCCAGAGATGGTGTGATAACTTCCCAGACTGGGGAGTTGCTATGGGAACATGACTCATCACAAGTCTTCCTGCTTTACCTGTGCCAGCTGCACAGTGCTCATGAAAGCTATTTCATGCTCCTTTTGTTTGCCAACCAGCAGCGCTGAGCCTCCATTTCAATAACATATCATATCAGATGTCTGGGAAAACACAATGTAACACAAGCGCTAAGAAGGGTTTGTTGCAAATATGTTCACAATACTTCAGGATGTGATTTACAGCCTCAACACAGTGAGGTAGTGACTGAATCAGCCAATCAGTGAGTCACGTCAGATGGCATGAGGAACAACACAAAGTGCATGTTATTGATAAATGTGTCGAGGTTTTTTGGGTTATATTAAAATCATTAAGCTAAAAGTCTCAGCTGAGTCATGCAGGTGCATTAATGCATCATCATTAGTGTTGGTCAGGTCACTGTACGTCAGCTGTCAGCACGCTGTGTGTTTGTGTCTGTCAGCTTAGATTCAGTCGAGCCTTCAGTCTCTGAATCGTCCGATGTGACGCAGGTGTTTGTTCCTCCAGAAGATCTGGCTCCCAAAACAACAGCTGTCACAACACACACTGTTTCTGTCTGCTGAAAGTTACACGATTAAATGTATCAACAACAAAAAAGAAATCATAATCATAAAAATCACATCTGAAATAAATATGCAGGATTTCATGAATAAACTTTTTTGGTAGCAAACAAACTGAGACGTGAATAAAACATCATAAGATGTGCCAATATACGCAAAAATAATACAACATGATGATTCATCTTTAATTTGATGTGATCAGCAGGTTTTATATTTCTAGTTGACTGTTTTTGAAGTGTCACACACACACACACACACACGCACACACAGTGTTTCTGTGTGGTGCTGCAGGTATGTTGTCATACACTGAGGAGTGTGGAGGAGGCCCATCTGTCACACACTTCTAACCCTGTAAACACAATCCTGAGCTGTCGTTCACAACAGGCCCACGTCTTCTGCTCCTCGCTGCAGGAGGCTCTGCTGAGGCTGAAGTACAGCCGCCATAAAGACACAATATAGGACAGCCAGTGAGCAGGAAGTGTCTGTGTTCAGGACGATGTCCTACATTCACATGTTTACGCTGCGTTACTTCACAGGCGCTTGGTTCAAAGATGGATTGGCTACTGTTTTTTTTCAAAGAATCACTGACCTTGAGATCAGATATTGATCCGTACATGATGGATCATTTGAGAATGAATCTGACCACAGCACACTTTGAGGGTTAATGACTCCTGACCTCCTTTCTAACCCCGTCCGTGTCTCCATCTTTATTCTGACTCAGTATAAGCTGTCAACATGAACAAGTGATTGGGTCCACAAAAAAACACCGCCAGAAGAGAAAGAACAAAAATGTCACTTTTAGATGAAAGTAGCAGCGTCATGAGAAACATTTCCAACATGTGAACACGCCTAAAGACAAGTTAAGATTTAACAGGTGATGCAGGTGTAAATCTGTAACGGTGCTGATTGTAAATACCTGATCGCCTCTTGTACATCCTGGTGTCGGGGGTCCACAGTCTCCAGCCTGAGGTTCAGCTGTATTCAGAGTGAACACACAGATCTCATGGTCACAGACTGACTCAGCTGTTTATATGCACACATGGAGGCAGCTGAGCAGAGAGCCGAGGATGTTGTTGTTGTTGAGGATGTTCTCAATTAGAACCACAGTTGTGGTTCTGTGTGTTTCTTCTTGTTTCCAAAGCTCTCCTGGATACACTTTCAGATGTTTATTGTTATTTTGCGGTGGTCAGAAATATGCATGAAGACGTTAATCCATAACATTTAGTAACTGTTTAGTTAGCTAAGTTATATTAACCAAACATGATAATGCAGATGAAGCATTATCACCTATTAGTGGTGCGTTCAGGTGCTCGTGGGAGACTACAGCACTTCAAAGTATGAAGAAGTGTTATTCTGTTTTGTTTTTACTGCCCACAAATCCCATAAAAAGACCAAAACCACCAGTGGATTTTTGTATTTTTGCCAAGACTTTATGACTCTGCCGCCTCGTCTGTGCTGCTGAAGATGTAACTCATAACATCTCAAATATGGTTTAATCTTCCTTTTCCACTAAGTCCACATTTGAGCAGTGATTTAAAGTGACCACTGTGACTCCAGAGACCACTGTGACTCCAGAAACCACTGTGACTCCGGAGACCACTGTGACGCCGGAGACCACTGTGACTCCAGAGACCACTGTGACTCCAGAGACCACTGTGGAGCCAGAGACCACTGTGAAGCCAGAGACCACTGTGATGCAAGAGACCACTGTGACTCCGGAGACCACTGTGACTCCGGAGACCACTGTGACTCCGGAGACCACTGTGACTCCAGAGACCACTGTGACTCCAGAGACCACTGTGAGGCAAGAGACCACTGTGGAGCCAGAGACCACTGTGACTCCAGAGACCACTGTGGAGCCAGAGACCACTGTGACTCCAGAGACCACTGTGACTCCAGAGACCACTGTGAGGCAAGAGACCACTGTGGAGCCAGAGACCACTGTGACTCCAGAGACCACTGTGACTCCAGAGACCACTGTGGAGCCAGAGACCACTGTGAAGCCAGAGACCACTGTGACTCCAGAGACCACTGTGACTCCAGAGACCACTGTGAGGCAAGAGACCACTGTGACTCCAGAGACCACTGTGAAGCCAGAGACCACTGTGACTCCAGAGACCACTGTGGAGCCAGAGACCACTGTGACTCCGGAGACCACTGTGACTCCGGAGACCACTGTGACCCCAGAGACCACTGTGACTCCAGAGACCACTGTGAGGCAAGAGACCACTGTGACTCCAGAGACCACTGTGGAGCCAGAGACCACTGTGACTCCAGAGACCACTGTGACTCCAGAGACCACTGTGGAGCCAGAGACCACCGTGAAGCCAGAGACCACTGTGACTCCAGAGACCACTGTGACTCCAGAGACCACTGTGGAGCCAGAGACCACTGTGACTCCGGAGACATAAAGTAAGGATCTGTGCATTACTCCAGAGTCTCTGTTCTCCGACGCTCTTTGAAGGCATCACGTTACCTGCTTCTGTATCTGGTGCTTTGACTCGGGGACATACCAGCCGCTGAGTTACCTAATGCATGACCTGAGATCCACCCCTCCTCCTCCTCCTCCTCCTCCTCCTCCTCCTCCTCCTCCTCCTCCTCCTCCTCCTGGCCTCAGGTGCTGCTCGGTGCTCTCGGACACTGTACAGGCAGTGACTTTAAAAGGTGCTGTGCAGGTACAAGCTCAGAGTGACATCCCTGGGTACCCTGAGGGGCCCGGGGGGGTTTCATTTCATTTCTGTGCTGAGATCACACTTCATCTGAGCGTCCACGGCTCTTCTGTGGCTGCCTGGAGGTGACGGGGATGTTGGTTTGTGTGAAGGTCAGGGGCTGTTATGTAAGATCTCTGGTTTGACTGTAAATTGAAAGCTTTCAGAGCGTGTTTGTTACGAGGCCGAGGTCGCGAGGTGCCCACAAACATTCATCTGTTCACTGTGTGCTCTTTTACAGTTCACCACACTTATTGTGTTGCTCTGCTGCTGATTCAGTTCAATCCAACAATCTGAGTCATCCAGCATTAGCTTGTTTCTGCCGCCTTCAATTAGATCAGTGCTGCAACGGACAATTATTCTGCATTAGCCATCCAGCAGTTAGGGGATCGTACTCAGGGGATCCAAAGACAAAGGATAAACAGCACTTTGTTTCCCATCAGCCTCGGCTGTACAGCGAGGTTTCATGTGCTCTGCGGTCGTGAGCTCAGTCGTACTGCCAAATTCAACAAGCGACATCGGAGACCGCCTTCGGTACAGAAATGAACTTTCAGTTCACAGGCAGCAGCTCCATTGGAAATTCCTGCAGTCAGCACGCCGACTGCAGGGCACACACCTGAGGGGCCACACCTGGCAGGTGGAGGGATCATCCTGGATGCTCTCTCACATGGATCTTAACAAGTTTGTGCTCAGAAGCTGAGAGAAGAAGTCTGAGGACAGCAGGAGAGCAGACAGATGTGTTGGGATCATCTTCTTCCTGCTGGATGAGGAGACACAAACACAGAGTTGGTCGGTCAGCAGTTATCTGGAGTCAGTCTGCTTCTGCGGGTCCTTCAGGTGTTTTGGAGGAAACCTAAAACTGCAGCGGCGGATTTACTCAACGCACATAAAAGCATCCTCTTAAAGCAATCTCATTTGCCGTTGTAGCGCTGTGCTCGGCAGCGCGGCGCTCTGATGCCTCGGTTAGGTAACACACCGGCGCTCAGAGTTATATCAGAGGTGACACCCCATCACCACTATAAATAGCTCTGCACTTTCCCCCCAGGAGCCCAGCTGCAGCCTCCTCCCAGGCATCTGAGCAGCATCACCCACTGCTGCTTTGTCTCCGTGACTCTGTGACTCCTGCACACGACACACACACACACACACACACACACACACACCCTCAGTGCTGTAGTAGCTTCATTACTCCTTTCATCAGCGGCTGGTGCTTCGCTCTACAGATAGTCGGCCTCAGGGTTTCCCTACACTACATTCACTACTGACTCACCTAATCACTTTAAACACTCTGCTGTTACCGAGTAAAGCAAACTCACATGCTTCCAGATAGTGGAGGTAAATAAAACAGTGCACTTATTGGAGGGGGAGAGGATTCAGGCACAAGCCTCCCAACAAGTGGGAGTGTGAGGCAAATGAAAGTGAAAAAATAAAAGAGATAGAAGGCCTGCAGGCTCGTCTGACCCCAGTGAGTCACCGTCTACGCGAGCTGCTCCAGAACTGGACATGACTCAGTAACGAGCACAAACATTTGTGAAGTGCACTTCTGCTGCTGGTCACAGTACAAGGCTCCAGTTTGGATCTGGGACCGTTTTAATGAGTCCATGCCTCAGTTAAACTCAGTAGAGATGTTCTTTTCTAGTTCCTACAGTTCGTCTGAGGCTCTTTGTTCCTGTGAGTCCACAGCTCCTCGAGGAGATATATGGACTTCATTACATATAAGATAATAAAAGAACCACACGGTGCTGATGCTTCTATATTAACAGTATAAGAATATCGATGATTGCTTTTTTATTACAAAGAGTTTATAACTAGTGAGCAGCAGCTTGATCAGTGGTTAATCCACCATTCACTGGGTTGCCAGGTTGTGTTTTGGTACCACCGCATTTTAAAGCATTTATAAGTTGTAACTAATAGTTTTATCAATAGTTAATAAATCATCTGCCGACTCTGTGTGGATCCGTTAGAAGCTGCTGAGAAGAACAACTTGAAAAATAAGAGAATTAACAATTATTAGCTTCTTGGAAGCAGCTGGGCAGGATGGCTGCCCAGCCAGTGACCACTGTTCAAGATCGGTTCCAACATTTGTAAGCGAGAAATCTTTTTCTCAAAGAGACATCGGGACATTTTCCAGCTTCCATCTTAGAAGCAACGAAACCGGATATTTCTGTCAGTTCTGAGCCGTTTGTGCCGACAGAACCAGACAAGCGACAGCATGTATTTCTGACCCTTCATGGTGTTTGTGGCTCATCCTGACCGTCCTGTTAGCTCACGACTGTCTCTAGATACAACCAGACATGAGAAACACTGCTAACATCTACTCTGCCGGCTGGGTTGGACAGCTGCAGACTGGATGTATTACTGTAAAGAAAAAGTTTTATTAACGAGTAATTAAAGCTGCTTTTATGAATCCTGTCTCTGTCTCATGGCAGCTCTCACTGCCTCCTTCTTTGTTCAGCTGCTGTTCAGTGCTTTGGCCCGTTCGGCTCTGTAAGAAGGCTGGAGGTGGTGGATCTCCCTGTTCCATGTTCCTGGTAAACAGGAGGATCCAGATCTCTGTGAGCTCAGCAGCAGACAGGATCGCTCTCTGTCCTGACTGGATAAACTGAGCAGGGATACACAACCATCCTTCACTCTTCTGCTGCATTGGCTGGAGGAGGAGGAGAGGTTTCCTGACCCAACACTCTCTACAGTGATGACTGTGGGAATAAGAAGCTATTTAACACTTCTTTTAATAAGAAAATAATACAGCAGCTTTAATATTTATAGTTCCGGCCTGAAAGCTCATTAGAAAGTGAGAATCTCTTAATTAATGTAAAATAATAGAACTGCTGACATGATGGCTTATTAGAAAAAGTGAGGAGCCCATTAGCATTTATGAGCCTAACAACATTTATAACTGCATCATCACCGACTCAGACTGAAAGGGTCGTAAAAAGAGTGATCAATCAGAACCACGCGGCTCCGAACCTCCCAGCCACCACTCACAGTCAGTAAAGGTGCTGTCGTCACCTCACCTGTAACTGTGGGCTTCCTCTCTGTGGCTTCATGGGAAGATTACACATAAATGTAAAAAAATATGAGCTCATTTTAAAACCTCTGTCTTTATGTGTGACGCAGGGCTGGTGTGTGTTGGGTTCGGGCAGTCCAGTCTCCGGTTCTGATGCCTGATCTCCCTAGAAAGTAGTTAACTCACAAACAGTCGTCAGTGTTGTGTTTTCTGTGTCGCAGAAAGTGAAGGAGAACTAAAGAAGAAGACTTCAGTTCTCCATGAGCACAGATACCCCTGAACACACTCTCCTCTCCTCTGCAGCTCTGCGTGTGTGTGTGTTTGCATACAGACACAGTTATGATCGCGCGCACAGTGGATCTACAGTAGCCACGGGCTATAAATAATTCATTTCAGGAAAAGGATCTATTTGCCCCCGTGCCTCTCCGGCGCGCGTGTGCACCTGGTGCCATTTGGTCACGGCAGAAGCGTCTCCAATCATCCGGAGCGCATCCCCGGGTTTCTCCGCGAGCCTCTCTCCTGCAGATGCACATTGATTCTGAACGAGGAGTGATCAATGCAAACTCGCGCGTGAATAACTTACGCGGGATGATTGATTTGGATTCGCGCGCAAGTTTGCGCAAACGCACAAAGAAAACAGCGCGCAGAGAGAAAAGACACCACGCAGAAATCCTCCGTTATAGGAAGTAAAGCGTGACTGGGGAGGTTTTGCGCCTGGAACAAGTTGTTCCCACGTCTCCCATGTGATATGTAAAGCGGCTCGTTCACCTCAGTGGGCACGCTGCCTCCTCTGCTGGTCCCGCTCAGTCCCCCTCACAGACCTGGACCTGACGCGCGCGCCTTCTGATGCTGCTCAGAGACATGCCTGCTTCACTTCTTCTTCTTCTTTTTTTTATCTCGCATTTGACAGATGTTAAAGGGGAATAATCGGTGAGTTGAGGAGGGAGATGGTGGCGGAGGCTGCTCGCTTCAGCACGCTGGACAGCGCAGGGGAAGTTGGGAGAGGACGGCGGCGCGCGGACGCACGGGGATGTAAGTGAAGTGGCTGCGGTGGAGCGACCATGGTTGGTTCTAAGTGCTTATCATCAGCGACAGGGAACCCGAGAGGGCACTTTCCGGAGTGAGACATGGACTTTGCTGAGATCATCTTCGCGCTGTTCATCGTCGTGGTCGCGGTCGTCTCGCTGTTGTCCAACTTGTTGGTGCTGCTATGTTTCGTCCACAGCACCGAGATCCGCCGACAGGTGCCCGGTGTTTTCACCATGAACCTGTCCTTCTGCAACATCCTCATCACTGTGCTCAACATGCCGGCCACGCTGGTGGGGATTATCAGGAAGCAGCAGCCGTTTGGGGATTGCGCGTGCCACACGGTGAGCTTTCTGGAGACTTTCCTCACCGCCAACACCATGCTGAGCATGGCAGCCCTCAGCATCGACCGCTGGATCGCGGTGGTGTTCCCGCTCAGCTACTCCACCAAAATGCGCTACAAGGACGCGCTGATCATGGTGTGCTACTCGTGGCTCCACTCCTTCACCTTCTCCCTGACGGCGCTGCTCTTCTCCTGGGTCAACTACAGCGACGTGTACGCGTCCTGCACCCTGCAGCTGAGCCAGGAGACCGGCGACAGGGTGAAGTTCACTATCTTCACCGTGGTCTTCCACGCCACCAGCTTCATGCTCTCCCTGCTCATCCTGTGCTTCACCTACCTGAAGGTGCTGAAGGTCGCCAGGTTTCACTGCAAGAGGATCGACATCATCACCATGCAGACTCTGTTCCTCCTGGTCGACATCCACCCGAGGTAGCCCGCAAAGCCCCTTTAGGTTTATTCTCAGCCTCGTCACTTTGAGCAGCATGTTAAAGGCTTTCTGTTGTTTCAGTGTGAAGCAGCGGTGTTTGTCTGAGCAGAAGAGGAGGAAGCAGAGGGCCACCAAGAAGATCAGCATCTTCATCGGCTCCTTCATCATCTGCTTCGCTCCGTACGTCATTACAAGGTAAAATAATCCAGAAATCACTGGATCTACTTAAATGAGCCCACTTGAGCGATTACCTCAGGAGCTTAATATTAAAACACAGAGGAGACACGGTGAGGGTTCACAGAAGGGATTCAATGTAATACCTACAATATTAATGAGGTAATAATACAAACTCAGAAGTATTTATATTTCACAGAACTGAATAAACAAGCTAGAAAAGGTGGCAGGGTCCGCCACATATAAACAAAGTAAACAGACTGTGTTGTTTGTTTGTTCAGTTTATTCAGTCATGAAAACGATGAGAGGTTGTTTAAAGTCAGTGAGGATCTTTCTTCCCCAAAAACTACACACTGCACCTTTAATGAGTAGTTACCTGATTACCATCAGAGACAGACAGGTGTGTCACAGGACGAGCGTCTGCCACACATCACCAACACACCTGTCACACCTGTCACACCTGCAGTGTCCTCAGCTCACACTCAGCTGACACAGTCCTGATTCTTATCACTTATATAAACCATGTTAGTCCCGGACCTCTCTGTCAGCAGCTGGAGGCCGGGCTGCTTCCACAGAACACACAGAACCGGGCAGCACAATAGACCCAGTACAGTTCACACTGATAGAGACAGGAGACAAGAGGAAGTGCTTCAGGGCCTCAGAGCTTCTGTCAGCCAGCTGTGGTGCTGACGATCCATCACTTTGACAGGTGTGTGCAGACACAAGAGAGGAGGCGTGGCCTGACCTCCTGACCCGACACTGACTGTGGACGCCACACGGTCCAGTTCTGATAAGTCCTGCTCGGTTCAGTGTGGGCTCTGTTGTAGAACGAGTGTTTCTACACGGTTTCCTGACGGTGACGCTCCTTCCTGACGTGATAACTTCATGCTTCAGTGACATCTGTGTTACATAACGTCGCCTTAATTACCAGAACACGAGGTACTGTATATGAGTGAGAGGCTCTCTGAATATTTCAAAGATGAAGAGCTCCCCGGTGTTCACGTTCCCAGCTGATCTCTGCTCGACACAGAAAAACACTCTTTCATCTGATGTGACATCAGACATGTGTCGCTGTAGAAAACCCACACACAATAAACCACACCAACAAGTACACACCATCAGAAAGATGGCATCAGGATCTGAGTTTACATGATAACATGAAGCCAAATTGCTTTAAATGACTGAGAAGTTTTACAATCCACCACCAGAGGAAAGCAACACTGTTAATACCCAAACCCAAGAGGCTTCAGAGAGCAGAGAGGACGTCTGTTTAACTCAACACATCTTATTCAATCACCTTCAGTCCCCTCAGCTGTGCTCAAACTGCAGGTGAGACATGTGAAGTTATCAGTTTTCATATTTAGAGTTGGACCCAAACTGGATGTTTTGGGTCAAGACTGATATAATAATAATAATAATAATAATAATACATTTTATTTATATAATGCCTTTCAAGGTACCCAAGGACACTTTACAATGACAAGAGACTTAACAGTAACAAACAAAGAATAAATGGATAAACACAATAAATACAATAAGATAAAGAGATAGGAAGGTTGTTGATATCAGGGAGTGAAACAGTGCTGATATGGATTTTACACAAATAAACACACAGGATCCCTCAAATCTGGTTATTAAACATGTGTGACAGAGACACGTATGAAACAGAGGCAGGATATTTAACATTACATTTTATTGTCCAGGCGCACTGATTGGCCAACATATACGCCCATACAAAACATCTGTGCTAATATCGTATCGTATCGCCGTACTATCATCTGTCATTATCGACTGAAACATACATATAACACATCCACAAATTGATCCATTGATCCGCGACAAAACACTTAATAATTCTTCCTTTGACTTGTGTTTTTAATTCCATCTTGACAAAGTGAATGCACACGTACAAAGAAGACACAAACATGTTACAGTGTCGGTTGTGTTTGAATTCATTTTGTGTTTGATTTATTCTGACATTTCGACTCTTCCATGCGTTTGTCAGCGGAGCATATAAGCATGATAAACATACAAGAAGTGATGGTGAACACAGAATAGTGTCTCCTGTTCACCAGTCATCCACCCAACAGCCAGTAACTGAACAATTATTGATTTATTACAAATGTAAGTGGCTGCGTGAGGAGGACGGTGCAGCTCACTGTGTGTTCACAGCTCTGTAGTTCACTATTAACTCACAAAATGAGCTCTAGATTAAAAAGCTGTACTTGTTTCTGCTGCCGCCCCTTCAGGTTGGCCGAGCTTCTACCCTTCGTGGACATCAACCGTCACTGGGGAATCATCAGTAAGTGCCTGACATACAGCAAGGCTGCGTCCGACCCCTTCGCCTACTCCCTCCTACGTCAGCAGTACAAGAAAGTCCTGGTGACTGTCATCAACAGGCTGCTCCGCCGCGACCTGTACCCCTCGTCTGGCCACAACAGCTCTTTAGACACAGAGAACGACTACTGCCTCCAGAGGATCAGCTAAAGGCAAACGCACCGACATGACAGATACACACTACAAGCCAAAAATAAAGGTTGCCTCTTGGAAGGAGGTGGGCGGAGGAGGAGAATGAGGAGAGAGACAGAGAGGACAGGATATTGTTGGGAAGGAAAAGAGAGCAGATAGAGGGGACTGATTGTGGGTGGGGGGGCGAAGAGAGAGCAAACAGGAGCAAGATGGTGGGTGGAGGAGAATGAAAAGACAGCAGCGAGGGGGAGGATGGACGGGCGAGAGGGGGAGACAGATAGGGAGCGACGGGGACGATGTGGAAGGCGTCGCTTTCAGACGGTAACCAAGGCATCTGTGAGTCATCTGAGATGAAAACACACACAAAGCACACACAGGTCAGACAGTTTCATCCACACAGGGTTCAGTTTCATCTCCAGCGGAAGGTCCAGCTGCTGGAGACGTGCCCCTTCCTCTCTCTGAGAGGCGGGTAAAGTGGCCTTTTGTACTGTACCGACCCGACGTAACGATTCTGACAAACCCACATGCAGTGACCTTTCCACTGCCACCAAACGCAGGGACGGAGCAGGAAGCCGGCGGTCGATAGGCGTCAGACTGAGGATGTGGACAGACTTCAGATGATGTTCCTGTGGAGAAACGCTGCACACTGCTGCCATGTTCTGTGATGAGACGACTCATGTCAGTCACTTTGTCTCATACTCTCAGAGAGAGGTAACTATTGTTACCGGAGCCAAAGGCAGAAACATTCACACCACGACAGAAGGATAAGAACGGTGGTATTCTTTTTAGTTTTTGTCAACAAGTGCCATGAAGCGACGGAGTCAGCCACCCAGCAGCAGGCTCACCACGTCCTACTGAACACCTACAGGTGGACACCTGGCTGAGGACAGGTAACGTGTGGAGAACACAGGTGTGTTCATCTGGACTACATGTGAGGCTTTAGAGGCTGACTCCACCAGTGTTACTCATGAATGTGGAGCTGCATGTAACCTGATGAACTGCCTCCACTGATACCACTCAGTCTAAACTGCATTGTGGGTAATGTAGTGGCACGTTTTCAGAGGCCTTCCACTGGTCTAGTGTTGCTCTCCTATAACACTGTTGGACACAGAACTGACAGAAGAACCAGAGACAGCTCCTCTTTATTCCACCTGTTCTTTTATGAGCTGATGCCTACATTACCCACAATGCAACGTAACCTCTGAGTGACTGCCCTGGGGCATTTGATCAGATAACATTCATGCTTCCTCTGTAAACACACTTTGAAATGTGACATTGACGGGAACCTTTAAGGAGATGGTCATACAGATATACTTTGAATAGTTTCCTGATCAGCAGGGCGCTGTAGTTTTTAGCAAACCTTTCTCTAGAATTAGAAAGTAGTCCATGCTTGTGGGACTATTTTCAGGCGCGGATGATCACACAGTTGCTGCACTGGTGAAGTACAGGGTGAGTGTTGCTGACGGTGTCACTGAGGACAGAAGTGTCTCATCCATGTGTTTTCTTTGCTCTTTGACTTATAATCCATGTAAGTAAGCACATTAGTTGATTTGGCTGCCAGGTGTTCTGTGGTTTCCACACCAAAGCATCTTAGTTTTGACACGTGTGTCATGTAATTCAATCCGAGTCTCTTGTGAATGAACCCGTCGCTCTGAGTCCAGGAGGCAGCGACGATGTGACCGAGGTTACTCAGAGCCGGAGCACACACTTGTTACTGAGATCACTTCTTTATCACTTCTGGTCTTTTTCATGGGAGTTTCTGACATCGGTAAAAACCCAGAGTAGAACTGGAGTCATGTTTTCAGTGTGAGTTTGTAACTGAATGTACTAGAGATAGCCCACTTTGAACTGACATGCATTTGTACAACTGTGCTGTTGTGCCAGTTGACTGGAGAAAATGTTTCTATGGATATTTACTGCTGTTATGATCTATTTTTCACTGTACAGGAGCATCTCTTTGTCTACATACAAGGGGAGCAGAGTGATGTAGCATAGGATGCTTTCTAAGTGCTTTAAACACACCGCTCTGTGTTTGTGCCAGGTCTGAACACGCCACCTTGTTCAGCCGCTCGACAGCTGATTGGTTATTAGAACTCCGTTTCGTTGGATGTACTTTATGCACATGTATTTTTCATCCTGTGAGCCACTTGCTGTTCTTTGGCAGTGTGATTAGCTTTTAGTGGAATCTGTGCAATAAAAGCTGTCAATTATAAAGCTATTAAAGATATTTATCTTTTCACAGTAACGTCACTGAGTCTAGATGATGGCCTTCCATTTCATTTGTGTGTTTGCAAATTGAATTCAAGCAGCACAGCTGAAGGTCCTGGACACTAAGAGGCAAACAGCAGGGCTCTGATTCTTTTATTCCAATGATAGATGAGGATTGAAGAAAAATGATATGCAATATGTGAAGCTGATGGATACAGGTAAACCTGAGAGGAGACAAAGCTGCAGCTACACCACTGTTTGTGCATCACACTGTGTTACCTCCAGCGTCCTCGCGGGCCTCATTATAACCTCTGCGATGAGCGGTTAGATGTGACCGTGGTGTCAGACGAGCAGCCTCGGCTACAGCCGCCTTACTGCCGAGTGTAATTAAAGAGACAAGTCAAAGATCACTTCTGCAGATTAGTGATTCAGATTTATTCAGACTCAGTAATGACTCAGACTTAATGTGATGCATGGAAACAGACCTGCAGTAATTATTTGCAGCATTAACTGAGGGAATCTCCATTTTTCTGTGGCTTAATTCACGCAGTTCATGCTGAAATCAGCTCAAGGTTGCAGAGGAGCCGGGCTTCGCTATAGTTACACATTTTCTAATTAACCCCAATAATCATCAAATGAAAACTGCTGATTAAAACCGCTCACATGGAAAATATATGCAAAGCAAAACATGTGTCACTGCTGCTCAAGTTTAAAAGAACAGCGGAGACGGATGAGGTGGTTTGACGGGTTTCAACACTCTGTAACCTGCATTATCCCACATGTGACGGGAACAGTGACTCCTCTGACACCTCAGAGGGATTTCAGTATAAACTTATGATTAATAATCATAACGAGGAGCTTAAAGTCTGCTGCACTGTGCTGTGTTAAACACCTCAACACCTTCAGACACAAGTCATGAATCAGTGTTTGTAACCCAACATGTCATTAAAACACAAGAATCAGAGAATATGATTAAAAGCTGTGATGCATCAGTTCATGAAGTCGTTCTGATTGCATCATCATCCACTTCTGGAGGAAGAGTAAAGAGATGAGACGAGTCCGAGCCAGGCTAACAGCTCTATGAGAGCAAACTGCTTTGAGCTCAGTGCAAATGTTAGCGTTGATGCTGTGAGCATGCTAACACTTGCTAACTAGCACTCCTGAGGCTGATGGGAGATCAGGCCTCAGTTACTCCTTCACAAACCACAGTGCTGATCAGCTGACGCAGTGACGCCGCCTGCTGCAATATCACACTGATTCTTCTGGTCACTTTGGAGCAGCAGACATCAGTTTGGTCTTCACCATCTCTGTGGGGACAAATGCTCCTCTGGGTTCACCAGCTGGTCACTTATAGTGTCTGGGTCTGGTGCCGAGCATGGACTGTTCAGCACCGAACCATTCCTACAGCTTTTTCTCAGGTAACATTTGCCTGCTGACACATGTTCCTCAGCAGCACACGGTTCAACCTCATGGTGGTGCTAGAAGAAAGGGCAGAGGGTTTCATCCTCTGGAGAACACAAATCTCTTAAATCTGACTGAGATAGATATTTCTGTCTGGATGGACGTGGGCGGCCATCATTGAGCCACGCTGCTAGTGCTACTAAAAAGCTGCTAAAAAGCTGCATATTTCTTGTAAACTTTATGTTTCAACTACGTTCAAACGTATAACTCTGTAAGGAGGTTTGTGATTCATTCTCACACTGAACCTCTTTTAAACCTGCACATATTATCTTACAGCTACATTTCTCTACACAGTGTTGTTATTCTCTCTATTATCTCTGACAGCCTTATACTTCCTGTGTCACTTTAAATAAGTCTGTAAGTGCTTCTGTCTGCACACATCAGTAAGGTGTCGTCTCTCCCACAGGCCTTCATGTCCATTCACTTTATTTCCCTGCCGTGCAATAATCTGCATAATTCATATTCCTGATTGAGTGGATACCTACAGTAGTATTTCTACACTTCTCATGCTCGACCTGCTATAATCATCAGAGCCAGAGGACTCTCGGTCTGGTCCTGAACCCAGGAGCCCAGCGCCGCCAGCCTGAGTGATCACAATCATGCTTCCCATAAATTCAGATCGGCTCGGCTTGAAGCCGATCTCTCGGAGACATCTCACTGTTGAACATGGTGATCACAGTACGTTGGTTCTTAATGTTCTGGTGATTCTGCCGGTCTCTACGGACCGCAGCTGTGTGAGGCACTGAAGAGCTTCATGTGGCTTGTTGTGCATTTGTTTCAAAGCAAGTGAAAGAAGGATGAAAAGTACTTTTACATTAATAACTGTAATAAGACAATAGAGTCAACTTGGTTTTACTGCTTTTGTTTGAGTAACAAAATGTCCCTTTGCTGGTGAACGCACCCCTGAACAACCCCCACTGAGAATCTATCTGACTGGATGATCTGAGGTTTGAAACTTTAATTCACATTCTCGTTCGCCGACGTCCCTCCTCATGTACTCTGGAAGTTACATCAACACGCGACTATAAAAACGTTGAGCAGACTTGTGGATTTCTCTGAACGTTGTTGGAAACGTTTTGGAATGTGATGTATACAAATAATAACTGTTTTAATAGTATGTAAAATATATTATCATGGACAATTGATCAATAGTAATTTGGTCCAGTAACATTTAGAAAGTGTGGAAGAGCCGCACGATTCAATTATTTTATCCCCCTTCAAGTTAGCAGGGAACTAAACCGGAAGTTAGCCGGCTCAGTCATTCATCCAGGTATTTTCACAGCTGGGAACTCAAACTTTTTTGGCTTCACACCACTGAATGAACGGACTCCACCTCCAACACTGTGTCCAGTGGTGAACCGTCTTTGACAGAACATCTCAAATTCCTTCTTTATTTCTAAGTGCCACCACCAGATGTTGATAAGGTGACATCACTATGCATGGTGGAATTTCTTCAGGTTAGATCAAAGCTGAGCCGAGGTGATAGAAACCCGGGGGGAGATGCAGAGTGTAGCCTGCACATTCCCACTGCACATACAAGCTCTAGCTTAGCTGGTTTAAGTGGGACTTACCAGGGGAACAAGGGTATTTTTAAGACAGTAAGCACTTTATAATTCATTTGTAGGACATTTAATGATGGGTCATTCCATGAAATCGGTGCCTTTTGTGTCCCCAAGATATTATCAGTCATAAAATTACAGTAACAACAAACAAAGATGTAATTTGAAAATATAACATTACCATGTCTTCTCTCCTCAATAAAACATCAAATTAAAACCAATCAAATATTATTTTAAGTAATATAAATTATTTTTAAGCTGATGAGGGTGAGGTTTTTGGCCTGTCCCTCACTGTTGTTGTTGTATGTCAGCAGGACTTTTAATTTGTAAAATGTTGGCAAAATGTTAAAATGTTCACATTTACATATTGTTTTAAGTATGATCTTATTGTGAAACAGTGTTTTTGGTAAAAATATATATTAATTGTAATGAATATTTACCACTTTATCGGTGTCCCCTAATTTTACGTCAACCCTGTTACCCTAACCAAAAAACCCTATCAAAATAATGGTACATTCCAGATTTGACATGATTTACAGGAGGTTGCATCATCTCTGAACCAGGATGCTAACAGCTCAGTGAAAAGTATGTTTTGTTCATCTCTGATATGCTATTTTTGATGTTTTTTCAAGTTTGAACCAGGGGGACAAGCATACAACGTCAACCCTGTTACCATTTTTTAACATATAAATCCAAACAATTATTTATTTCTCATAATATAATCAATATGTACATGTAATTTCCTTTCAAAGTACATAGCATGTGCTTTAGCTAACATTTGTTTTAGCTAGCAATGGGCAAATTAGCTTGAAATGGTCAACCTTGTTACTGTCAACCCTGTTACCTTTCCAGTAACAGGACTTGACATGTGAGTAACAGGGATGACACAGAATAGTGTTCACCCTCGTTTTACTGTCTGGCAGTAATTCTGCTGAACTCATTGCCTCATTTACATAGTTTTAAAGTGATATTCCGGTGTAAGTTTAATCCATGGTCTAACACACTTGACACCAAGTACGACTCCCCCTTGAGAGGTCAAGTTAGCTGACCGAAAAGGCCGCACGATAACAATACACTGCAGCTTATGTCTCCAACTAGAAACCGCCATCAAAAAGCCACAATTAATGGTGAGAACAGCACCAAACTTCAGCAACAGTACATGTACAGTCCCAGCACACAGTACGAAGCATCAAACATCTGCTAGCTTTGCTGGATTTGTATTAAAAACACAGCACAACTCACCCTCTCCTCCAGCAGCCTGCCTGTGTGGGGAAGCCCTGACGAGTCGATTACCGAGTGCAGTAGATTTCTGCAGCTCAAGGATGAAAATGTATGTTTATTACTCCATTACTTCCGTTCTTTTCCCTGTCAGCTCTCGATAATAAGAACTTCCATGGACTTATAATCATACATTTTCATTCATCAAACATTAGACCTCTTAGAAATGCAATGTGCTTCACTAATACAACAATGCCAATCAAGTACAAAATAATATTACATAACTTGGGAAGTAAAACTTCCTAGTGGTGTGTAGACAAAGATGTGCAATGTAGGCAGTAGAATGTGTGTCCTGTCATCTATTGCTCTTGTCAGCCCTGTTACCATAACGTCAACCCTGTTGTTGTCATTAATTTGATAAAAATGTAAAAAATACAATTCAAATGGACTTTCAACTCTTTCCATTATAATTTAAACTATATTATATTTTGGACTGAGCCATTTTTTCAACATTTCTCTTCTAAATTTTTTTGTTTATCTTAATCGACATGTGATCGCCATGCAAAATTAGGGTGCATTTGATCATCTGAATGAAAAATGTCAAATTGGAGAAAAAAATCCACATCTGAAAATAATCTCAATGAAAACAGGGACAAAAGTACTGCTCATATATGTACCATCTATTACATATTTGTAATTAGAAATATAGTATATTGTAATGTTTATGTCGGTAACAGGGTTGACAAAATTAGGAAACATAAAGGAGAAAAACAGTTATAAAATATGAAACTCCACAGCCTGAGATGGCACAATATAATTTCTTGTCATTTTAAACTGTCTTTAATTCCTGGCTAATGAAAAAATAGCAATTAAATATAATCTAAATTCCAACTTTTCAAAGTTGAAAAGGCACCGATTTCATGGAATGACCCTGATGCATTCTATGTCGAAAAACAAAACTGGTACATATCTCCAGCCTGTGGTGACCACACACCTCATTTCAGGCATTTTAACGAAACCCATTGAAAAAACCTGTTGAATTTGAGACGAGGGAACCGGAAGTGCAAAGATTCTAACTGATTTCCGGGTCCGCGGACTCTGACTACACCACTCTGTGATAGGCTGGATGAATATGGATCATTTTCAGAGGCAGAACCTTCCTGGAACAAAAGAGTCAGCTGCTGGTGTGGACCCAACAGAACCCAACAGAACCGTGCAGCTGCAGTCAGTCCACCTTAAGTCTCCTCACTGAGCGCCATGTGCGTAAAACTCCGCAGGCACACTTTACGCTCGCACGTCCCTACTTCACCTCAGAGCCATTTCCTCCTGTAACTCGAGAGTTGACCGTAATACGCCTAATAAAGCCGCTCTGAGGGGAGCTGAGAGGGAACTTGAGCAGACTTGGGGGAGACTGACGCACACACCGTCTGGCTGCGAGCGCGCGGTGCCACATCGAACCGGATTACAGAGCGAAAGCTGCGGGACGACGAGCATCATGCTGCTGCTGCTGCTGCTGCTGCCGGCGGAGGTCCTGGTGTCGGCGGCGCCGCCGCGGTGCCACCCGGGATACCGAGGTAACTTTCTCCGCTGTGTGTCAGTGTGAATGTTACCTGCTGCATGAAGTGACACGGCAGCTCTCACCTCTGAGTGCAGCTGGACCCGGAGGCTGACCTCCGGGAAGTCAACCTATGGAAAGTGTGTGTTGTGTGTAAGGCATGGTTGTGAGTGTGATGCTGCTGCTCCTATAACTCTCCACACTGTGCTCATACTCCAGATTAACTCTCCAGACTGTTTTCATATTCCAGATTAACTCCTCAGTCTTCTCTCCAACCCTCTCATGTCTTCCTGACACTTTCAGACATTGTAGAAACGCTGCTGAAGCAGAACCAGCAGTGGATCAGCAGAATAGTTTGTAGGCCACACTGAGGCTTTTAACAGAAGCCACTCTGCCATCTAGTGTCTGCCACCGTGTCAGCTAATGACAGTCTGCTGTGTCTTACAGGACTCTGCAAGCCAATCGTGGAGGAGAAACGTAAGTACCCTGGCTGGCCCTGGAGCCAGACTTGGTCCTGCATGTTGTAGCAGCCTGTCAGCTGCTGAACTCATCAGCTGGAGCTCTTCCTCCACTCTGTTAGCCGGAGAACACCACCCAGACACGTCGGTGTGTACCGCTCCATCCCCGAGGAGCTGAAGGGAGTCAGTGCTCTTAATAACAGACAGGATGAGATCATAAGTCACGCTGGGTGGAGCCTTAATGGAATCTGGCCCCAAAGCCATAAGACCATCATGTGTATTTTTAGATGATCAATGGCACTATGAAATATTCAAATTCTAATTTCCAGAGATAATAGAAATGTTTGGAGCTCCATGATTGAAGACAGCACAGTGAGGCTCATGATTAAGTGTGTGACACATGTCCCGATCGCTCACAGCGAGACTGATGCAGCCGGGTTACTGCTGGCTGCTGATCCGGCTGTGTTCCATACTGTTCATCCTCTCTGTTGATCGAGCTGATTAACAGACAACGATTATATTTATCTGCTGATTATCTTCTCCATTAATCGTTCTCTAAGTGTCAGAGAAGTTAGATAAATGTTCATCTCATTTCACAGCAACGCCTCCAAACTGCTTCTTCTGTCCAACCAACAGTCCAAAACACAATGAATGAAAGATGAATAAATCAAATCTTTACTCATCAGAAGGTTGGATCGTGCACAGATTTGACATTTTTGCTTCAGAAGTGACTGAAATATTTCTTAAAGTAGTTGGCAGATCATTTCCTTTCGATGGACTAATCGATGAATCAGCTAACTGTTGCTGCTCTGCTGAGCGATCATTTAAAGGAGACGTGTGGTGCTCGTCTCCAGGTCCATCATTTTATTTTGGGTAACCACGAGAACAGACTGTCCAGAGCTGCAGCTCTGTCAGCTCCGTCTGAACCACTCTGTCAGCTCCTGTCTCTTTAAGAAGAAGAATACTCAGTCTGCTCTGATTGGTCAGCTCACACACGCCTGAGCCAGCACCGCTAAAAACTACAGAGCAACTAGCCGCTGATAAGTGATAAGTGATGGAGGCGGGACTACTGACGAGGCGTTTCAGGAGCAGAGTTTTCTGTGGGAGAGAAGAGCTTCTGTTGGTGCTGACTTGAAAATAATAACTTCTATAACTTCTATAATAACTTTTTAAAAGATCTTTTAAAGAGCGTAAGCTCTTACAGCATGACAGGCCTCCTTTCATCCCCAGTGTTCCTGACCCATCTGAACTTCTCTTTCTGCCTCAGCTAAATGCACCGATGTGTTGCTGTCCTACTGCGACGACATGTCCTACACTCAGACCAAGTTCCCCAACATCCTCGGCCACAAGACCCGTGAAGAGGCGGAGGGGGGAGCTGAGTACCTGCTCCTGAGCGTGGTGGAGTCTCTGCTCGGGGGCGAGTGCAACCCTGAGATCCGCATGCTGGGCTGCTCCGTGTTGGCGCCGCGCTGTGAGGGCGAGGCCGTGCTGAAGCCCTGCCGCTCCACCTGCGAGGCCATGCGTAAGAAGTGCAGCCACGCCTTCGACGGCATCGACATGGCCTGGCCCTACTTCCTGGACTGTGACCGCTTCTTTGTCAGCGAGCAGGAGGGATGCTACGACCCGCTGCAGGGCCTCCAAGGTGAGAAACCGTGAGAGATCTGTGGTGTTTGTCCTGAGTGACCTCAGCTGATAGTACTTCAGACGTACACTTTGACCTCCGTGTTTCCTGCAGGAGAAACACAATCCTCTGTGTTTCAACACAGCGGTTGTACTTTTCAGCAGGCATCTGGTTTGCACACTCGCTCATGTGGCTCACCTCAAATAAAGTCCAAGTGGAACGCCTCGTTTCTCCACAGAAACCTGCACTAATGCTGTTTCCACGTGTTCTCATCAGCAGCCTCTGGTTTTAAACAGCACATTAATGCACCACACAAAGACAAACAAAGTCCGTCAGAGTTTGTTAAGAACACTTTTAAATTCATGAAGTCAGAAATAAAAAGAGATCATGTGTGAACCATATGAGAGCAGCAGGAGGAGCAGCAGGACAGAATGATCTGATTTGAGTGTTCGTAACATCATTTCTCACATTGTGTCCAGTAAATGTTCATAAAAGTTTTAAAGTTAACTCTGCTCCCGTTCCTCTGCTCCAGCGTCTTACAAAGCGTTTCCTGTGGTGTGCAGTTGTGTTCAGATGTCTGGCAGCAGCTTGGAGTTGTAATTATTTCCATATTCACGTTAATTCCGAGCTGATGCTCTTGTTGTGATATCATGTGACCTCCGGCTCCTCTCACAGTGATCGCTGCGCTATCCAGCCGTGTTAGTGAGAAGTGGCTGAGACCTCTCGCCTGCTTCATGTAGATGATGTCATCCTGAGAGATAACAGCACAGCTTGGCTCCAGCACCAGGACCAGCACCAGGACCAGGACCAGGACCAGGACCAGTACCAGCACCAGGACCAGGACCAGCACCAGCACCAGGACCAGCACCAGGACCAGGACCAGTAAAATACTAGTTTCACGCTGTGCAGCAGCCTGTTAATGAATACCAGTTTGTCAGAAACAGTCGGTGCCTGATTGATGAATAATCAGCAGCTGTTTTGGTCGTTTCTCGAGCTGAATGCCGACAGATCTGTGGATCACATGACACTCAGCTGAACATCTCGTGGCCTCAGCCGGGGTTTAAACATCAGCACGGTGTCCAGGATGTGTCACTGTCACTTTACATTATTTTATGAAGCACAGGTGGATCGTGTGTGGCAGGCTCGGCTGGTTATGAGTGGACGCTCCCTGTCACCTCAGTCAGATGGTGATTGTTGTTGTGTTTTAGAATTCTGATCTGATTTGTTTTCTTATGTTTATGTCTGGATCGATTTTAAACATGTTGAAAATAAGTGAAGTCACTTTAAAGCCACCGTACACACAGAATTATCAGCCACTCTGCAGCTCTGTGAGGCTTTTTAGCCACTTTGAGCTCATAGTTTTGCTTTTGGTCCTGAGCTTCAGTGTTTGGTTCAGTCTCAGAGCTCTCATCATCATCATCATCATCATCAGCTGTGTCTCCTGCCCAGAACCAGGTGACACATTTAACATCTGGTCACTCACTTCAGGATTCACCAGCTGATGAGCTGGTGGAGACCAAAACAGAGCTAAAAGAGAGTCAAAGGCTGACCTACAGAACTGAAAGTGAACACGTCTGCTGGATGTGAACCAGACAACTGTCTCACATCCACCGCAACAACTTTATGAGGTGATGCTATTTCAGGGTTGTTAACAACTTATTCCTTTGCCAAAGACTCCATTAATGCTGCTTGAACATGCATCGAAATCTATAACCAACCCAACAGGGGTGAAGCTGTTCCCTCGGGGTCGAGCCTCCACACATGAGGCTCACGCTGTAAATCCAGCAGTTACACAGGAGTGAGAGACGTGACAGAAACAGTCCTCTGTGGTGGAGACTGAATGTGTTCCTCCAGGTTTTGGAGCTATTATTGGTCTGTATAAGTGTGAATATGAGAATGAGGGCAGATGGTTTAATGTGTCAGCTGAAGCAGGCTCATCAGGCCGGTGGAGCTACATGGACCCTCCTCCCTCCCTGCTCTCTGCTCTCTGCTGGACATACCACACTGCTCAGACAGCCTTTTAGAGCCTGGCAGCCCGACAGCAGTGAGGACAGACGTGCTGTTTGATGGATCTGAATGTTAGATCTTAGAGCTGATAAATCCTGCTGCCTCTGTCTTCACAGCGGATCAGAATGTGGAGGACTTGGACAGCATGGAGGTGCCTCCTCCAGAGGAGCCCGCCACCACGCCACAGTTCAGCTACCACTCCAACGCTCAGATGAACGACATCCTGAAGAAGGTGGAGGAACGTTGCTCCGACATAGCGAGAACCTACAGCATCGGGCGCAGTATGGAGGGCCGGGAGCTGCTCGTCATCGAGTTCTCCAACAACCCCGGACAGCACGAGCTGCGTGAGTTAAATCTGTGTACACTCTTTTTCTTTACGGAGGAAGTTCGACCTCCTGACTGTGAATGTGACCCTGTGCAGTCGAGCCCGAGGTGAAGTACGTCGGCAACATGCACGGAAACGAAGTCCTGGGCCGCCAGCTGCTGATCTACCTGTCTCAGTACCTGTGCTCAGAGTACCTGCTGGGGAACGAGCGCATCCAGACGCTCGTCAACACCACCCGCATCCACATCCTGCCCTCCATGAACCCCGACGGGTACGAGGTGGCTGTTTCTGGGAACCAGGACACCAACGATGACGAGGACAGGGTCAGTTCTCCTCCGTCACACACACTCATCGCTGTGCACTTTGACCCGTATGTTTGGTTTGTGTGGGAAAAACAACCAAGTGTTTGAATAATCCACAAGCCTTGTTATTATTATTACTGTTATTATTATTATTATTATTATTATTATTATTATTGTTAAATATTACAGTCAGCTCGTGATCAAGCTGAAGCCTGATGACGAGACTTTCATTTGAATCAGGGGTCACAGCTTCTAAGATGTCATTCAGAAATCCCTGAGAATTTATATATAATCTAATCTTTTCAAATGTAATCTGTTCATTTTAGGTAATCTGATTACACACTACCAATTACAGTACATGAAACCCGTCACTGCCCAGCCCTGTCTCTAGTGTTATCATCACATTTGTGTATCTTTCATTAGTGACTAAGAGGAGAAAAGGTAGAACCCATGGAGCCGATCAGATCATTGATCAGTGTTACACCTGTCAGTTACATCATGAACACTTCACCCAACAATAAATGTCACTTTCTAATCATCTGAAACACAAACATGTAAATCTGACAGAGCGGCAGGTTTGACTCCTGGAACATCGGTCGAAACAACGCTCAGAACATCGACCTGAACAGAAACTTCCCTGACCTGACGTCAGTCACTTACGGCCGGCGCCGACAGAAGGGCTACCGCACCGACCACGTCCCAATCCCAGACTATTACTGGTTTGGTAAGGTACAGTATGGATCCTCCTCCACATGTGTCCTGTCACTGAACGGGTTTCTGGCCTCATGGATGCTGCTGCTGCTGAACCACTGTAAATGATGTGCGTCATGTCTCGGTCCGAACGTGCAGGTGGCACCGGAGACTTACGCTGTCATGAAATGGATCCGCTCCATCCCCTTTGTGCTGTCTGCTAACTTCCACGGTGGAGACCTGGTGGTGGTCTACCCCTACGACCTGTCCAAACACCCGCTGCAGAGCACCATGTTCTCCCCGACGCCGGACGACCAGGTGAGCGCCTCCTTCAGACTCCTCCAGACAGGACAATCTGCACTGACCTCCTGTATTTGGACATCATTTAAAACTTTAGTTCATGTTCTTCTCTGTAAGGTGACAAAAGTAACCCTCGGTTTTTATCTTGTAGGTGTTCAAGCTTCTTGCGAGAACATATGCGAACGCCCATGAGACCATGTCCTACGAGAGCGCCCAGTGTGGATCGTCTCGGACCCACAGCCAGAAGGGGATCATCAACGGAGCGCAGTGGTCCAGCTTCGCAGGAAGTGAGTTGCAGACATTACTCCTCAGTCACAGTCCAACAGTGGATCTCATGTTAGGTGTCGGATGGACCACTAGAGGGCGCTGTAAGACCAGCGGCAGTGAGCGGGGCTGATGGAGGCTCTCTGGGTGAAGCTGCTGTGTTCTGTCTGTCTCCCTTCAGGCATGCAGGACTTCAACTATCTGCACACCAACTGCTTCGAGGTGACGGTGGAGCTGGGCTGCGATAAGTTCCCTCCTGAAGAGGAGCTGTTCCTTGCCTGGCACGAGAACCACGAGGCTTTGATCGCATTTCTTGAAGCAGTAAGAACATTGTTGACTCTGTGGTGTTTGGCTGAGGGATGTGCTGATCCCACTGAGCTGAGACCAAACACCAAAACACATCACCTCTTAATTCAGCTGTTAGTGAAAGCTTTCAGTCGCCATTCATGTAGAGCCGTGCTTCTGCTGTAAGAATGCTTTGAACCTGAGCGGCTTACTAGAGTAATGACTGCTGGGAAACACTGAGAGAAACAGAGAGCTGGCAGCACTGAGCAGCAGAATCAAGATTTACTTCATGACAAGCTCCAAGGAGCAGTGTTTAACATCAGGTTTATAACACCAGTCTGCCATATCAGATCCGATCAGCACACTGCGGCTGGGTGGAGCTGTGTGCAGCTCTGAGTGGATGATCGATGTAGAAGTTATTCTGTGTAAGCGACCCGTCTTGTGCTCCTCAGGCCCACCGAGGTATCAAAGGCATCGTGAAAGACGAGGAGGGAAATGGAATCAAAGACGCGAGGATATCAGTCAGAGGGATACGGCACGACGTCACCACAGGTAATCAGAACTCAAATATTATCAGCTGCTACTGAGCCCAGACCGTCCACAGATGAGTCCTTGTTCTGCTGTGTGACGTTAACCAAAGCTTTGTTTCTCATGGCCAACATGACACATTTGGTTCTGTTTAGTGGCTCCATTTATTCATCGTTCTGTTACATTCGGCTCCTTCTTGTGAGATATAAAGTCGAGTATAAACTAAAGGTCAAAATCAGTGCTGACGGTTCAAAACCCGCGAGTTACAGTTTCCATAATGTCTATGTTGCGTAACATCAAAGACTCCCTGTAATTACCAGTTTCATCCAACAAGTAAACTTATTTTTCTGGAGGTTTTGAGTCCTCCTGTCCTGTGTAGAGACTCAGCCAAGAGTCAGTGAGTCTGCTGCTTCCAGCTTCTCAAACACAAGGACGAATTAATGCTTCTCTAAAGAAGAAGCAACATGAAGTCGTCTCTTCTGTGTCTGGGAAACTGTGATGGAACCAAACAATTAATAAATAATAAATAAATAACTGTGTCTTTTAGTTCCATGCCTCCATCTTGTAACAGAGGCTTTCCTATGTTTGTAAACATCAGAGTGCCCCTTCAGAAAACAGACAAACAAACAAACAAACAAACAAACAGACAGTCCGTCTCAGAGATGTGAACGTGTCAGTAACACCTCCACATGCTCCGCCTCCTTCTCCCCCTCCTGCCCAGCTGAACATGGAGACTACTGGCGCCTCCTCACCCCTGGGATCCACATCGTGACGGCCTCGGCCCCGGGCTACACCAGAGCTATGAAGAAGGTCCACCTGCCTGCTGGCCTGCCCACGGCAGGCCGGGTGGACTTTGTTCTGCAGAAAGCTGCTGTCCAGCCCGACGTGCAGGAGGAGGACGACACCATCCCGTCTATGGGCTCCTACGACCGCTTCGACCCTTACAACCAGTACGAGCGCTACACCCTGATGGCAGATCTGAGCCAGATCCGTGAGGAGCGAGCAGAGAAGCCCTGGTGGTGGAACTACTTCGTCCTGCCCGGAGGACCGGCACCAACCTGGCTGCTCAAACAGTATTAGAGCTTTAACGAGGAGGAATATGATCTCTGTCAAACCGAGCTGCCATGTAACGAATGTGCTGCAGAGAGTGTCTAAGCTAGCTGGCTGGCCTTCATGTAAGCTTCGTCCACACTTGAAAATATAACGTAAGCACCTTTATAAGCTTTGCCTTGATAATAACATAACTTCTATTAATGACCACAATGAGATTTAAAGAAATACTTTTATATCATTTTTACAGCAGAAATAAAGAAATAAAGAGCTTTTTATGTTTCAGCAGTCCCAGTGTGAGTCCATGGTTGTGTTAATTAGACCACTAATGATGTGTGAACAGAAACACAGGAACAAAACTTCAAACAAACATAATGAGAAAGAATTTCTCACTCTGACTGACTCACACTCGTCTTGGTTCAGGAGGTAATGACGCCAGATGGCCACTAGGAGGCAGGCTGAGCTAACTTCTGGTCCAGATCAGTCCGGACCATGTGGTCCTGTTGATCTTCTGCAGGAGCAGGGTTTCTATCACAAAAGAAACAGTTCTGTGATTTAATCTGACTCACAGTTTAGTTGGACTAGAACCCTCCGGAGCTTTTTGTCTTTAAAGGAGCAATATGTAGTTTATTTAAATAATTTTCAATCTGAAGACAAAGATCTTTTTACATCTAAACTAACTAAATAAAATGTTTGTTTGTTTTCATGACTGAATAAACTGAATATACAATCTGACCTTAAACACAGTTTCATACTGTTATTCTTTGTTTCTATGTGGCGGACCCTGCCACCTTTCAACCTTCAAACAGTGTTCTGGGACTTTATGTTCCTCTGAGAACAACTCGTTTATTCAGTTATGGAAAAATAAAAAATAAATATAACCTCTCTGAGTTTCTGTATGTCTTCTCTAAAACTACATATTGTCCCTTTAAGCTTCAAAGAGCTGAAATGACGTCGGCTGCACGTCTTAAACTGAATGTATTACAACAAATAACACAATGTACAAAAGATAAGTAAAGGAAATATTTGAGAGATGATTTAAAAATCTTCATCTGCAGTGTTTCCAGTTGAAGCTTCTTAGTTAGAGGCGTAAAGAGCATGAACATGTCGTAAAAAAACAAACTAGAATATAGATTTTTGTGTGAGAGAGGTTTTGTCCTGTGTTCGGTTCCGACCACCAGGTTGAGATCCAGCGATCTACACTAAACTCTCTTTAAAGCATTCAGTGTGATCCCTTCATGACCTGCCAAATCCAGGACGATCTCTGAAACCTCTGACAGTATATAATTACACACACCTGAGCAGGAAGGATGTTGTGTCAACTTAAACCTAATTTCTGTTTGTGTATATTAGTGAATGTGACTTTTCTGGAGCAGCTAATCTACATCTTTAGTACTTCCTACTGTGGAGAGCTCATCGGGCATGCTGTGACACGTACCGTGTGTTTGTAGCCTTAAAACCACACAACCTATGCAATAACACACACAGAGGGAAGGAATTAAACAAACACCAGGATATAATGTGTGGTTCAAAGTGGAGGCACTGAGCAGGTGAAAAACTCAGCTCAGCAGCAAAAGGCTGAATGAGGTGAAACTGTTGAATGAACATGAGAATCTGAGAGAATCCGTGAAGAACTGAGTCAAATTGTCACATAAAGTTTAAAAAATCACCACCACAACACAAATTCATCTTAATAAAGCACCAAATGGACACAGCACAATAAAAAGCAGTAGAAAATGGAGTGAAGCGCACAGAGCAGTGCCAGCCTCGGGGTCGGCTGAAGTCCCAAATGTTGTACACAAAACAGCTCTTAAGAATTTTTATGTAAGGTCATGAAAGAAGCATGGGAAAAGCAAATTACCCTGCATAAAGGTCGAGGAATACTATTAGAGAATCATAGAGAACAGTCTGCTTAGTGAACCAGTTGACCCATGACAAGTCAGAGAAAAAAGCACCAGGCTTCTCAGGGGATTTACAAAACACAAACACATGATCTGGCACCGAGCTCGCTGGATCTGCAGAATACTGTGCATTGTACCAGTGATGTGGAGAGCTTCAGACGCCATCAACACATGTTGTTCTAGGAACGTCTGGTGCTTTGAAATGTTAACGTTTAAAATAAAATCTGCTATATTAATGTTCAGATGTAAACATGAGCTGCTGCCAGCAGTCAGGTCATCAGTCAGGTGACGGCAGCCCTGAAGTCTCAGGATCTTTAACTGTCTTTAATTGTCTTTGTTAAAGACAATTAATGATATTTGTCTGGTTGTAGTTGTTTGTGTCTCTGTAGTCGTGTTGTGTCTGGTTGTAGCTGTTTGTGTCTGGTTGTAGTTGTTTGTGTCTCTGTAGTCGTGTTGTGTCTGGTTGTAGCTGTTTGTGTCTGGTTGTAGTTGTTTGTGTCTCTGTAGTCGTGTTGTGTCTGGATGTAGTTGTTTGTGTCTCTCTGTAGTCGTGTTGTGTCTGGTTGTAGTTGTTTGTGTCTCTGTAGTCGTGTTGTGTCTGGTTGTAGTTGTTTGTGTCTGGTTGTAGCTCGTGTTGTGTCTGGTTGTAGTTGTTTGTGTCTCTGTAGTCGTGTTGTGTCTGGTTGTAGTTGTTTGTGTCTCTCTGTAGTCGTGTTGTGTCTGGTTGTAGTTGTTTGTGTCTCTCTGTAGTCGTGTTGTGTCTGGTTGTAGTTGTTTGTGTCTCTCTGTAGTCGTGTTGTGTCTGGTTGTAGTTGTTTGTGTCTCTCTGTAGTCGTGTTGTGTCTGGTTGTAGTTGTTTGTGTCTCTCTGTAGTTGTGTTGTGTCTGGTTGTAGTTGTTTGTGTCTCTTTGTAGTTCGTGTCTGGTTGTAGTTGTTTGTGTCTCTCTGTAGTCGTGTTGTGTCTGGTTGTAGTTGTTTGTGTCTCTCTGTAGTCGTGTTGTGTCTGGTTGTAGTTGTTTGTGTCTCTGTGTAGTCGTGTTGTGTCTGGTTGTAGTTGTTTGTGTCTCTCTGTAGTCGTGTTGTGTCTGGTTGTAGTTGTTTGTGTCTCTCTGTAGTTCGTGTTGTGTCTGGTTGTAGTTGTTTGTGTCTCTCTGTAGTCGTGTTGTGTCTGGTTGTAGTTGTTTGTGTCTCTCTGTAGTCGTGTCGTGTCTGGTTGTAGTTGTTTGTGTCTCTCTGTAGTCGTGTTGTGTCTGGTTGTAGTTGTTTGTGTCTCTCTGTAGTCATGTCGTGTCTGGTTGTAGTTGTTTGTGTCTCTCTGTAGTCGTGTCGTGTCTGGTTGTAGTTGTTTGTGTCTCTCTGTAGTCGTGTCGTGTCTGGTTGTAGTTGTTTGTGTCTCTCTGTAGTCGTGTCGTGTCTGGTTGTAGTTGTTTGTGTCTCTCTGTAGTCGTGTTGTGTCTGGTTGTAGTTGTTTGTGTCTCTCTGTAGTCGTGTTGTGTCTGGTTGTAGTTGTTTGTGTCTCTGTAGTCGTGTTGTGTCTGGTTGTAGTTGTTTGTGTCTCTCTGTAGTCGTGTTGTGTCTGGTTGTAGTTGTTTGTGTCTCTCTGTAGTCGTGTTGTGTCTGGTTGTAGTTGTTTGTGTCTCTGTAGTCGTGTCGTGTCTGGTTGTAGTTGTTTGTGTCTCTCTGTAGTCGTGTCGTGTCTGGTTGTAGTTGTTTGTGTCTCTCTGTAGTCGTGTTGTGTCTGGTTGTAGTTGTTTGTGTCTCTCTGTAGTCGTGTTGTGTCTGGTTGTAGTTGTTTGTGTCTCTCTGTAGTCGTGTTGTGTCTGGTTGTAGTTGTTTGTGTCTCTCTGTAGTCGTGTTGTGTCTGGTTGTAGTTGTTTGTGTCTCTCTGTAGTCGTGTTGTGTCTGGTTGTAGTTGTTTGTGTCTCTCTGTAGTCGTGTTGTGTCTGGTTGTAGTTGTTTGTGTCTCTCTGTAGTCGTGTTGTGTCTGGTTGTAGTTGTTTGTGTCTCTCTGTAGTCGTGTTGTGTCTGGTTGTAGTTGTTTGTGTCTCTCTGTAGTCGTGTTGTGTCTGGTTGTAGTTGTTTGTGTCTCTCTGTAGTCGTGTTGTGTCTGGTTGTAGTTGTTTGTGTCTCTCTGTAGTCGTGTTGTGTCTGGTTGTAGTTGTTTGTGTCTCTCTGTAGTCGTGTTGTGTCTGGTTGTAGTTGTTTGTGTCTCTCTGTAGTCGTGTTGTGTCTGGTTGTAGTTGTTTGTGTCTCTCTGTAGTCGTGTTGTGTCTGGTTGTAGTTGTTTGTGTCTCTCTGTAGTCGTGTTGTGTCTGGTTGTAGTTGTTTGTGTCTCTCTGTAGTCGTGTTGTGTCTGGTTGTAGTTGTTTGTGTCTCTCTGTAGTCGTGTTGTGTCTGGTTGTAGTTGTTTGTGTCTCTCTGTAGTCGTGTTGTGTCTGGTTGTAGTTGTTTGTGTCTCTCTGTAGTCGTGTTGTGTCTGGTTGTAGTTGTTTGTGTCTCTCTGTAGTCGTGTTGTGTCTGGTTGTAGTTGTTTGTGTCTCTCTGTAGTCGTGTTGTGTCTGGTTGTAGTTGTTTGTGTCTCTCTGTAGTCGTGTTGTGTCTGGTTGTAGTTGTTTGTGTCTCTGTAGTCGTGTTGTGTCTGGTTGTAGTTGTTTGTGTCTCTCTGTAGTCGTGTTGTGTCTGGTTGTAGTTGTTTGTGTCTCTCTGTAGTCGTGTTGTGTCTGGTTGTAGTTGTTTGTGTCTCTTGTAGTCGTGTTGTGTCTGGTTGTAGTTGTTTGTGTCTCTCTGTAGTCGTGTTGTGTCTGGTTGTAGTTGTTTGTGTCTCTCTGTAGTCGTGTTGTGTCTGGTTGTAGTTGTTTGTGTCTCTCTGTAGTCGTGTTGTGTCTGGTTGTAGTTGTTTGTGTCTCTCTGTAGTCGTGTTGTGTCTGGTTGTAGTTGTTTGTGTCTCTCTGTAGTCGTGTTGTGTCTGGTTGTAGTTGTTTGTGTCTCTCTGTAGTCGTGTTGTGTCTGGTTGTAGTTGTTTGTGTCTCTCTGTAGTCGTGTTGTGTCTGGTTGTAGTTGTTTGTGTCTCTCTGTAGTCGTGTTGTGTCTGGTTGTAGTTGTTTGTGTCTCTCTGTAGTCGTGTTGTGTCTGGTTGTAGTTGTTTGTGTCTCTCTGTAGTTGTGTTGTGTCTGGTTGTAGTTGTTTGTGTCTCTCTGTAGTCGTGTTGTGTCTGGTTGTAGTTGTTTGTGTCTCTCTGTAGTCGTGTTGTGTCTGGTTGTAGTTGTTTGTGTCTCTCTGTAGTCGTGTTGTGTCTGGTTGTAGTTGTTTGTGTCTCTCTGTAGTCGTGTTGTGTCTGGTTGTAGTTGTTTGTGTCTCTCTGTAGTCGTGTCGTGTCTGGTTGTAGTTGTTTGTGTCTCTCTGTAGTCGTGTCGTGTCTGGTTGTAGTTGTTTGTGTCTCTCTGTAGTCGTGTTGTGTCTGGTTGTAGTTGTTTGTGTCTCTCTGTAGTCGTGTTGTGTCTGGTTGTAGTTGTTTGTGTCTCTCTGTAGTCGTGTTGTGTCTGGTTGTAGTTGTTTGTGTCTCTCTGTAGTCGTGTTGTGTCTGGTTGTAGTTGTTTGTGTCTCTCTGTAGTCGTGTTGTGTCTGGTTGTAGTTGTTTGTGTCTCTCTGTAGTCGTGTTGTGTCTGGTTGTAGTTGTTTGTGTCTCTCTGTAGTCGTGTTGTGTCTGGTTGTAGTTGTTTGTGTCTCTCTGTAGTCGTGTTGTGTCTGGTTGTAGTTGTTTGTGTCTCTCTGTAGTCGTGTTGTGTCTGGTTGTAGTTGTTTGTGTCTCTCTGTAGTCGTGTTGTGTCTGGTTGTAGTTGTTTGTGTCTCTCTGTAGTCGTGTTGTGTCTGGTTGTAGTTGTTTGTGTCTCTCTGTAGTCGTGTTGTGTCTGGTTGTAGTTGTTTGTGTCTCTCTGTAGTCGTGTTGTGTCTGGTTGTAGTTGTTTGTGTCTCTCTGTAGTCGTGTTGTGTCTGGTTGTAGTTGTTTGTGTCTCTCTGTAGTTGTGTTGTGTCTGGTTGTAGTTGTTTGTGTCTCTCTGTAGTCGTGTTGTGTCTGGTTGTAGTTGTTTGTGTCTCTGTAGTCGTGTTGTGTCTGGTTGTAGTTGTTTGTGTCTCTCTGTAGTCGTGTTGTGTCTGGTTGTAGTTGTTTGTGTCTCTCTGTAGTCGTGTTGTGTCTGGTTGTAGTTGTTTGTGTCTCTCTGTAGTCGTGTTGTGTCTGGTTGTAGTTGTTCGTGTCTCTGTAGTCGTGTTGTGTCTGGTTGTAGTTGTTTGTGTCTCTGTAGTCGTGTTGTGTCTGGTTGTAGTTGTTTGTGTCTCTTTGTAGTTGTTTTGTGTCTGGTTGTAGTTGTTTGTGTCTCTTTGTGATAGTTGCGTTCCCCATTATAGTGGTTTTGTGTCTTTTTGTGGTATGTTTGTGTCTGTTGTGGTTTGTGTCTTTTTTCAGTCACTTTGTGTCTCTTTTTCAAAGGTGTGAGTCTCATGTGTGTCTCGTATTTTGTCATGGTTTCATGTGTCTTTGTGAAAGTTTTGTGTATCTTTAAGGTGGTGTCTTTGTGGTCATTTTGTGTCCCCTTGTGATTATTTTGTATCCCCTTGTGGTCATTTTGTGTGCCACAATGAAATGCGTCACAGTCACTTCAAACAGAGGCTCGGGCCCCGGGGCCCCCTGGAAGCCTTGTGGCCCTGTTGATCCTTCAGTAATCCAGCCATGGAGGAAGGACACAGGCTGAGGCTGAAAGCTCCTGAAACAAGTGTTTGGTGAAGAACGAAGCTTCCAGCTGGACTGTGTCAACGTGTGTCAACGCTGTCTTTACAGGTGAGGAAGTGACAGATCTCAGATCTGACTGGTTCAGGACACTCAGCTGGAGAGGGAGTGGTCTCATGAAGTACAAACTGGATTTACTCTTGATTTAAAAGCCATGTCACTTTGCTTATGTATTAAAAATTCTCTTAGGAATCAAATGAATTTATGATGAGCTGTCTAATGCTGTGAGCATCAATCTGTCCTGAAGGGATCCATAAGATCTCCCCGTCTGTCTGCAGATATCAGCTAGTGAAATGTAAAGTTATATTATTCTCTGTCTGTAAGAATCTGTGAGATGCTACGTGAAACCTGATGTGTTGTGGGTGCAGACGCAGTAATTGTCTCTGTCAGCTAGCTAAGGAAAGGTTGCTCCGTCGCACCACAAATTAACCTTTTATAGGAATGTTGGAGCTTGACGTTAATGCCGGCACCGTCCCTCCCACAGCCTGAGCCCAGTGAGGAGCCTGAAGTCTAAACCAAACCAAACACTGTGTCAAACACTGTGCCCGTCTCTGGATGTCGGAGGGAGTGGCTGCTCTTACTCGTCACATGCTTTTTAGCAGACATGCGACAATCCCATATAGGCTTGACCCTGTTTGCTTTTTGTGGGACCGGTTCCTCGAGCCGCCCATGTCAGGTGGGGTGCTGGGTCACCAATTACTTGGTGAGGCTGAGAAAGTAGCATAGAGCTGCCCCGAGCTGCCATGTTGTATCAGCGTCATGCTGCTGGCAAGTAGGTAAGTGAACGCCTCATTTCAGTTCAGTGAAGCTGCTCTCTGTTCTCAAAGGAGCTTTAATACGCTTATGTCCCGACTCAAGATCAGTTTGTAACTATGACTATTTATGAACGCTCCGTCCACCATGTGAGCTCAGTGCTGCCAGACGCCACCGTCACTGTGGGGAGTCGCTCTGACTTCATTCTTTAATATTCTCATTAACGGGTTTCAGTATACAACATGTGGGCTGAAATGTATGAAGCTGCCAGGTTTGAATATTTCACATTATTTCCAATATTCGTTAATAAAATGTGTGCAAATGAGTTTAAATGACTTTATCTATAAAACACAAAGTGCTTTAAAGCAAGAAGAGGAAGAAGAGCAACAGAAGGAGACAGAAGAGAACAAGATGTTGTATGAAAGATAAGAAATGAGCTTCAAGAAGCTTTTCAAGGACAGGAGTGTTATCATCACATATAAATATGCCATGGTGGGTCAGGACCCCTCAAAGGGTCTCGCAAGGAGAATCTGAGGGGTTGTGAATGAATCAATAATAATCAATGAGACAGAAGAAAACATGTTCTGGTAGGAAACATGTTGCTCTTCTTCTGATGTACTGAACAGGTTTTCTGGATATTTTACAGTATGAGCATCTGCAGTGGTTACAGACAGTGCAGGTTTACGTATGACATTTAGAATAAACAGCTGTAAGTATGATATAAATAAATCTATACATTATGAATATGTACAGTGTACAGTGGTATAAATATTAACACGGTGTAGGGGAGGTGTGATATACGCAGTATGGGCAGTAGTATTAGAGTGAGGATGTGCACAGGATGTGTCAGCTCTGTATAAAACTATACTGCCACCACAGTAACTTGCTGCAGCACATGTGTGAAGTATGTCTGGTGTGTTTTGCTTCACTGAGGTCGAACCTTCTTGTTCTGTTCTTTAGCGCAGCCCTGAGAACAGATTCTTTCTAAAAGCTCAACATGGAAACAGGACAAACACAGCAGTGAGAATGAGTCTGCTGTGACAGACATGACACCTCAGCCAATAAAAGGAGGTACTGTAAGAGGAGGAATAACCCTGTGTACTCTCAGTCACCACACTTTACTTCTCTACCTCTGTAGTTCTAACTATATTCTCTTCTTACAATCCTTCCAGGGGAGATTCACTGGCCGCTGCCAAACTCCCATAACTGCAAAAAACAGCACTTCATTTCCTAATAATGGCTCAATGTCAAGTCCAATTCAGTCTGCTTGTTCAGCGGCAGCAATTACCGAATGGTACATGTGCAGACAACTCCTCCGGTGGGTGATAATAAGCTACTTTCTTTGTTACAGACCCTGAACAAACTCGGGGGGGAACACGTGAAGCAGAGATAATGCGAGCAGTCGAGCGTGAGTGTATACAAAACCCCACCAATCGTTCCCGTAGAAAACCCCTCAGCTATGACAAAAGCAGGTCCAACTGGGTTAAGGTGATTCCACTTTAATAGTGCTGGGATCCCGGACCACGACAGAACCTAACAATGGAAAATACAGCTGCTCGTTTGTGTAGAAGTCACTTCCTTTTGAAATGAGAGGCTGCATCCAGGTTCAGTGGCTGCTGGAGTTTATGAACCTGGGAGGTATGCTGAGAGTTTCTTTGTTGCGTCTTTCTGTTGGTATATTTGGGGTTTTTCCTTCAGCGTGACGGTCAGAGGTCAGTTTACAACAAGGCCACAGAGGCTTAAATCTGACCTGCAGGCTGGGATAAAGAATGGTGTTTGTTGCCATGTTCCTCCTCAGTTTGATTGTGTTCGTTTGTTTTCATTTACTGCTGCAACGCTCCGATACGCTCTTATTGTGAAGGATCAGAGGGCACGTCTATATGGAGATGCCACCTGCTTGTTAAGTCCTTGTCAGGTCAGCGGAGCAGCACAGCCTTTGAGTCTCTTCTACAAACTTAGCATTTTTCTGTCGACAGCTAACTTTGTCAAAAAACGCACAAACATCTTGCTTTTGTCTTCGGTGGGAAAGTGTTCATTCAACATTCACTCTCATGTCAAAGGATCTATATTTAATGCTAACAGCTCCGATCGCTGTGATGGAAACGTGACATCTGGGGGGACACGCTAATCTTTGCCCCTTCTCCAGCACAATGCTACGAGGAGTGTTGACGTTTCAGCCGCCGGCACATCACTACTAGATCTTTCAGTGGAACTAGACTGAAGAAATAGACACAAGGACGTCTCCAACGTAACACTGTCATTGCTTTCTACTGTTTCCTGTTGTCCAGAGCGTTTGTGATGTTGAATGTGACACACAGGAAAAATGTGTCTACCGGGAAAAGAGTCAAACTCCAATTGTACGTTAAAAAAAGCAGTGATTGAAGCTAAACGCTAGCATGCTAACACGCAGACATGTTAACATGCTGATGTTTAGCAGGTCTTATTCACCAGGCACTCTTTCTTGGTTTGCCTGTTAGCATGCTAACTTGCTAATACACACTAAACACCTAATAACAGTTGAGGCTGATGGAAACAAAACATATTCACATGGCGGCCATTTTCCTCTGACATCATGCTCAGGGTGGGCAGCTCAAGCTCAAGCTGTCGTCCTGTTGTGTTCCAGGTCTCAAGTCATTTAGAAGGAGGAGATCTGACAAACAGTTAGCCTCGTTTTACAGCTTCCAGGTTACACAATTACATGTATATATACAATTACATGTATACACACTGATCAGGCAGAACATCAGGACCACCTGCCTGATATTGTGAAGGTTCCCCTTGTGCAGCCAGAACAGCTCTGACCCGTCAGGACCTGGACTTCAGACCTCTGAGGGTCCTGTGGTGTCTGGCACCAGGGCGTCTCATAGTGGATCCTCTGGTCCTGTATGTTGGGGGGTGGGGCCTCATGGATCAGACCTGCTCAGCACGTCTGACAGATGCTCCATCAGATGGGATCTGGGGAATCTGGAGGCCCGGTCGACACGTTGGGCCCTTCATTGTGTTCCTGGAGCTGTTCCTGAGCAGTGTTTGTGGTGTGTCAGGGCACATTGTCCTGCTGGGGGGCCACTGCCATCAGGTAGTGTTGCTGTGATGAGGGGGGTGTAGTTGGTCCACAGCAGTGTTTGGATGGGTGGTGCAGGTCAAGTGGCATCCACATGAATGCCAGCAGCCAAGGTTTCCCAGCAGAACATCACATCGTGATGAGATGATCGATGTTATTCACGTCACCTGTCAGTGGTTTTAATGTCGGGGCTGATCGGTGTACACTGTATGGAAATATAGAGGTTAAAAAATAAGTTCATTTCACTTTCAGCCTCTCCAGCTCTCGTCAGCCAGACGCTCAGATTAGCTCAACTGATTCAACAAAGGGCCCTTGCAGGGGCCTCACTCCCATCTACTCTTGTTTATCATGCAGTTAAAGACCATGTGTCTTTTGCAAAGTTTCAATCTGACTTGCCATCAGAAACTTTCTCTTTCTATTCAAACACAACATCTGAGCCCGTGTTCAGTCCAACAGCTGGTTGCATCAGATCAGGCGTTTCGTTCTGTTGGTACAGCGCTACACGTTCCTTCTGTCCCGTCTGTAGCTCACAGCTCTGTTACTGTGGTACAGAAGATGATTTATTAGCTGAGGATAGTCTGAGCCCATACAATGATTTATTGCCAGGTCAGAATTCACCATCTTGTCTTATCTAATTCTGCTGAAGTGAACAGAACCGGAGCGAGCTCACACAGCAGAGATGCACTCTGACAGGCCCGGAAACATTAGAGCCAGTGGTTCTGGACACAACATGAATAATGCAGCTGAACATAAACCTGATGATTGTTTGACGGTCGGACATTTTCATGTCTGAATTTAGAAAGATGTGGGAACAAATGCAATATATACAAATACACAAATGAGCGCTGATGCCACAGAAACACCAGAGCTTTAGATAAGACACCAGAGAAAACTGTGTTTGTTAACCTGCTCACACCTTGCTGGGCTCTGTATGATCCAGGAAGTCGCAGCTCTCCAGGAGGGAAACAGTTCTTTGTTCTCGCTGTGGGACTGACTGCACGTGCTGATGACAGCTCAGACTGTGAGGTTACCTTCTGATCTGAGCTTGGTGATGTTGCAGTACATGATGCTGGGAGTCAGGGAGGTGTGCACACAGGTCTGCAGTGTGTCCCTTTGCAGTGGAGCTGTTGGCTGTAGATAACGTTGGTTAGCTGTAAAACCAGACTCTGGTACAGATCAGTGTTTTCTGAGGGAGTGAGCATCAAACATGTTGAGCTCACATGGAGAGAAGACTCCAGGCTGTGGGCTGGATCAGGTGTGTTTGGGTGCTGACAGCACCTGGAGCTCCTCCACTGCATGAATATTAACAAAGAGAAAGGTCTTTCCTGCACGGAGTTCTATTGATTGTGTCAGAGAGTTTGAATATTTTGGCACATTAGCAGGTGTTGCATTACACTGCTGTCATATTCTGTTTCTTCTGAACGCTGACTGAACTCACGTTGGATGATCTTGTGTATTATTGCAGTGTCTGATGGATGTCCTCTTCTGACTCACCTGGATTGTCACTGACCTCACCTGCTGGTCGTCAGTGTCTGGGTGCAGGAGAGAGTGAGGCTGGTATGTTAGTGAAATCACTTTACCTGCAGAGGCACGGCTGATATTTCATATTGTTTGTATATTAGATATTTGTTTGGTTTCTATATTGTTTGCTGTTCACTTTCTCTTGTATAAACAGAACCGCTGTGTTGGGTCGAGTCCTCAGCATTTCTCTGATGTCACCTGGAATGAAACAGTCAGCTGACTGGGACTGGACTCGTAGAAACCTGTTGTGCTCGTCACACTGTCAAACAAAGCTACTCGATACTGTAGAATAACCACAGAGACTGGTACCAACACTGGTTTGTTGTCTCTGGTTTCCATAACTCAGGATGTTTTTAGAGCTGAACAAGATATATAACTTAAAATATATTAAACATGTAGAGCAGGTGGAGCTGACAACACTGACATCCCGTCGAGACAGAGCAACAGAAACACTGAGTCGGTTGTAATCTCAGATGTGAGCAGAGTGACGGCCTCAGGTTGTGGGTTGGGAGGATGTTGTTCTCTGTGTTGCAGGAGCTTGGGAGGTGGAGCTGCTGCCTCATCAGCAGATGCAGCACACCTGAGGAAGCTGCAGTGGGAGGCCATAAAGCTGCTCTCTCTCACCTGGCTGGCTACCTGACTGCTCTTCTGTTTTTTTTCTGTTGTTACACTCTGACACACTGCACCAGCAGAGCATGCACACTGATCTCCAGACAAACAGGCCTTCAATTCATCCGATCGCCTTATTAGATTCATAGTATCAGTAGACACTGTGAGGCTTCCCTTTTTTGTCACGGCCATTTGAGCCTGGTTGTGACAGCAGCTACAGCTACAGAACACTGATGTGTTCTAGTTCTGTAACCTGTGGAAGCACATTTACTCCAGTTAGAGAAACAAAAGGAAAACTTAGACTTGATATAGAAAAATATTCCTGAGTAAAAATTGTGGCCATTTGGTCATTTTTATTCTACAAGCTGGCACCTTCCAAGACTCCTGACACTGATGAAACACAGATACACATGATTCCAGCGGTGTTATCCTATTGGCTGACACAGACACATAAACAAAACAATCATATTGGACCCAACAAACGTTTGTAAAATTATCAATGTAACGAGTGAGCACAAGAGGGGACTGTTGGGACTCAGACACACAAGGTGTCACTGTAGTTTTGTTGAAATGTTCAGTTTTTCTCCAGCAGTATATGAATATCTGTATAAAGAGACTAAATCCCTCTTTATAATATATATTCATGTCATTCATCTTCACTGAAGAAAATCCTTTTGCTTCTCGTGAGCAATCCAAAATCCTCCTCTGGATGATGTAAGCACACTAAAAGTGGGCTCTGTTCTGGCGGTCCTGGATCCTCCTCTGCTATTCTGAGCAGCGTGCAGTCTAGACACAGCCGAATTTAAGGCCAGAATAAAACATACAGCACAATTGAAATAAGTGTTCTTGATCTTAATGCACATTATCGCCGTGTCCCAGGGATAAAACACTTAAAAGTCAGTCATGGAGAAGAGAAAGCCCGAGGGCTCTTTAGGCTGGGTACATGTCCGTGATGCACCCAGCTACTTTAGCTGTCATGCAGCAATATCCCAGAGCCTTCGCTGGGTGCACTGATGCTTGGCTTAAGCCATTTAGCAGCGCCCTGGTTAACTGAAACCGACAAAACTTCTGATTCCAGCCTGATCTTAGAATAACACCCCTGGCGATTGTGAAGCTGTCTTTGCCCATTTCATCCAGCGCAGTCCCACAACTGCGTTTGTAGCTGACAGAGATGCAGGAGGAGAAGATGCAGCGTGATCTTACAACTGTTACTCAGAGAATTCAATTAAATGGAAAACATTCGGATGAGGGAAAGAGAGAAATCAGATCTTGCTGACAAGGAGCAGGGCTGAGAAGCACTGCTGGGAGAGAGTGCCGGGCTGAAGGGTGCACAAGTGCAGCAACATAAATAAAAGAAGATGGCATTGGGCCACTTAAAGCCAATGGGCGCTCCAAAGGGTAACGTGTTGGATGATTCCAGTGGAACATTTGCCAAGAGTTGCTCTTTGCACAGAGTAGTTACCCAGAATCATGCAGAGCAACAGCACCGGGTGAAGAGATGTTTACAGCTGAGCAGAAATGTGAACGCTGGGCATGTGAGGAGTCAAATCTGCTCATGACACTGGACACCGTGTCACTGAACATCACGGTGGAGAACGCAGGGCTCAAACATGGCTGCTGCAACACACACTGTTGTTCTGGAGACCTGAACTGCTCCGGCAGGACGACCGGATGTCTGTAATCTGATCCAGAGCAGCACTTTTTAATCACCATCATCAATACATTAAGTTTACTTAATGAACCTTTAAATAGCTTTTTACTAACACTGAAATAACTATTAACCAAGGTTTAAAATGACCATTTATTAACAATACAATATGTAAGAATATTTTCATCAGTCATGTCTGTGTATTATTACAGAGATATCTGCTGAAGATAGCATGCTAACCAGCTAGCCCTGGCCCATCGTGGTCCATCAGACTCCCTGCTCCCTCTCTGGACCACCAGCAGCACGGCTAACTGAGCTAACTGAGCTAACTTCTCACTGGCAGCTACTGTACAGTTGGCAGCAGTTAGCGGTTACTCTGGTCACATGCTGTCCCCTGTTTGTTCGAGTATGAATCTGACAGGTGGCCAGTTCTTACATATTGCACCTTTAATGGTGTTTATTATAAAGTGTTAGTGAATCCAGTGCTTTGCTTCATGTTCGAGACGCTCAGAGGCAAATCCTTAAATCCAGCTCCAGGATGCTAACTCTGATCACCATGTGATTCATGGAAGCTTGTCAGATGGACCTTTTGTTGAGTCTTTTGTATTTTACAGTTAGTTCTATTAGTACAGTATTGTAGAAGTACGAGCACTGACCATCAGTTTAACATCTGTATTTCTCCAAAGAGCTGATACTTCCTGGTTGTTGCCCCAAAAACCTTTGCAATGAATCTATTTGTTTTGAACTGGATAGCGTATTTAAATGAGTTAATTATATTGTACAACAGTGGTGTAGATATATTCAAGTAATCTGTGAAGGTTAGCGTGTTCTGAAGGGATGTAATGCTGCCTGGATTATGTTTACTATTACAGTTATGAGGAAACTGTTATTAACACATCAGGTGAGTCGCACAATGTTGATACCGAATGAATCAGTGAAATGATCACTGAAGACATTTATTTTTCTCAGATATTATCTGTGCTTTTATCCACAGTGACTGAAGTGCAGATGAAATGACAAGAACCAGGCAAGTAAATCAGCTTCGGCTCAGATTCTTAAATGCTTCTAATCCAGCATCTGAGTTTCTGCTTCAGAGACGGCAGCAGCATTATGAGATGAATCCAGGTTTATTCTTCTGTGCTCATGTGTCGCTGTGCTCTGTAACATCCAGCAGATATCAGAGCCACAGCGCAGCACAGCAGCCAGACAATCTGGGAAACAAATGCAGTTTCTAAAGGCCAGTGTTTGGGCACAGCATGCTCATGCTAACAAGTTAATTAAGCATAGTCCTGTGCACATGAACTTTAAGCTCGTATTAGTAGTCAAAAGAGATCTGCCGTTAGGTGCACCGAGCTAATTATGTGATGATAAATCTTCTATGGCATGAGGTAATTTCTCAGTGCTCTTTAAAGATAGTAGAGAATATGGCAGATAACTGCTTGAAGCCTTTGCGAGTCAGCAGCAGCTAAGCTAAATGTGGCAGCAAGTGTCAGGCCAAATCAATACACGCTTCCCAGGATTCCTTTGGTGCCATAATCCCGGCTGTGGTGGGCACTGACCCTGGGGAGGCCTGGCCTCTTGTTTTCTTGCCCTGTTTTTTCAAAAGCAGCTGCACTTATGGACATGACAGCATTGAGCACAAGCTAATTACCTTTATAAAAAATAGAGAGCGCACAGTTTGTGCTGTAAAGCTCTGAGCTCACATGTGAGACTCGTTGAATCCTCTGCTCCACACACGGAGCCACCTCAGCTCTGGGAAGAGGGATGAGCAGATTGTACGAGATTGTAAATGAGCTCAGACTGAAGAGCTGTAATATTGTAATATTTGGTGCACAGATGATTTCTGTGTCAAACGCTCGCTTTGGATTCAACATGCTGGTCGACTCTTTCACCTCACCGCTTCATAGGTGGAGCAGCATGAACTGCAGTTAGCAGATATTTCTTTGAGAGAGCTCGGCCCCACAGTGTCTTCCAGCTGATTTCACACATCCCATTAGGTCATAATCTCATATTATCTGCCTTAAAATAACAAGAGATAATCCTGGCATCAGGCTAATCAGCCATGAAATTGAGGAATCTCCTCGACTGGATTCCACTGAGGCCAGTTAACACAGCATGTTAACACAGACGTTAAAACATTATACATTTTTAAATAATGTGTGAGAAAAAACAAAACAATATATATATTTATCTTCACACTGCCTTAAGGTTTAACTTTAAGCTCTGGTTAGCCATGAAACCAGTGACTAAGGTTAGAAAGGATCAGTTTTGGTTTTAAGGATCAGTTTTTCTTGCCACAGATATGGCAGCTGAACGACAGACACTAAACATTACCCGGTTTTGTTGGTTGATATAGAAAGCGAATGGTTTTCTTGAAGTCGTCTTGAACAGTGGTCTCTTGTCTGGCTGATCCCAGGTTTTGTCACCACAAAGATGGCAGCAAAATGTCCCGAAGGTCGCTAAAATCGCTCTTCTGTCGGTTGATACAGGAAGCCAGCGGTGGCCCTGAAGTCATCTCGGACAGTGGTCTCTTACCTGGAATCTTAAAATCTCCTGTTTTGTCGACACAAAGAGGAGAAAGTCCCAACATCTTGTCAAAGGTAACCAGTGTTTCCACCACAAAGATGTTGCTAGATGTCCCAGAATGTTATTCGTCAGATGAAGCAAACAGCGGTCTCTAAGTTGTCTCGATCGGCCTGGAAGCTGTCGTGTTTTGGCTTAAAATCCTGGGTTTGGTCGCCACAAAGAAGAATTCAAAATGCCCTGGCGTCTTGTTAAAATATTCAGGTTTGTATCCACAGTGATGGCTGCTATATGACTCGACGGTCACTAAAAATACCTGGTTTTGCTGGCAGAAGCAGCAGAACAGTGTCCAGCTGCTGACTAGATAAGTATTCATATAGTAGAAATGTTGATATGATATGAAACATACAATCATTGCCAACATTTTACACTGGTGATTAGACAGTATAAAAACATTAAAATCCTTTTGAATATAAATATGTACTTCTCTCACCAGGAAAGATAATTCATCCAGGACGAGGAACGTCAGGATTGGCTGTGTGCAGAGGAGGAATTCCACATCTTTCCCTGTAAGTGGTGCTCACTTACTTAAGCCATCAGCCTGTCATTAAAAATGTAAAATTAACATCTTTAAAGTGGAACACCATTCTGTTCGGTGCTGGGGAGGCAGTGGAGCGCGGCGCTTGCATATGAAATGCATTTGGTCATCCCCCTGGCAACAGGGAAGGGAAAGGTGCACGGAGTGAAACGAGAGCAGATTGCTTTTATTCTTTATTTAGAGAGTTATTCTAGACACCGAGTCACAGATGCCCCGCCATCATCAAATCCTTCCTGCTCAATTGAGGCTGTCGGAGGAAAATGTTGCAGGCGTGGGTCTCTGTGGGGAAGAATGAAGAGCAATGCTGGATTTGTATTTGTCTGAAACATGTTTCTTCATTTGTTAAGTATGTCACAGACTTGGGCTGCTGGCATCATGTTCCTCCTGAGGCAGTCAGGTAGCTGGAAACACAGATTTGACATAAACAGGCTGGCTTAAGAGTGAATCTCTTCCTTATTCTTGGTGTGATGATGAAGTGGTGATCACAGAGCAACACGAGGTGTGTAATGCATCTGTTAACAGGCAGGGCCCTTTATGAAATGTGCTCTTGTCCACACTAATGTTTGGCCTCGGGCCTCGGCCATAAACCTAAATGTTTCTGTATTAATGTGTTTCAGATGTGTGTGGGATGTAATGTTCTCCATATTGTCACTTTCCTGCACAAACAAAGTGAATCCACCTCCTTTATGTAGCTTAAACACCTCTGTGTGCTGTGTGCTGTGTGCTGGAGCCTGAGCCATACATGTTGGTATTAACATATCACATATATGTTGGTATTAACATATCACATATATGTTGGAATTAACATATCACGTACATGTTGGTATTAACATATCACATATATGTTGGTATTAACATATCACATATATGTTGGAATTAACATATCACGTACATGTTGGTATTAACATATCACATATATGTTGGAATTAACATATCACGTACATGTTGGTATTAACATATCACATATATGTTGGTATTAACATATCACGTACATGTTGGTATTAACATATCACATATATGTTGATATTAACATATCACGTACATGTTGGTATTAACATATCACATACATGTTGGTATTAACATATCACATACATGTTGGTCATAACATATCACATATATGTAGATATTAACATATCACATATATGTTGGTCATAACATCACGTATATGTTGGTCATAACATATCACATATATGTAGATATTAACATATCACGTATATGTTGGTCATAACATATCACATATATGTTGGTCATAACATATCACATATATGTAGATATTAACATATCACATATATGTTGGTCATAACATATCACGTATATGTTGGTCATAACATATCACATACATGTTGGTATTACCATATCACATATATGTTGATATTAACATATCTCGTATATGTTGGTCATAACATATCATGTATATGTTGGTATTAACATATCACGTATATATTGGTCATAACACATCACATATATGTTGTTATTAACACATCACATATATGTTGGTCATAACATATCACGTATATGTTGGTATTAACATATCAGGTATATGTTGGTATTAACATATCACATGTTGATATTAACATATCACATACATGTTGGTATTAACATATCACATGTCTGTTGGTATTAACATATCACATATTGATATTAACATATCACGTATATGTTGGTATTAACATATCACATACATGTTGGTATTAACATATCACGTATATGTTGGTATTAACATATCACATGTCTGTTGGTATTAACATATCACATGTCTGTTGGTATAAACATATCACATGTCTGTTGGTATTAACATATCACATATATGTTTGTATTTGCACATCAGTAACACGTCAGAGCCGTTCAGAAGAGGCTGAGATATGTTGAATGTAATTTAACACCCATAACACGAGAGAACACATTTGCAGCCACACTAGCGGCCTGCTGATTTGTTTTAAAATGAAATATTTCAGCAGCGATGGCATTGATTACCATGAAGGGCTCTACAGAGCTGAGTGGAGCCTCCTCTCTGTAGGGAACTCTACACTTGACTTGTCCTCTGCTGCCGTCATTGTGTCGAAGTCTTGTGTTTTCATGAAATACCTCACACTTCAGTTTATGACCTTTAGTTCCCTTTCTTATGGCCAGCAGAGGACTGGTTTCAAAAACAGGTCTGGTTGTATGTAAGTTTATGAGAAAATTACCCTACTTCTCACTTGGTTGATTACCTCAGTAAACAGTTTCCTAATGAGTTTATGACCTCAATCTTTAGTTTCAAGTCTTTTCAACAGAAAACTGTTCATTTAATAAATCATGGCTAACACTAACACTAACACTAACATTAACACTAACACTAAACTGAACACTAACACTAACATTAACACTAAACTGAACACTAACACTAACATTAAACTGAACACTAACACTAACATTAAACGGAACACTAACATTAACACTAACACCAACACTAACATTAACACTGAGTCTAAACTGAACACTAACATTAACACTAACACTAACATTAACACTGACTCTAAACTGAACACTAACACTAACATTAAACTGAACACTAACATTAACACTAACACTAACACTAACATTAACACTGACTCTAAACTGAACACTAACATTAACACTAACACTAACATTAACACTGACTCTAAACTGAACACTAACATTAACACTAACTAAGGGGGCCGCTCTGGTGCGCGTCCCAGAGTGGTAATAATGAAGTTCCTAAACTACGCGGACAAGTTTCGGGCCATGACGGCTGCCAGGAGCAAGGGGGAAATACTCTACGACAACCAGAGAGTCATGTTTTTCCCCGACGTTTCCGCGGATCTGGTCAGACGGAGGAAAGTCTTCGACTCGGTGAAGAAAGAGCTGGCCTCCCTCTCTATCCCGACTCTGCGGTATGGGATAATTCATCCAGCCAAACTCTTGGTGACTATTAAAGGGAGACGACACATCTTTGATACCGCAGCGGGAGCGAAGGATTTTGTGCGTGGTTTGAAGGACTGTACCCCGGGATCCGCGGAATTAGAGACAATCTGAGACCTGTCTATTTGGCTGGTATGTTTAAGTCACTGAACTTTACTTTTTGACCTCACAGGGAGTGTATTTAAACACTGTTTAATTCGTGCAAAATAGCTGTTTGATTGCTATACACGTAGTTTTACTTATGTTAATGTTATTTCATGCGGGGCTCTACTACGGTGGTTGGGCATGCTGTTCCTCGCTGCGTCACGGACGCGGGTGGACCAGTTAAGCGTCATGGTTTGGATGTGTGTTCTGTGGGAGGTAGGGGTGTATCTCAGTTGGGGATGTACACTCAGGTATGTTCATAGTGTTCCTGGGCACACATTTTTCATTTCATTTATTTTTTATATTATGTCTTTAGTTTTCAGTCATTTCAAGTTTACTACAGCCAATTTTATTGTCATTACAACATGTCATCTGAACTTCAGTTTACATCTTGGAATGTAAGGGGTTTAAACAAACTTGTCAAGTTAAAAGTGGTTATGAGTAGGATCAAACAATTAAAAGCTAAAATAGTTTTTATCCAGGAGTCGCACTTGACCCCTGAAGAGGTAATCAAGGTGAGGAGGAGGTGGCCTGGTCGTGTATTCTCAGCTTCCTTTAGTTCACACTCTCGTGGAGTAATTACACTGATACACAACTCTGTGCCTTTTCATCTTATTAGTGTGGATGAAGATCGATTAGGCAGATACCTCATTATTCAGTGTGAAATTTTCTCAGTTCGATTAAATCTGGTTAATATATATGGGCCCAATGAAGATAACCCGTCCTTTTTTAGACACCTGTTTTTGTCCTTGGCTACTTTACCTGGTAACTTTATCATAGGTGGGGACTTTAATTGTGCTCTACAGCCTGGAATGGATAGATCTACTGGAATTGATGCTTCTCATAATCAGACAAGAAAAGAGCTGCTACAGTATATTAAAGAATTTAATTTATTTGACGTCTGGAGAGAGAATCACCCTGACCAACTCACTTTTTCCTGTTACTCTAGTACATGTCAGACATTTTCCAGAATTGACTATTATTTAGTCTCTGCCTCCTTGGTATCTACAGTCTCGCGATCCTGGTACGATAGCATTATAATTTCGGATCATGCTGCAGTTTCATTTACTCTGAACATGCCCCAATCTTTGAATTACTCCCCAAGATGGCGTCTACAGGCATTTTGGCTTAGGGATCCAAAATTTATAGAGTTTATTGGTACACAAATTGATTTTTATTTTGAAATTAATACAAATCAGACATCAGCCGCTATACGATGGGAGGCTTTTAAGGCCTTTTTGAGGGGCCAGATGATAAGCTTTACAAGTTTTAAACATAAACAGTCTAGGTTGGAGATGGAACAATTGGAAAAAAAGATAAAGGATACTGAAACAAACTACTTTGCAAATCCTTCTCAACATTTATTTGTGGAACTTAATGAGCTAAGAGCTAAATATAATGTTTTATCTACAAATAAGGCAACGAAAAATTTGATGAAACTGAAGCAGTCCTATTATGAACAGGGTGAGAAGGCTAGTAAACTCTTGGCATGGCGTATTAAACAGGTGGAAACTGAAAGAGCAATAAATACAATACAAACAGATGAGGGCTTGTTATCTAGTGACCCTAAAGAAATTAATAAGACTTTTTCAAGCTTTTATGAGAATTTATACTGTTCGGATTATACGACCTTAGCTTTTCAAAAACAAAAGGAATTTCTTGATTCATTAGACTTTGTCCCCCTAAAGACAGACTCTCAGGCGGCTCTAGAGCTCGACCTAGAGGCCGAAGAATTGTCGGCGGCTATAGGTAGCATGAAGGGGGGAAAACCCCTGGACCGGACGGGATTCCCATCGAGATATATAAAACTTTTAAAACTAAACTAATACCACCTCTGTTAGAGATGTATCGTGAATCTTTAGATAGCGGATCCCTACCTCCTTCTCTCAATACAGCAGTAATTACTTTGTTGTTGAAGCCAGGGAAGACACCTACTCTCTGTGGATCTTACAGGCCAATTTCACTGCTTAATAATGATCTCAAAATTCTTTGTAAAGTATTGGCTAGACGGCTAGATCTCAGTTTGCCGGAAATAGTTCATTCTGACCAGAATGGCTTTGTGCAGGGAAGGCAGGGCTTTCACAATATTCGTAGAGTACTTAACATAGTGTTTAATACATCTGGCTGTACGGATACTGCCATTCTGTCTTTGGATGCCGAGAAGGCCTTTGACAGGGTGGAGTGGCTGTATTTATTCGAGACTCTGCAAAGGTTTGGTATTGGGGGGAAATTTCTTAGTTGGATTCGACTTCTATATGCTGCTCCACAGGCTGTAGTTCTAACAAATGGGTTATTTTCATCACCTTTTGAATTGCACCGGGGGACAAGACAGGGTTGCCCCCTTTCGCCTCTGTTGTTCACCCTTGCTATTGAGCCACTTGCTATGGCGATTCGGAAAAGCACCAATCTGAATGGAATAAAGATAGGAGATATTGAACATCGCATAGCCTTATATGCAGATGATGTAATTTTGTTTTGTTCTAACTTGAAACAGACTCTACCTACTTTACTTTCTCTCACGAATACTTTTGGGGTCTTTGCAGGTTACAAAATAAATAATTCCAAATCAGTACTACTATTTATGAATGAAAATGAGAGACTCAACCCCCCAGTTCATACTCCTTTTCAGGTTTCATTGAAAGGCTTTGTGTATTTGGGTGTGAAGATTACTCCTACCATTGACAAAATTGTCCCAATGAACTACGATCCCTTGACAGATAGAGTTACAGAGCTCATAAACAGGTGGACAAAATTACCTATGTCTATGATCGGGCGGGTCAATGTTTTGAAAATGTCAATTTTACCTAAGTATTTGTATCTTTTTCAATCTATTCCACTTCCCCCCCCACTTTCATTCTTCCGGTCACTTGAAAAGCTCTTCTCCTCCTTCATTTGGAACAACAGGCGTCCCAGGCTTAGGCTCACATTGTTATATCTTCCATTTGATAGAGGTGGATTACAGCTACCAAATCTTATGTGGTATTACTGGGCAGCTCAAATCAGAGCAGGAATATTTTATTTTGCGGAGGGCCATCCCCCAGCTTGGGTTCAAATAGAATCTCACTCACTTAATATTCCTTTGAATTTGTATATATATTCAGCCAACAAAAACAAATTAACCAAACAGACCAAGAACCCTTTCCTCAAAAATACAGTAATGATTTGGCACAGTGCTTTGGAATACTTGGGAGAGACTTGTAAGTTATCACGGTTTTCTCCTATCTTTGGTAATGATGAGTTTCAGCCTGGTAGAGCAGACAGCGGGTTTAAAATTTGGGCGTCTCGAGGAGTGGCTAAAATAGCTGACCTCTTTAAAGATGATAATACTTTCATGTCTTTCGAAGAACTTAAGGCCACATATGCAATACCCTCAAAACATTTCTTTAAATATCTCCAGCTGAGAAGTTTCGTACTGGGTAGGCAATGTAATAGGCTGATACTTCCACGACTGTCTGCTCTTGAAGACTTTTCGTTGAGATTTTCAGACTCCAAGGGGCAGGTGTCCTTTCTTTATAATTTGTTTGTAAGTAAATCCAAAGAGTCATCACAAAACATTTTAGAATCATGGAGAGCCGATGTGCAAGAAAATATAACAGAGGGAGAATGGGCCAGAGCTTGTTTAACAGCTCAGACTCAAACTGTGAATACAAACTCTAAATTACTACAATACAAATGGATAAGCAGACAGTATATAACTCCAAGTAAGCTGCACCTGTTTAACCCAAATATCCCAGATACGTGCATTAAATGTAAGCAACAAAAAGGTTCTTTATTCCATTGCATGTGGGAATGTCCTCTGATTCTCTCTTTTTGGGAAAAAGTATTGAACCTGGCCAGTCGAATCATTGGAAAAGAAGTACCTCTCCAACCAAAGTTATGTTTACTGAATATTTTCCCAGATAACTTTGTGACCTCCAAAACTGAAAAATCCTTACTCAATATTTGTTTTTTGGAAGCCAAAAGATGTATAGCCTGTTCATGGAAAAGGGATACACCTTGTAGTACTTCGCAATGGTTGACAGGGATGTCTTTTTATTTGGCTTTAGAGAAGATAAGCTACACTGTGAAAAATAAGCTTGACAAGTTTTGGAAGATCTGGAATGTTTTCTGTAATTTCCTTGAGAAAAATGATATTGAAGTAGATGGCTGGAAAGATGAGTTGAACTGAAGATTATTTATTTATTTCATTTTAGCTTGATTTAGTACACATATTTAGATTTTGTATTGTATTTTTTTTTATTTTAATTTATCTTATTTTTTTTTTATTTATTTATTTTTTTTTTTCTCTTCATTATCATTTTCATTATTATTGTTGTTATTATTATTGCTGTTGTTTTCTTGTATGTGCCTCCTTGTTCTATGTTGTTCACCGTTTGTAAATTGTCAAAATGTGCAATAAACATATGTTTAAAAAAAAAAAAAAATTAACACTAACACTAACATTAACACTAACACTAAACTGAACACTAACACTAACATTAACACTAAACTGAACACTAACACTAACATTAAACTGAACACGAACACTAACATTAACACTAACACCAACACTAACATTAACACTAAACTGAACACTAACACTAACATTAACACTAACTCTAAACTGAACACTAACACTAACATTAACACTAACACTAACATTAACACTAACACTAAACTGAACACTAACATTAACACTAACACTAAACTGAACACTAACACTAACATTAACACTAAACTGAACACTAACACTAACATTAAACTGAACACTAACACTAACACTAAACTGAACACTAACACTAACATTAACACTAACACTACATGTAATACTAATACTAAACTGAACACTAACACTAACATTAACACTAACACTAACACTAATACTAATACTAAACTGAACACTAACATTAACACTAACACTAACATTAAACTGAACACTAACACTAACATTAAACTGAACACTAACACTAACATTAACACTAACACTACATGTAATACTAATACTAAACTGAACACTAACACTAACATTAACACTAACACTAACACTAATACTAAACTGAACACTAACATTAAACTGAACACTAACACTAACATTAACACTAACTCTAAACTGAACACTAACACTAACATTAACACTAACACCAACACTAACATTAACACTGACTCTAAACTGAACACTAACATTAACACTAACAATAACATTAACACTGACTCTAAACTGAACACTAACATTAACACTAACACTAACATTAACACTGACTCTAAACTGAACACTAACATTAACACTAACACTAACATTAACACTAACACTAAACTGAACACTAACATTAACACTAACATTAACACTGACTCTAAACTGAACACTAACATTAACACTAACACTAACATTAACACTGACTCTAAACTGAACACTAACATTAACACTAACACTAACATTAACACTGACTCTAAACTGAACACTAACATTAACACTAACACTAACATTAACACTAACACTAAACTGAACACTAACACTAACATTAACACTAAACTGAACACTAACACTAACATTAAACTGAACACTAACACTAATATTAACACTAACACTAACATTAACACTAACACTAAACTGAACACTAACATTAACACTAACACTAAACTGAACACTAACACTAACATTAACACTAAACTGAACACTAACACTAACATTAAACTGAACACTAACACTAACATTAAACTGAACACTAACACTAACATTAACACTAACACTACATGTAATACTAATACTAAACTGAACACTAACACTAACATTAACACTAACACTAACACTAATACTAATACTAAACTGAACACTAACACTAACATTAAACTGAACACTAACATTAACACTAACACTAACATTAACACTGACTCTAAACTGAACACTAACACTAACATTAAACTGAACACTAACATTAACACTAACACTAACATTAACACTGACTCTAAACTGAACACTAACATTAACACTAACACTAACATTAACACTAACACTAAACTGAACACTAACACTAACATTAACACTAAACTGAACACTAACATTAAACTGAACACTAACACTAACATTAACACTAACACTAACACTAACATTAACACTAACACTAAACTGAACACTAACACTAACATTAACACTAACTCTAAACTGAACACTAACACTAATATTAACACTAACACTAACATTAACACTAACACTAAACTGAACACTAACATTAACACTAACACTAAACTGAACACTAACACTAACAACAACACTAAACTGAACACTAACACTAACATTAAACTGAACACTAACACTAACACTAAACTGAACACTAACACTAACATTAACACTAACACTACATGTAATACTAATACTAAACTGAACACTAACACTAACATTAACACTAACACTAACACTAACATTAATACTAAACTGAACACTAACACTTAACACTAACACTAAACTGAACACTAACACTAACACTAACATTAACACTAACACTAAACTGAACACTAACACTAACACTAAACTGAACACTAACACTAACATTAACACTAACACTACATGTAATACTAATACTAAACTGAACACTAACACTAACATTAACACTAACACTAACACTAATACTAATACTAAACTGAACACTAACACTAACATTAACACTAACTCTAAACTGAACACTAACACTAACATTAACACTAACACTAACACTAACACTAAACTGAACACTAACACTAACACTAAACTGAACACTAACACTAACATTAACACTAACACTAACACTAAACTGAACACTAACACTAACATTAACACTAACACTAACACTAACACTAACACTAACACTAAACTGAACACTAACACTAACATTAACACTAACTCTAAACTGAACACTAACACTAACATTAACACTAACACTAACACTAACACTAACACTAACACTAACACTAACACTAACATTAACACTAACTCTAAACTGAACACTAACACTAACATTAACACTAACACTAACACTAATACTAATACTAAACTGAACACTAACACTAACATTAAACTGAACACTAACACTAACATTAACACTAACTCTAAACTGAACACTAACACTAACATTAACACTAACACTAACACTAACACTAACACTAAACTGAACACTAACACTAACATTAACACTAACACTAACACTAACACTAACATTAACATTAACATTAACACTAACATTAACATTAACACTAACATTAACACTAACATTAACATTAACATTAACACTAACATTAACATTAACACTAACATTAACACTAACATTAACATTAACATTAACACTAACATTAACATTAACACTAATACTAAACTGAACACTAACTCTTAATCAAAGTGTTTTTTCATGATAAAGAAATCTGAATCTGGTATTTTGTTACTGGATTTTTAAACTCTAGCATGTCAATATCTGTATTGGCCCTAAAGGTCCAGAGTCAAAAAATGTCAAAACAAAAGCTTTTAACCAAATAATAACAACAAAGTTAACCTTTTTAATGAATATATTATATATGATATAAAAATGATGCACATCTACAGTGTAATACAGTGCAGATCTACTAATCGTGTAGTTTTAACTACTGATCCTCTGAATCTTCACATTTCATCACATCTTCCTCCGACTGTGAGTTTTAACTCAGGAACAACTTTCTCATTGAGAATTTAAAGGCACAAATCATTTCCCCTTCTTGTCATCATCAATCATAATTACGCAACAATCTTCACCTTGGATCAATTTGTGGCCCTGAGATCAAACAGCAGTGTTAATAGGCGCCCACATTTCTCTAAAGGTAATCTATATCATGTGGTGTGAGCAGTAGCCTTTCAAGCCTCAGCTCTGCTCATGTTGGATGCACTTTGTCACTGAAGCACTTTTTCCCTGCAGCTAAAATGTAAATCTATACTTCTGTCCCATGTTGATTCGCCTGTTGTTCGGTCAGTTAGATAATTACGGCTGTTTGAAAGCCTGATATCATCATGTTATTAGTGAAACACAAAGCTGTGTGTATGTACATATTTATAAAACTAGTTATTGACTTCTTCCTGATAGAAAGATCTGCTTTTTTTAAACATGGTTGCTCTCCTAATTGCAATTGACAAGTGAGTAGAGTCTAATCATCATTGTTTCAGTCACTACACAAACTGGCTCTTCAAAGGTTTCACCCTCGCTGCAATTACACCAAATTACTCTCACCATTTGGAGTCAGTCAGGGCTCCGTTTTCAGCCCGTCTGACTGTAAACAGGATGTTTGAGAATCTTATGAATGGATTAACATGAGACTCTGTGGAGAGTGTGGTTACGAGGGGAGGAATATGATACCAGGCATCCCAGTCGGCTTATGTGGGAATGGGTTCACACAAACAGCAGATTGGTGGAGAAACATGTTTTGTTGTTTTGTCTTTCAGCAGGCGTGAGAGGATGATGAGAAGTCTGAAGAAAGACTTCAGCAGGCAGCATCAAAGTAAAGTCTCTCTGACATGTAAACGGTGGTTTGGAAGAAAAGAGTGAAGATGTCACAATTGTGACGTACCTGCTCAAAATTCAGGGTTTCCTTCATTTTAGAATCTAAATGTGGATTCATTTCTGATGTCTGATGTAGTTTGACTCAAACTTAACACCAAATCCACCTGTGCCTTTTCCTGGGCTTTCAAGATATAATATAATATAATATAATATAATATAATATAATATAATATAATATAATATAATATAATTTTAAAGCTAGTGAAGTAAAAACTGCTGCTCTAAGAATCAACCAATCTTTTTAACAAAATCTTTAAGCAAATCTGACAGAGCTCAACATGATCCACTGGATGTTAAGAGGAAACCACTTTTTGTGTCATGTCTCACATTTTAAAACCTTTTGTGTGTCCCTCAACACAACCATTCATTGGATGAGTTCTGGACGTGCAGGAAAGATGAACAACAGGTCAGAACACCTGTTTATTTCAAACCAAACATGATTTTCTAAAACCAGAAATCTGAAAAGAAGCGGGAAAATAATGAAAAAAGAATGAGGTGAACGGTACAACACTGTGTGACATCACAACAACGTGATTGGTCAGTTGCAGTGGCGATCTTGGAACAACACCAACATACCGATATCTGATCCATCCTCTTTAACGACTCGTTAGGTTGAGGAAATAATCATGTAGCCTACGTCACATGAAGGCCAGATCTGGTTCTGCTGTGTTGATTCAGGTAATTTGTTCTTCTTTACCCACAATGCAATTCAGCTAATGAGTGACATCACTGGAGGCAGTTTATCAGATGACATGCAGCTTCCTCTGGAGTGTTTTACACTACTCTTTTCACGTATGCCATAGAACTCCCAAAGACCTGTGAACACACTGTAATGTGTGAAATTGGTGCAGTTACCCTTTAACTCAGGGATATAAGTTAAAATAAGTCTTCTTTGATTTCTGGTTTGTTCAGGTCATTTCTGCAGGACGTCACTGTTACAGGCCAGGTGACTTGTTGCTGGTTGTCACAGTCTGTTCATGTCCGACAGATCTCAGAGGAGACTTGTGGACGAGCATGAACGACGTCGAGACAACGAAACATCCAGTCAGTCATGTTGAGCTGAACACGGGAGGTTGACTCGTGTGAGTTAGCGTGAGTGAGACAAAACGCCCGGACTGCAAATTACAGACCAATTGTTTGACTTTTGAATTGTGTAAAACCACATCTTAAACTTAAAGAGTGCTTGAAAGGCATTAGCATGTCCATGCCCAGGAGATGTAACACTATAGTGTTGGGAAATCCTGTAAGGAGCAGCCTGCTGCAGATGAAAGGCCGCGAGCCCACCATTGTTCCCTGCATAATGTGTTTGGAGTTAGCATGAGGCGCTTGTTTCTCACCCCATGTACTGTAGTTTAAGCACCCTGTCACTTCCAACTAGCGTGATATGAAATTTTTCGGGGTGACTGCTGAGAATGCTAATGCCTTAGAAGTTGTGTCCTGTGGCTCTTTTTCGGCTCAGATGAAACCCAGAGAGGCGCAAGAAGAGCCGAGCAGCAGCGGCTGTGCCCACTGGAGAAAGGCTGGTAATGTAATCCTTCACCGAGTTCGTTTGGGATCACAGAGCGGGAACTGCAGGCCTGACACGCCAAGCGCTTTTCATTTCCATCTCTAACTGGAGTCAACAAGGAGCTCGACACAAAGAGATGAAGACTGCTGATGATCAGGACTAAAAGCTCACAGTCTGTCTACATGCTGCTTGTTCTTCTCTGTTTTCATCAGTTTACATTTAAGTCTGAATATTACCTGAGCCCATATGTCTGTAGTGACTGTTGATACCATTATAAACATGATCTGGGCCTGACGAGCGGTGTAAGTTGGACCGGTTCTGTTCCGGTCTGGGTCGGTTGGTGATGGCAGTCGGTAGATAAAATCCCAGTGTGTGATGTGTGAAGATTGTAATCTTAAGTCTTCAGATCGAGTCACTGTGACTGTGATTGTGATCTATAACGTCCCAGGTCTCACCTGGACTCTGTCCGTCTTCTGGCCTTTCAGCATCGAGCCTGTGAGAAGTTTGTTTCTCTGGAGAGATGTTGAGGTGGTTTCAGATCGTGGGCCCAGAATACTGGACTGCAGTTCTAGACTGCGTTTCCACATTTTACAGCATGACACCACATGTTCTAAAGAAAGCCTAAGGACAATGTCCAGCTCATGCAGGGAAGTCGGGACATCTCCAGCTGTGTTTGTGGCCACAAAGACTCTTAACTGAGCCCAACCAAGAGTTTTAGTGCCTGAACCTCACCAGAAGACAAACACAGTGGTGTCACCAGACTCCTGGAAACTAAACCTAAAGAAATATAAAGTACTGGCCACATTTATTCTGTGTATTAGGCTGTTACTTTATGCTTGGAGACAAACCTTTTCATTACCATTAAAGTGTGCTGGAACCTTATAGTGTTACAATATGATGTGTGTTTTTTAATATAAGATCCGACAAACATTAACAAGTCAGAGACATTATTGTGTTCATGACGGAGAGCTCAGATCAGCTGCATGAATGCAGTCATCACCAAAGAGTCATCCTATAAAGATACACAACTATTCCTCTTTTTGTTCACCTATACATAATATGCATAACGAACTTGAACTGAGCATCAATAGAAAGAAGGCACACTCATTTCTTCCAGTGTAAATACTTCACATGAATATCTCTGATTTGTTGTGAGATATTGTTTTCAGCCTGCAGCAGCAGACACAGAAGACATTTTCCATACAGCCACACTCGCTGCCGTATAATTTGCTAGCCGACAATGAGGATTTTTGACTAATTTATCAACCGGTCAAATATTCATGAGCAGCCGAGCGAACTTTGGGCCACATATTGGGGGAACCACTTGAAAATCAGAGCTGCATTAACGTGACAGCGTGCTCTTTGGCAGCACATTCACATGTACAGCAGAAAACATTATTGTTGCGTTTGCATCGGCTCCTGGAGGAAAAAATAAAAACGTGTCAGAACAGCTTTAGTGTTTTACAGCTTAGAGGAAACACAATGAATTTTATGCACTCTGCTGTCACAGCTCATCAGCATCACGATCATTTCCAGTTTTGCTCAAAGATTATGACACATGCTTATGGGGAGCGATCATGGAGGAGACCTATAGGGCGTGTTCTATCTATTATTCACAAACACCAACACAGTTTCTCTCATAATGTGGTAGTGTAGTGGTTATCCACAGTGTGTTTGTTAAGCAGCCGTCTACTGCAGCCTGTAAATAAGCGCTGATAGAAGACTTCAGTCTGATATCCTTATTCTGTTCCCCAAAGATGAATAACTGGTTTCTAATTTCCAAATGTGTGGGCGTTTAATGAGGCCTAAGTTATTTTATTCTCCTGCTATAACACTGTCTACAAAATTGTGCGCTGTTGAGTGTAATCATGCAACGCTATCTGGCACAGACACTCTCTGGCAGCAGCGAGGCAAAACCTGCAGCCCAGAACTGCTCCACTTAAGGGAGGCTGATGTGAGAGGAGCAGACAGGCGAGAGTGGAAGGCCCTCCAGTCATGCAAAATGCAAAAGAAATATGACTTTATTACAGCTCCCTAATGGTGACATAACAATCTGTTCAGCCGCTTCCCTCTAAATCTCCAGACATTTTCGGAGAGTGCCTCGGTCTGCGGGACGGGACGGGACGGAAATATTTCAGTGGGAGTGAGTTTAAACACAATTGAGTTTGAAATGCGGCTTTGACCTGCTCATCTCTTATTTACTTATCTTTGGGTTTGTTCTCCGTGTCGGAGTGATAAATGTCCTGAGAGGAGAGAAGCTCATTCACAACAGGATGTGAGGAGCTGTTGTTTCTGATCGGGTCTGTTCAGTATCATCTGCTGCTGCGACTGATCACAGACAGAGTTCAACATTACTGGGATAAAGGCCAAGAGTGAGCTCATGTGTCTGGGAGGTACTCCGGAGTGGGAGGCAATTAGCCTAGCTTAGCATAAAGACTAGAAGTGGGGGGAAACTGCTAGCCTGACTTCACAAAGGGTTCAGCCACCCAGTTGTCTGTAGCCTGTTTCTACACCTGGTTCACATCTCAGGTGTGTTCAACATTCAGATACGTGTTGTGTTTCACCACATGAGGACTAACTCCACCAGTCGGAGAAACGGTCGACCAATCACAGCTGGTGGGGCGTGTCCTCATATAGCTAGCATATATAGCTATTAGCTAGCTAGATTAATTAAAAAAAAGAAATAGACAGAAAAATGGATCACAGTGTGGATAATGTTGGTGTGATTTTTTCCACATGACTTCATCAATTTTTTGGACAAAAATCCGTTGTTGGTGTGAAAAGCCGCCAGTTTTGATGCTAAGCTAGGCTAATGGCCTCCTGGCTCCGGCTCTGTGCACGACGTCCTGACATGAGAGTGGTATCAACCTTCTGGGACTTCTGATATTGGTCCTCACCCTTTCAGGGCGAAGCTTCACCATTTGATGCCTGGCCATGAATCTTTAACCAGGAACATTTTGCAGCTATCTATTTGTGGATTTAGGAGATGAATAAAATAAACACAAACTCTTCTGTTTTCTGTTTTGTAGGGTTGTGGAATTAAGGTGGTGAATAATGCATGGCTGAAAGCATCCGACTCTCTGAGTTGCCTCTCTCAGACACCAGGGGATGTGCAGGGAAGTAAGCACAGATATTTATGAAGCGTCGTTTGATTTCAGAACAAACAGCTGCGATCAGCTGACTTCACCACTCACCTGTTTCTAAAAGCGCCATGTACTGCAGACGAGGTAACCCAGGAAATCACCTGGAGCTTTCATCTCTAATAGGAGACGACAGAGAGGAAGACTTTTAGTGACCCACTGATGTTAAAGTAGAAGAACCCACAGAAACATGTGGGTACAAACCTGAGGGTCAGACTGACTGTAGGTGTGTAACACAGAGTCATCAGTCTGGAGACGACCCAGCTGACTGTCAGCAATCCTGTCAGGTCTGACGGCTCACTGAATATCTTCAGCTTTAATGCAGCTGCACAGTGAAACCTCATGTAGACTGAGACGTTCAGGAGTGAGACAATATCATCACAGTGACATCATCACAGTGACATCATCAGGGTCATTCTGACAAACCTCCCAGTTTGACTACAGCTTGTCGACATGTGGAGAGAATAACTTGGGTGTTTGCCAGGGTCACGGTCACCTCGAACAGAAACATGCAGTGCTAAGTTGCATTGTGGGAAATGTAGGATCAACATCGGTGATGTTTAGCTGTGTTGCTTTGACGTTCGTTACTTTCTTATGTACTTTACTGTGTTTGCAGTGATTGAACTAGTCTGAGTAGTCATTGATCTTACTGAGTTATCAGTCTGTTGATGGCAGGTGCAGATATGAAGTCCAGAGCTGCTCACATTCAGCCCACAACAGCCACCTGACAGACATTTATATTTAACACCTACTCAGATTTTGCTCTGTGAACTTGCATTAAAAGGTTTACAGCTCAAAGTCAAGTCTTTAGAAGAATGTCCATGAAGTCCTGTGTGTCTCTGACGTGCAGCTGAATTGACGGAGACAGTTGTTGACAGTCTGAAGTGGGTGCCATCTGTGACCTTTTCAACACATCATTCATCTCAGCTGATGAGTCATGCCGACAGCCACGTTAATAGTGGCTTGGATGGCAGATGACAGGTTGTGTGAGAGTCTTTTGAGCGTAGGATCACGATGATGATGATGAGGGTTCAACCTCCGGCTGCTGTCGTGCTGGATCGGCTGAAGTGTGCCGTGGAGAGGATCTTCAGACGTGGTTGTTCTTTATTATTTAGTGTATTTTTGTACGTGCTTTGTGTTCTCTGCTCAGTGTCCATCATGCAGCAACTCACAGCACTGTTAGTTGTGTTGCACCATCTGTATCTGCATATAACTCCGAGCCTCCGGATTAGTTTCAGATGAGCGGTTCAAACAGAGGGAGCTGGACTGTTACAAATTGTGTTTAACTGGGGAACCCAGCGAAGGCCAAAGAGCTGGTGAACGGGTCAGAGCTCTGGCACCGAGGCTGCTGCGCTGCTTAGCTCTGATGTGACCAGCGCTGCCTCAGAGACCCACTTCACAGGTCAAGTGGACCGGGAATCTGTTGGTTCACTCTGAAGTCAGTCATCTGCTAGCATCGTGTCACAGTTAGCGTCACACATTCCTGTTTGACTGAGGTGTTCAGAGGAGTGGCTTTGAGCGGGTGAACAGGTAGAGCTGATATCAGTCGGCAGGATGAAGCGTCGCTGGTTGTTTGTGTCACGCACAGTCGAGATAAAAGCTACCGAACGTCACTGAACACTCTGCATGTCTCTCTTTATCTTCAGTGGCTTCAATAGATTCATCTCTATCAATCTACATCTGATGAAACTATACCTGTGTCTCTCCTGGACTGATGTGTCACAGAGGAGGTTTAGTCTGGGGATGTATTCACATGAACGTGTCCACCTAATGATCATATAGATCTTACAGGGTCGTGATGGGACACTACAGGCCTTACAGTAAAGGCTAAAGCTGTAGATGTTTCTGATTCTCAGGACATCAGGCTCAGTTTCAGCTCCACTAACTGCTGAATAAATCCAAAGCATTCTGTTGAGATCGATCTTCGTCACAGTGTTGTGTCTCTGACTCTGTGGTTACAGGAACATCTCTGCTGGTCTCGTTCTGCAGTGAACAGTTGGTTGACATGAACGCTGTCTGCCGGCTGATATGGTGTTATTGAGTGAAAAGGTTGTTTCTCAGCAGCTGTGAGTTAATGGTCCTCGTGGTGCTCTGGAGCCATCTGTAATGGTTTAACTGCACTGATGACACAGTCTGTTTCACAGCCGCAGGTGCGATCTACCTGGCAGGCTGCCACTCCGGCTATCAGCCCACAATCCGATGATCCCTATTCGGGGAGTAGTTGTCCTTTTCACTGCATCAGCCGCAGATCGACTTGTGTTCCACTCAGCTGCTGATTGCTCACTGATATGTGTGTTTACCGATGATAAATTCCCATGACTGGGCCGTTGCACTTGTGAATTCGGGCTGTCACACTGGATGAGCTGAGCGATGCGCAGCTGCTCGGCCCTCGGGGGGAGGCGAGCTGCGAGCACATGCCGCCAATTCAGAAGGAAGCAACATGGTTACAGCGCAGATTATGACATTTTTGTGGTGAGAGACACGGGTCAGCTTACCGTCCTGTCGCCAATTGCCCGGAAGAGGAGGGTAAATCAACATGAAGTGCACCAGCCGTCAATTAACTGTCCCTTCAACACCGCAGTCACATATTGAGTGAGCACTTTGTGTTCATGCACATCACAGCACACATTTCCCTTTTATCGCCTCAAGTGTGGGTTCAAACTGAGATAAAGTACCGAGTACTATTGAACAAAGGTTCAGTAAAATCACTGATAGTGTCACAAAGTTACATCACTTCACTGTGATGGAAAGACTTATGCAACATGGTAATATATCCAGAATCAAGATAGCGATACACATAAACAGTATATGTGTGTGTGTGTGTGTGTATCATGTGTATTGCTTGGCCCTACGCAGTATTTTTAAGAAGAATCATGGTTCCCGACCTCATCAGGACTCCACCAGGCAGTGATGAGAACAATCCTGTATCAGAAAAAGAGAATAAACTAATTGGTGTTTATATGCTTCCCATTAAACATCCTGAGACTTCATTCATGTTTCAGACGGTCTATAGCTGTGTTTGAAGGCAGAACGCTCACAGCTCGTAGACGTCACGACCTGTGACGAGCGGCCGCAGACAGACACTGCTTCTTTTTAAGAGGACACAAGCCGAAACAGGTTAGGAAGCACTGATCTAAAAGGTTTAGGTTTGTGTTTCACCCACTTATAAACACTGGTGTTGCTCCATCGCTGCTACACTGCTAAATGCTGTTTTCATGACACATCATCTGCATATTGTAAGTATATATATCTTAATTAAGATGAACCACACCTCACTGTGATTCACTGTCAGGACCAGTTATAGTTTTACAAGACTTTTGTAATTAATTGTAATGTGAATATTTATATCATGTTGAGCTCAAACTTGTGAAATACGTTTCCATTCTGAGGGAGTGTGTTTGCAGCGACTGTACATGAGGCGTCATCATCTGCATCATCTGAGCAGAAAAAGGTTTATTGAGCGACTGCTAACCTGCTAATGATCACAGAGATGATCCCTCCGGACGACTGAGGAAACTGATCCGTCTGCATTCACACCGAGCGTGCTCGTGTACCAGCACACACACACACACACACACACACACACACACACACTCGTTCCTGTGCAGACCCACACACACACACACACTTGTCCCTGTGCAGACCCACACACACACACACACTCGTTCCTGTGCAGACCCACACACACACACACTTGTTCCTGTGCAGACCCACACACACACACACACACACACACACACACACACACACACACTTGTTCCTGTGCAGACCCACACACACACACACACCCACACACACACACACACACTTGTTCCTGTGCAGACCCACACACACACACACACACTCGTTCCTGTGCAGACCCACACACACACACACTCGTTCCTGTGCAGACCCACACACACACACACACACACTTGTTCCTGTGCAGACCCACACACACACACACACACACACACACACACACACACTCGTTCCTGTGCAGACCCACACACACACACACTCATTCACTGTGCACACACACACACACACACACACACTTGTTCCTGTGCAGACCCACACACACACCACACACACACACACACACACACACACACACACACACAGACTCTGAGCCTCCCAGCTTCGTGTCAGCGGCGGAGCTTCTTCCCAGTCCTGTCGATAGGCGTCCATTAAGACGGGGTAGGCTGTCAAAGCAACCTGTGACCTCCTCTCGCCCCCTTGGAGCCCACCGGCCTGTGATGTCCGTATCAATATGAATTTCAGCCCTTTGCGTCCATCAGCCGCAATTCCCAGTGTCCATTAGTCTAAGTATCTGTTTCCTCCAACTTGTACTATTGATTCGGTGTCTTTTGTAACAGAGCGTGTACACTGATCTTAAGATGGGGACAGCTTGATCAGCCGGGTCGACTCTCTACTATCCAAGTTCCTCCATAGTCTGCTCGTTAAAGGATGTTTTATGACTTCTGTCACTGTGAATGGCGTTACCAGTCTCACCACCGCTAACACTTGTCTTACAGCTGTGTGAAGCAGTGGACATCTGATCCAGGATCAGATGACATGAGGTGACCACTGCCCTCCAAGGTCAGGGCTCTTCATCTCAGAGGCCACAATGAAATGACCTGTTGTTGCTTTGACAGGGCGACGTGACGGCAAACATGGGGTCAACATGTTCTGACATCCCTGGAGGCGCCGTGGTTCAAACAGCCGCCTACATCTGTCACTGAAGAGTGACAGACAGCCTGGTTCAATCAGTACCAATCAAAGCAGCAACAGAGTTTTACAAAGACAGTCTTAATGCCATAATTCAAGGTCAGAAAGTACAAACATACATGCAGGTATCAGGTCCCTGCGATGCTCTGTCCTCCCCACTGTGTGCTCCACATCTCCACAGTGTGAAGAGCATATGCTGACATTTGGCTGCTGCTCGCTGCAGTGGCATACTTGCCACTAGGTGGCCTTCAGGGCTGAGATGAGAGACTTCCTGCCGCAGCAGACCGGCTCCTGAGAGAGGAAGATGGCTGACCTTTGGCTTTATTTATGTCGTGGCCACTCATGCAGGAGCTTTTCATCAGATACTGTCATTGTAATCCCTCAGCCCCCATTCAATTTACAGAGGCACTCTGTCACTGCAGACCACTAAAGTCGACGAAATTAATGGATCAATAAGCCCTCTGAAAGCCTGGCGGGAGGGTCCAGGTCCCTCTGGTTGCTATCAGGTTACCAGTCATAATGAATGGGGTGTTGTTTATGTTGTAAAGTGCACCGTCAATGAGTCCTTTGGACAAACCGCCTCTTAGACAGGACCGAGTCTGCCAGGGAATAAGAAACTGTTCAAAGTTCAAATATGGACAAATGGCATCACTTATTAACAACTCACCCATTATAAAGGGATTAAAGGTTGTTATTGTCTTTATTAATGGTTTTATTAGAAGAACTTATCTGGTGCCAGGTTGGTAAAAACCACTTAACTGGTGTGTGTGACAGTTATAGACATGATGAACTATGGTTCAACCCCTTTATTAATGTCTTAATCACATTTATGACTTCGTACTTGAAGAATGTGTTCACTGGATGATTAATAAGACTTATGAGGATAAAGGGATTTCTTGGCAACCATAAAGTTGTCATTAATATCTTACTGCTGACCTACAGGAGACTGTTTAGCATTTCTAAATGTATAAGGAGGAATAAAACCATCAGTTACAACTTATAAGCCATTTATAAACTTCGTGCTTCTTTAACATTAAATGAAGTCCACTTGTATGTAAGCTTATGAGAAAATGACCCCACTTCTCAGCTGAAACAGTCTCCTAATGACCCTCTATCACTTGTTTCTGCACTCACTTGGTAAATGGTCTTTGTTTCCAGTCTGATCGCTCAAACAACACTTGTCACATTCACCCGTTCACACACACATTCACACACTGATGGCGGAGGCTGCCGTGCGAGGCGCCACCTGCTCACCAGGAGCAGTTTGGGGTTCAGCATCTTACTCTGACGACCTGCTCTACCTCCTGAGCCACTTCAGAGAGGAGGCAGGATCACAACGTCACACATGTTTACTTCATCATACAAGATTCAACACGTGACATTGTGATGATGAGTTTTGTGTGTAGTCAGCAACAAAACATCACGTCTGACAAACAGACCTGAGATCTATGTTAACCACAGTGGTGTTGCACTCAGAAACTGTGGGGGGCGCCACATCGCACACAATGCCAGTTTCTACATAATGTTGCTTTAAAGTTTGTGACGTGGATGATTCAGACACCGTCCACACCGGGTCTGTACATGGACACACTGCTGATGTGGCAGAGAAGCTGTGTCACTCTGGATTTCACAGCTACACTGACAACTTTAAAAATACTGATTAACTGTCTCATGTTTTTTTTTGGCCAACTCTCCACTGTTTACAAAAACCAGACAGTAGAGAAGAGCTGCAGTATTTCACAGCTCAGTTCTGATCCATCATGCTGGGAAAATGAAAGCTCACAGTCTGCAGCTGCTGCAGCTCCGCCTGCCTCCAGGCAGGTCTAACGGTAATTGGTCGTAATTATAAATCCCATCTGAGAATGCACAAAGAAAGCTCGCGGCAAAACGGGCCTGTTTTAGCACCAAGTGGTGTGAACATGGATTAATGGCTCTTTATCTGGGTTATTAAACAAGTGTTCAGACGTTTGGGTCTAGTTACGAACAAGGCCAGCGGTGAACGATTTGATATGGAAATCTCAATCAAAGTTGTCACTGCGGGTTCAGGAGATGAAATGAGATATGACAACATGTCAACCTCTCTGAGGCGAAGACAAGATGATGGTCCTCTGAGCTAACACACACACATGCACCGCTGCAGAACACGGGACAGAGTGTAGAACCAGTGTCCACGCTGTGATGTAAAGCGACTTCACACGGACGTTTAAACACAGCAGTGGCAGTAAACCGAGCCGTAGCGGTCGGGTCGCAGCTCTGTATTTGCATGCTAATGGCGTGAATGAAACTCCGGCCACAGTCGTTCAGTGGAACCACATTATCACTTGCAATTCAGGGATCAATCATTTCAAACAATAGCACCCAGCATTCATACGTTTAACCCGGAATGGAAACCATGTGCTGCGTGGTTACTGATGGTCAGGGCGGAGGAACGCGCTGACAGCTCTGGATGGCCTTGAGGTGCACATCAGCCCGGAATAACTCTCCCAACTCGCAGCTCTATTTCTTTGTACGAAAACGCTCTTTGTTGCCACTGCTGGCAGGAAGTCAATGGCGTGTATTAAACTACCCCGCGCTGCTCGCCAGTCATCGATAGCCCTAAATGACTGCATCTGGAGTCTTGGCTTTGGGCGTCTTTTTGATCAGGTTGAGATTTTAATGGATTTTTCCTCGCCTCTGACAGATGAGGTGGGTGGAGGTGGGGGTGGAGGTGGGGGTGCAGCCGGACGGGGCAGACTGCAGGCAGCCGGTGGGGTCACTTGAACCTTGTGGTTGCAGAGCAGAGTGCTGAGACACAAAGAGCCAACGCTGCGCTCACAAGTGTCCGACAGCGGGAGAGTCAGGAAGTCTGGCGACTGTAAACCCCACCCGACCTGACCCCTCCCACCCTCACCCCCACCCTCACCACCTCCCTCATCTCAGGCACTCCGAGACACGCCAAGTGGGCACTTCTGCACACAGAGCTGGACTAATACGCCTGTGAGGACATTTGTATTGATTTACAAAGATTCTCTGCAGACTTGCACTAATTATAACCAAACTGCTCGAAGAATAACTCCGTCATTAATCTACGGAACGTTTCATTCTCACATCAACGGTAAAATCTGTCATCACAATGTAAACACGAGTGTAATCTCACCACTACAGCTAAAACATACAGTACTGATCCCTTATTCATCATTAGTGTTGCATCATTAACACGGCGTAAAATACGTTTATATTTTGAATTAAGGTCACATAAGAAAACACAGAAAAAGGTGATTTAACTTTATAATCATGTAATTAATCTTCGTCTGGAAGAAAATTACAGACTGGGCCTTTAACTCTAAAAACAAATGTTATGGACTTTATCTTTTTTTTTTTTTTTTTAGAGCTTTGGAAGTTTGTACATGTTAAGTCTAAACACACACACACACACACACACACACACACACACACACACACACACGTGAACATGACCAACAGGGCACTACAATCCTCTACTATCTAAGAGGGGACCTCTGATAGAAAAGCTTCTTGTGACGTCTTTTACCAAAATATTACTTCAAATTTGTTCTTTTAATTTTCTTAAAGAAATTGCCCAGAGGGGCCTTTGATCCCACACACACACACACACACACACACACACACACACACACACACACAAGCATGCACACACACACACACACACACATTTTGTAAGTCCATAGCTGTTTTTAGTTTTTGAACAGAAACCTTCAGTTTTATGTTTTAGGTAAATGTTCAACACAAACTTAGGTACCTGTATCTTTTCAAACTGGAACATTTAGATCATTAATGATAATAATAATAATAATAATAATAATAATAATAATAATAATAATAATAATAATAATAATAATAACAAAAACAAACAAAACAACAAAAATAAATTTACATTCTGAAACCTAAACATTTAAAATTATTTTACAGATTTTTTTATGTTATTGTGAAACCTCATAAAAATAAGATTGTAGGTAAAAATTACATTTCCAGGCAGATTTTTAATGTTCTTTAGATAAAGTTTGTCCCAACAACATGATGAATATACGCTGCATATATTAAAAACTCTTATACTTTATATGAAGTTTAGAGCATTAAGAAAAAACTGAACACTGCATTTTATAGTCACCATGTTTGTAAATACATGAGCGTGAACTCATAACACACATTGTTATTATAATCACCAATCTGATAAACTCTGCACCAGGTTATTGCACCTGCATGTCACTTTATTATACACACTGTTATGTGCTAACAGGCTGTGAGTTACAGATAAATGTCCTCAGTTAGTTGATGGAATTAATGCTGCTAATCTAAATGGAGTTGGATTATTGACATTGTACTTTTTTACACATGTAAAAAATTAAAATAGTGCTGCTGATAATTATGGAAAATGTTGATATTGTCACGGTTCGGTGTGTTAAAAGGTTAAACTTCAGTTACTTTGGTTTGTTAGAATATAGAAGAACAAAGTGTTTGTGTTTACATCTGGTATAACTTTATAAATATGTAAAGAAAGAGCTATTCCTTTGTTTCCGTCTGTAAACTTGAACACCTCCTCCTCTTTGCCGCCGTCCTCTGTGGGAATAATGAGATACAGTACAGCTCGACGTGCTCAGCAAAGGTAGGCAGGAATTTAGTGGAGAAAACAACAGATTTGCAGGCAGACTAAGTGGTTGAGTGAGCAGGTTAGCAGTGACGGGGCCTTGAATGGCTGTGACAGGGAGAAAGCAGCGAGAGGCTCCGGCTCTGAAGGGGGAAGTGACCCGGAAACAGAGTGTGTAAGTGCAGCTCGCCGGGCCCTTTAGGAAGAATCTCTCCAGAAGCACTGATGCAAGTCCACCTAAACACACAGCGCTCTTATTGCACTCGCTCTCTCTGAACAGATGCATTACTCAGCCACACTCGTGCACTCTAACGGCAAAGAAAAACAGTGTGTGTGTGTGTGTGTGTGAGTGTGTGAGTGTGTGTGTGTGTGTGTGAGTGTGTGTGTCTGTGTGTGTGTGTGTGAGTGTGTGTGTGTGTGTGAGTAGGAGGGACCTCTGACTGTGTTTATCACCTACAGACGTGTCAGTAAAACTTCTGGTGAGCAGATTTTCAGCACTCGTGACTCGGTGACGTCTGAATGATGAGTCATCATGTCAGTCTTTTTTTTTCAGGTGTCTTTGACTCTGATTTCTTCAGTTATTGAAGAAAACTGGCTGCGGTTTGATTCTGAGGTGTGAACATGTCCATCCTGCAGCACATGGCTGATGAGGTTGGTCACAGCTCAGTGTGGAGATATCCAGCAGCTCTCTGCTTTTCTACGACAATGACAGAACTTTTCAAACTAATTTGTCACTTATTTGCTGCAAAATAATGATTCAAGCAAACACACTTTTAAAAAAAGCTTCAACAGCACCAAACACTTGAGAGGATTCTGATATTTAATTATAAAACACTCTTTGTTTACCAGACGTCTCCTACAGTCCGACCTCTCTGACAGACTGAGGACTTGGTATATTATCATGACTTTTCCAGGACAATGCAAACATTAAACTTGTGTTGTTGGGAACATCATTAAAAAATAAAAAATAGTACATTTAAAGTGAATTAAACTTTAGTTGACATTTGTCTGAATGTTAACAATCAGTTAAATGCTTAATAAAACCTTTATAATGTATTTTTAAAAATATATAAACATTAGTTCTGACTTTATAATGGCCTTCAGATACAGTTTAATGTTTATAGATGAAAAACAGAGTATTTATTAACATTTACAAAGTTTTATAAACATCACATACAACTTCACAATAAATACTTGCTTACAGTGAAAGTGAAGTAATTATTGTCTGAAGTTGAATGAACTATAAATGCACCATTTATTAATGCTGGTTATTCTCCAGCGTCTGCAGATTGTTTCGTGCAGGTTTAACAGCTTCGTGAGAGCAGAACCTCGGGTGTGACGGGAACTTTAGTTTAAATCTCCTCCATGTTTCTGTCTCCTCCTTCTTTAACGCACTGAAGAATAACTCACATAACAACAGAAACATGTTTGCTCCTGTGTTTTCATCATAAATGGCTTCAGTGTTAAGAGCTGGTGATGAACGTGGCCGTCAGAGGTTTTTGTCCTCGTGTAAACTGATACGTCAGGATTTCACACTGGTCGCTGGACTTCTTACAACAATCCAGAATGTGTTTACTGAATGTGATTATATAGTTTGAAACATTCTAGTTTTAAGTTAAAGTTTTGCTTCACGGTTTACAGTTGTATTAATATAAAGTCTACAGTCTTCTGCAGGTAGAAATATCCTGATAAAGAGTTATACCACTGAAGTGAGTTTCACAATAAAGAAACTGTTTCTGTGAAGTGAGTTTGACCACATGTGTTGGTGTCAGTGTCTGACGGGACAGCAGAGGCCTCAGACAGCCTGCAGCCTGAAGCTGAGCCTCCTGCTTCAACACAGCTTCAAGAGACAATCAGCCACAATCCATCCACTTTCTAAAGCTTCTGATTTTTAAAAACTCTTTTCAACCACTCTGTATTATTTTTTTATTTTATGTTGTTTTTTTTTTTTTTTTTTTTAAATGCAAACTAACAGTAAAGAATGAGAAAAGGGGCAGACCGCAAAGTTTCTGTACAAAGTGTAAAGTGAAAATGTAACACGGTCATGATGCTCAAGATTATCAAACTGTTTAGAGTTCATTGTATATATATATATATATATATATATATATATATATATATATATATATATATATATATATATATATATATATATATATATACACACTCATATAAAACTACAAATCAAAGAAGATAACTGAATGGGAAAAAAACGCAGGGAGGAGAAATATTGGTCAAACTGACGGTAGTAGTAGTAGTAGTAATAATAATAATAATAATAATAATAATAATAATAATAATAATTCAGTATCTCTCCCTGTGCTCGTCTCGTCCCTGCGCTGCCTACAGATCACAGCCGTCACCATCATTGATCAGCTCGTCTGAAGCGGAAACACGTTAAAACTCCCTGTTATTGAGTTTTCAAAAATATTCTAAAATAACGAGACTTTTCTTTAATTTAAGATCAAAACGCACAAAATAAAATAAAACACACACAAAGTGTTGTATGTTTTTGTTCCACCGTCTGAATATAACTGGAGTCAGAAACTCTGATAAAATTGCAAATATTACACTTTTATTGCAAAATTCGTCATAGTTCATGATATACTCACTGTATTCACAGTCTGTCGTATGAAAGGTCGAGTGGGAACAAGCGGTTGGCCCCATAATAATAATAATAATAATAATAATAATAATAATAATAATAATAATAATAATAATAATAAAAACAATAGCCTAATAATAAGGCACGGGAACGGAAACTCATTTAAAAAAAGACAGGAGTTACAAATAAACAGAAACACGCAGGAGATAAAATAAAATAAATCTTACTGTCGGTTATAAAAGAACAGATCCATTCTTCAGATGACGCGACAGATGAGCCTGCAGAGGAACTTTAACACATGCGCACTGTTCTCACCATGAACCTTCTATTTACTATCAGCACCGGAAATAATAATAATAATAATAATAATAATAATAATAATAATAATAATAATAATAATAATAATAATAATAATAATAATAATAATAATAATAAAGGACGTAAAAAGTGTCACATGCATGTCTTGGGTTAGTTGATATGTTGACATCGAAGTTGGGAGATTTTTTTTTTTTATAAAGTAAAAAAATAAACCAATAATAAAACACAGAACCGAGCTGACCGGGTCCACAGACAGGCAGACGGACCGGTCCGGCCGTCAGTCTGCGTCGAACAGGCCGAAGTATTTGCCGGTGTTGAAGTAGATGTAAGGCGCAGCGGCCGCGGCCGGGTACACGACCGGGAACGGCACGGGTAACAAACATCCTCCCAGCAGGCTGCTGTCTTTGTAAAAAGTCGGTAATTGCACGTTTTTCCCCGCCTCGGAGAGCTGCTCGGCGGCCAGCGGGCCCTCCAGGTCCGTGGACAGCTGTCTCTTCAGCTTGTTCCGCCGGTTCTGGAACCAGATCTTCACCTGGGTCTCGGTGAGCTGCAGGGAGCTGGCGAGGCACGCGCGCTCCGAGCTGCTCAGGTACCGCTTCATGTCAAAGGTGGCCTCCAGCTGGAATATCTGTCTCTTGGAGAAGATGGTGCGCGTCTTCTTCTTCACCATGGCTTTGTCCGAGTCCGCGCTGCCCTGCTGCTGCTGCTCGGACGCGTCCCCGGCGCTGTGCGCGCTGTGCGCCCCGGGACAGGAGGCTGCGCTCAGCGGCGGCGTGTCGTCCCCGCGGTCCGCGCGGTGCGCTCCGGGCTGCGTCTGCGCTGTGGATGAAGCGACAGAACGAGCGTTGATGCAGCGGAACAGGCACAGTCACACTGCAGGAGAAGCTGCTGGAGCCTCATTTATAGATTCATTTTTATGAAAAAGCATCTTTTTATCGCTTTATGGCTGATTCTACCTGTAAGCAGCCCGCTCAGCCTCAGCCTGTCTGCTCTGTATCAAATGTAGTGATAAACTTTTTAATCCCTGTCTTCAGTCTCCTCTGAGTTCTGATTAAATCACAGTTACCTGTCTCGTCCGATCCGCTGCCGCGCCTCCTCCGGACGTCCCACACCTCATCGCACCGCGCCTGGAAATCCTTCTTCTGCTCCTTGGAGCCGTCCAGGTCTCCGCCGTCCCGCCGCTTCAGGTTGAGGATGTTGTCGATGGTGAACGTGAGAGAAGCGCTCCGGCTCGGGGCGTCCTCTTTGCTCATGTTCCCCGGCATTTCATCCGCTCCTCCGAGAATCCCGAAACAGCGGCGCGCCTCCGGACGCTCCGAGCACCATTGCTCCTCGGCCGCGACTATCGGTCGGCGCAGGAGGAGCCGGCGCGACGTCCCTCACGACCCGGAAGACTGCGGTTTAGCAGCTTGTGATTGGTGAAGGTTGTGGGGCAGATGAGGGCGGGATGCAGATTCACGTCTGGCTGCCATATTGTAGCTTTAAACTCTTTCTTTCTGTCATCGACGTTCACGGCTGCTCCTTGAAAGCTGAGCTCCTTTAACTCCCAGCATCACTCAGGGGTTGCTTCATATTCCAACTGGGCCATGAGATGTCACAGACTGAGCTGCTGTTGGTTTGTGTGCCACATCCACATGACAGCTGGACAACTCTCTAACTGCTGAGGCCGTGAGAGCCACAGGACCTGAGGAGATGCTGGTTCAGAGGCTGTGAGCTCCACAACAGCCTCTCTGCAGCAGGCTGGTGATGTGATGTGACCGACCTGCTGCACACTTCATCCTCTCTAATCCAACATCAGCACAACCTTAACGCACACACAGGCAACCTGACAAAGGAGGAAACAACCACACAGTCTGTGCATACTGTTTATTCACACGTGAACATCATCAGTGTACAAAAGTCTGTATTAAAATCCTCTTAAATAAAAAACTGTGTCCGAGAATAGAAGCTAATAACATGCTCGCGGCTATCAAAAGATCAGCAGCTGTCTGTTTCAGGAATCATCAGGTTTCTACGTCTTCTACGTAGACGGGTCAGGGATACTTTGCATAATACTCCCCAAGTGTACGGGGTCAGAGCAGGGTCAGAAAGGTTCAGAGCTCCTGAGTGAACGTTGAGAAAGAAGTCAGGTAAGAAATGATGTTAAATCAGCTTCATGCTCAGACGGACCACTGGAGGACAGACTGAAAGATGCTGGCAGGGTCAGAGGTCAAAGTTCACGTGTGACGTCACATTTCCTGCTTTCCTCACAGACATTTCTCTTTGTGTTGATAGTTGATATCTTTCCACACATGTACATTCCTGAATGTGTCACACAGAGTTGAACACCTGACTGAATGTTATTGTGTATGTGTGTTGATCCAAACGACCTGCAGGACGAATCGTCACCAAACAGCCGTCGGGCATCTGATGTCCCCACGTGGACGTCCTGGCTGCTTCCTTCAGTCCCTGTGTCTCAGGATGACTCCAGGTGAGAACCAAACCCTGCTGACAGGAGGAGCGTCTCATTTAAAGGGTTTAAAGCAGCAGGGGTCATGGTGATCCACCTTTCACCTCAGTGTGGCTGCATCTGCTGGAGCTGGGTCTACAGGACGTCTTAAAGGGCCAGTATGTAGTTTGGAGAAGAAGTTCAGACTCTACAAGATTAGAGAGGAAATTACACAAACCAGAAATATTCATCTCTTCCATAACTGAATAAACAGAGGAACAGAACACAGTGTGAAGCTGGACAGGTGGCAGGGTCCGCCACACATAAACAAAGTAAAACAGTCCTTTAAGGTCAGTTTGTTTATTCAGTCATGAAAACAAAGAAAGTTTGTTTATTTATTTATTAAAAATGAGTCAACATCTTTCTCTTCTGATCGAAATGTCCTCCACAAAACTACGTACTGCTCCTTTAGGGACCCACACAGGATGATCAGGATGACTCCAGTCCTGATCTGAATGATTACTCTGCAGCTCTTCCTGTGATCAGCTGGTGATCAGCTGGTGATCAGCTGGTGCTCCTGCAGTCACACCAGCCCGCTCATCTGTGGCGACAGGAAGGACAGCGGCTGGGTGAAGGGTGAAGTCAGTGGTGACGTCAGTGGGTAGCTGATGGAGCTGGAGAAGCCCACCACCGGAGGCGACACCTGAGACAGGCTGCTCAGCGTCACAGGCGCCGCCACGCTCTCGCGATACAGCACGGGAACTCTGATGACCCTCTGGGCGGCGTAGCTGACGGCGGCGCTGCTGGCCTCCATGTCGGCGGCGATCTGCCTCTTCCACTTGTTCCTGCGGTTCTGGAACCAGATCTTCACCTGGGTCTCGGTGAGCTGCAGCGAGGCGGCCAGCCCGGCCCGCTCCGTGCTGCTCAGGTAGCGCTTCAGGTCGAAGGTGGACTCCAGCTGGAAGACCTGGCTCCGGCTGAACACGGTGCGGGTCTTCTTCTTCCTCGCCACCTTCACGTCAGCTGGAAGGAGGAAGAGTGCAGCTTTAATGGAGAGTACACATTTCTTTCTGCAGCTCAGCCAAACATGGTTCAGACATCATGTACTGGCCTCCAGGAGGAGGGAAACATTTCTGGAGCTTCACAACATTCTCAGAAACCCCTGCAGCTGATGGGGACTTGATTTAAAACAGTGAAACATAAATGGATCCACACAGCTGAGCCGGTGCGACCCGAGTCTCTGGCTGTGAGGTGAAACATACTATTTAAACCCTTTTTAGAACCAACATCTTCACTGTAGATGCTAAGCTAAAAGTGCTTGCGCACCCTGTCTGAAGCTCGGCATCGTCACATCCTGTCTCTTTACTTCAGTCTCACGGCTCTTCTGTTGTTTTTCTTATATTTTCTCCAGTGGATGGAACAAGTCTCCATCGACTGCAGCTGCTCAGCAGACTGAGATCAGCTCAGCTGGGAAGCTCCAGAAGACCCGACTCTCCGCTGACATCAGGCTGAGTAGTGACTCAATTTTCATTTTTGGATGAACTGCTCCTTTAATACAACAAGGATCAATTTGCATCACTGACAATGTATAGATTTTTATCATTTATCATTTAGTCAGCCACGACCACAACAAACTCAGCTGTTCTGCTGGTTTCATTTGAGGTTTCTCAGATGGTTATATTTGTGTGTCTGTCTGGATGTTCCAGCAGCAGCGGCACAATAAACTGTGAGTAGCAGAAAGATGAACAGGTTGTGGATCAGTCAGTGGCCTCCTGCACAGAGCACATCCAGGCTTCTCTTACAGCCTCCGAGTAGCACCATGCGTCTCCTAACTGTAGATACTAAACAACAGAAACTATACATTCACAGACAGATTTATGTAGTTCTGTATTATCTGGTGAGGTTCTGCTCTCTCTGGGTCTCTGGGTCTCTGCGCTTCATCCCTGCAGCTCAGCTCAGCTCAGCCCGTCCGGACCTCGGCTCTGTTCTGAGGCCTTCTTCCTTCAGGTCATCAGAATCAAACCGACCTGCGTTTTACATTTTTGGATGAGACGAACCATCACGCTGAAGGAAACGATTTAGGAGGAGAGCGCATGCGTGGTGCATGCCCTTTTTTGCAGGCCGCAGAGAAAAGCGCTGACACGTGCCTTTTTTCTTTAAAGGTTATTCTAGCACTCTGGGCTCACCTGTGTCGCAGCCGTCCTCCCGGGAGAAGCAGGAGGAGCGCGCGTCCTCTTCCTCCCTGTCATCCGTCAGACTGTCGCCCCCCCTCTCCGCCTCCGCCTCCGGCTCCTCGGGCTCCTCCGCCCGCCCGGATGAACTTGGGGAATCCCGCCCGGGCTCTGTGCGCGGACCTGCGGGGACGTGAACAAATAAATCCTGCGCACTGTTCAGGCTGTACTTTCAGAATATCTTTCACATTTCACCCAACGTGCCCGCTCCCGCTCTCCGCCCTGCCCAGGACCACAGACACTTCCGCTCCGGTCTATTTTCAGCTTCAGACTGAAATAGTTGTGTGGATGCCAAACCCTGTGCGCCGCACTGATAATTGGGATCTTTTACGCACGAAAAAAGGAGGATGAAACGTGCTCCGTGTCCACTGGTGGCCTGCTGGAGAACGGGACTTTTACGCACGGACTGGGGAGATTTGTACTGTTTGAACATAAATCTGTAACTGATGTGCAGCCTCGAGATGATCTAACGATGATGAGGGCTTTTAACCGCGACCCATCCCTGTAAACCTCTGCAGGCCGAGCGTACAGACAACTGAAGCATCATTTATGAAACAAATACAGAACCTGACAGACTGACTCACTTCTCGAGCTGCTGTGCGCGCTGTTCGGTGATGTCCCGCTCCACTTCAGCACTTCACCGCCGTCCACACGCTTTGTTCCCGGTCCGGGACAGACCAGCGGGCTGTGGACGCTTATTTTAACTCCCCGGTTCTCCACCTGCTCCTCGGAAGCCGCTCTGTACGTGTTCCCCAGCAAATTCTCAATGTAAAAAGACGAACCTCTCGACAGAGGTCCCAGCTTCGATCTCGGCGCTTTGTCGTCAAGCATGTTGCCTCCGTCGGTCCTCTCCCGGGCTGATTCTCACCTTTTTAATTTTAATATAATCCCAGATATTATAAAATCATTCCAGGGCAGGTGTCTCGCTTCCAGCCAGGAGTGTCTCCCGCTCCGTGTGAACCATCCCGACGCAGCCCGAGAGCGCAGAGAGCTCAACTGTGGAAGGTCCAGACAGAAATCTCGTCTTGAGGAGACGATTACTCCCAAAAAAAAAAGAAGAAAAAAAAGAAACCTCTCGACTGTCTGGTCTTTGGGAGCCTCTCGGAGGCTGTGGGATCGTCTGCCTGGAGGGAGAGGAGATGTTGTATTTAGGTCAGCTGGAGCGCAGAGCGGAGCCTCGGTGTGTCCTCGGGCTGCAGCTGCACAGCGCTTCATGGAGACGCACAGTACCGCCTATTGGCTGCAAGTGTGCATGTGCACTCCAGCTTTATCATGCAGCCGCGGTCCCCTCTACCACAACACTGATAATCCCCCTGAAACTACAGCTACACACACTATCTGATCACCATCATCATCATCATCATCATCATCATCATCATCATATAATTATAATCATCATCAAATGTTCTTTCAACCAGACTCTGACTCTCCAACACACGGAAAAGAAAACACGTCGATCCTTTTTATTTCTCAGCTGAGTAAAAACAAAAGGCAGAAAAAGAACTGAAGCACGAAATTAAAAAGACTAAAAAACAAACGACATGTGCTATTATTATTATTATTATTATTATTATTATTATTATTATTATTATTATTATTATTATTATTATTATTACTTACAGTGACTGACCCGAAACTAACCCTAACCCCCAAAATCATCTGTCCTACTAACTGGACCTTTTAATCTCCGATCAGTACCAATCATTCTGACTCTTCTATTCGTTCCTGCAGGAAAATACTTCTCTTTGATATTTACACTGTTAAAAGTGTTTAAATGAAATGTTGAGCCGTCACATAGTTTTATTTTCACTGACCTTTTTAAATGTTACGATGTTATAAATGTAACGGAGCTGTGATCTAACATCTGCCCCTCGATTTACAAATAAATACAGAAAATAAATGGATTCATTTCTAAACATCCCCTGAAGACACGATTTAAAGGAGCATTATGTCGTTTTTTAATCAGAAGATAAAAATCTTTGTTCCTAAACAAACTGAATGAACAAACTGACCTTAAAGAACAACACAATTTATACCGTCTGACTTTGTTTATATGTGGCGGACCCTGCCACCTTCATAGCTTCAAACACTGTTCTGGGACCTTATTTTCATTTTAATCAGTTCTGAAAGTTTTATTTAATCACCTCGTGAATGTTGTAATGATTTCTGTTCGAAAAAAACTACGGTCCAGTTCGTAAGAATTCCCAGCTGGTCAGACACCGACACCTCGGGGGTGGCGACCCATCTGAGACTCAATCAACCGTCTATAAATCTCACCTTTAAGACCCTTTTGTTTTTTATTAATTATTTAATAATTATTTTTTCCTTTTAGTCACAGTATTTTGTGTAATAATGTAGATGATGTAGATATAATATAGATAATATCTACATTATGTCTATTATATCTACATTAAATATCGATATAATAAACATATGATATAAATATAATTTAGACATAATGTAGATTTAATGTAGATAATATCTGCATTATATCTAGATTATATCTGCATTATATCTACATTAAATGTAGATATAATCTAGATATAATGCAGATATAATATAGATATAATATAAATATAATTTAGACATAATGTAGATTTAATGTAGATATAAACATGTAAATAATCGCTCTGAGTCACGTGGTGTCCGTTCTCATAATTGTCAGAGTTTGTGACTGGAGGCTTTGCGTTGTCTAAGCTGCACATGCAGTCAGGACTGACTCCAGACCAGCTGTGATGTCACAGGTCTGTCTGGTGCGAGCACATGGTGCAGGTGAGAGCAGAGAAACGTCGTGATGAAGCCTTCAGGTGTCCAACGTCCAGGTGAAGCAACACAAGTGTGAAACTAAAGTTGATTTAATAACTTGCAGACAGATGTTAGTGGGTATAAAAGCTGAGCTGACACAAGATAAGAGCATCCTGCTGCTGTGTGGGAACATGTTGTCCTCCCTGCAGCAGTTAGCAGCAGTTAGCAGCAGCTCGGAGGACCAATCAGAGCCGTGTGGCCCAGCAGGCCTCAGCACACTGTCTCACTTTCACAGTGATTAACAGGCCGAGACAGAGGCATTTCACAGGGCTAACAAATCTCTCCACAGCCTAATATGAACACTCACGGCTCGCTTATCCACCAAGAATAAATGTGTTCCTGTTTCTTGGAAAGAGCCCTGAATGTCCGTAGATGGAGTGTCAGTGCGTTGCAGCTTAGCATGAGGTAATTAATGCTGAAGGTGGAAACTGTTTAGTCAGTGAGCAGAGGAGTAAACCAGCAGTGTGTTTGCAGTGATAATAGGATTGAAACACCATGAAAAGCTCACTTTCATGTGGAAGCAGCTCTGAACAAACGCTCACACATTCCACACGGGAGCTTCTCAGGCGTCTTTGTTCAATCAGACTCTTTTCTGCATCACTCTGTAAAGAAAACACACAAACACACAGGAACTGAGAGAAATAATGAAGCATCGTCCTAAAGAGGAGAGTGAGCAGAGCAGAGTGTGTGCAGATGAAATCCCTGCACAGCTGACCAGGCGTCAGCCAGGAACAACACACCGCTTGTTTTCTCACAGGAATCACTCACAATTGTTCTCTTTGTGCCACTAAATTGACTTTATTAAAGCCTCTTTGGCCGTAATAGCCTATCAACCTAATACTCTGGATTGTGGTCGGGTGTAACACCTCTGTGGACATTATTACATAAATCTTTCACAGAAACACCAAATTAGAAGGAAAATAGTCACAAATCAAGACACAAAACAACATGTATATCTACACTGTGCAGTCTGCACTCTACATGTAACACACTGAGAGAACACAGCTAACCGTGTCGCACAGGAGAAGGGTCGCATGTTGAAGATACTGTGGAAATGTTAAGTGGCTTAAACTATTAATTTGATCCTAATCTGATGTTTGTTCTCACTGTTATGAGCGTTTTCTTCCTTCAGAGTTGAAAGAATGATTTGACTTAAAATGAAAACAGTTGGATTGAATGTATAAATGAACACACACTGTTTCTGTAGTTAAAGGAAATGTACACACACTCTGTTATTTACACAGTTTAAGACATGACCAAAACATGACTGTGGTATTTTATTATAATATTATATATTCATATTTCAATGGGTAACAGTTAAAGGGGCAGTATGTTAGGATTTCTGGTAGAAAAATTAACCAAAATTATCAACAAAATGTGAATAAATGTTGGTTTTAATATTATGATGTTTATGTATAATGTTCCAGAATTATCTACTGAAGTTAGCATGCTAACCAGCTAGCCAAGCTCCTGTGCTAATGTTAGCAGCAGTTAGCAGTTTGTTTGGAATATGAATTTTAATTCTTCCTATTGCACCTTTTAATTAAACAAAATCTTTAGATATTATTCAGTAAGAGTTTAATAATTAAGAATTCTGTTTGATTGACAGTCACCAAACAACCAACTGACTGTCATCAGACTGTAGTCGGATCCTGATTGGTGCTTAGAAGTATGTGACATCACAATGATCTAAATGAAGCCCTGCCCACCTCAAACCAGTTAGAAATGGCAAAGAGATAAAAAGAGATGCATAAATTAATCTGTCATCTTTAATAAATAAAACTATTAGAGCTTCAGTGTGTAACATGTGTTCATGCAGGAATCATATGTAGTCAGAACAACAACAGAGAAAACATGTTTGATGGCCTTTAAGTCGAAGCAGTTACCGTCATCACAAGAGCAATATCAGTTTTTAGGAAATACAACTGTGCCGTATTTACAAAGATTAGACAAAAGTCCAGTAAGACTGAAGTGAAACCTTTCCTACTTCTGCCCTCTGACCCGTCTGATGTGTCTCCTGACCTCTCTGTGGGGCCCTGAACCGGAGGTTAGGAACCACTGCTCTAAGGTCTGCAGCCATGCTGGTGGACAATAAGACCAAGAAGGGTTTAAAATCCACTTGTTGGATTAGTGTTTGATGGAGGTCAGTGCTTCTCTGTGCAGTTCTGGTCTCAGTGAGCCCGACGTCAGACTTTGGTCTTTGTGTCCGGCCTCAGTGTAACAGTATGAAGTGAACTTGTGTTGTTGGTCAACAGTTCAAGGCTTCCTCTCACTGCAGAACTGTTGTCCAGGGTCTTTATAAAAGATGCAGAATGAATGTTTTCCCCCAACAATAATTTAGACGGACATGTTTTTGTGTCCGTCTGAAGCAAGTTAGAAAATGAGCTCACACTTCCTCTCCTGTCCGGCCTCGTTGGGAAGCGTTGCAGCAGGACACGTTCAAGATCTGCTAATGAACGATGGCACCGCGGCTCTGCGAGCTCCATCTGATGCAATGAGGAAGTTAACCTCCTGACACCGAGGACAGGAACTCCTTCTCTCTGTCTTCACAGATTCGTGTGTCTCACTGTCACATCTGGACCTGCTGTGGTGAGATCTGACTGTATCTGTAGTGGCAGAACAAGACAGCAGATTCTGTTGGTTCTGGTGACAGCTGAGCGGACACACAGTTCCCTTTGTGTCAGCAGCAGCAGGTTATAGAGCAGCTTCTCTCCTCAGGTCATCCTCAGAGCTTCACTGTAAAAACCAAAAAAAAAAAGGGCGTAAGACTTTTCTGTTCAGGCAGGCATTTTTAGATTGTCCCTAGATGTTTTTATTATTGTCTCTGCACCTTAATCTCCTCTGAGATTGAAATGAGACACGTTAAAATCAGCAGAAGATAAAAAAGACACAGGTAATAAAGTACATTAAAGAAAACTAGCTAGTTTTCTTTAATGTACTTTATTACCTGTGTCTTTTTTATCTTCTGCTGATTTTAACGTGTCTCATTTCAATCTCAAAATCTTCTGCTGATTTTAACGTGTCTCATTTTTTTCTTTTAGTCTTTTGTTTATTTTGTTTCTGGTTTCTGTAGCACTTTGAGATTCTTTATGAAAAGTGCTTTACAAATAAAAATGTATTATTATTATTATTATTAAAAACAGTTCTGATCTCATGAAGGATCCGACCCACATTAGTCAGAATCTGACCCAGATTCAGACATAAAGAATCTCTATTAGAATTATGCCGAGCATATAGAATTATATTAAAAAGACATCTGTGGCTCCAGAGGAAGCTAAATGTAATCTGATAAATTACCTCCAGTGATGTCACTCAGTGGCTCGATGCATTGTGGGTAACCAGGTTTTAAAAAGGAAGAAGATTGAGTGGTATTGTTAGTTTATTAATAAGCATGTTTAATGAGCTAATTGTGTGTTTTTATATTTTTAAATCTTAATCTGCACAGTATCAGTTAAAGGTGCAGTATGTAAAACATTAAATCAATAAGACGATCGACAGAATGTGAAGAAATAAGAGTTTGACATGATGTCAAAGACGTCTGTTGTGTTGTAGAGACATCTGATGAAGTTAGCATGCTAACCAGCTACATCGCCCAGTCCTGCTAGAGTCAGCTAATACAACCACTAGCTGCACCGCTAACTGAGCTAACAGCAGCTATGTTAGCAGTTAGCACCTCGCCCCCTTTTGTTTCAAGTCTATCGGTGGAGTAAAATCTACAATGTTAAGCTCTGAAATGTGGTGGAAGGTAACTTTAAAGTATTTTAGAACGTCAGAGAACATTATTTACTGTTTACCTTTTATTTTTGACTTAAATTATTATTATTTTTATTATCTTTGAGTAAGATAGTAGTGAAGTAAACCAAGTAATTAGCTTCAGTAAAGCTCTTTTAAAGCCGCAGCGTGCGTGCTGCTGATTACTGTGATTTCCTGACGACAGCTCATCCATTATGATGAACTCTAATCCAGATTCTAATCCAGCGTCATTATTCCTGCAGGATGAGGATCCCTGTATTAATAATAGTCTGCTGGGGATCCTCGGCATCATTACTGGCCCTATAATGGGCGAGGCAAGCTGTTGAGGCTAAAGCCACGGCCTCCAGCGCTATAGTGTGTGTGAGGTCAGCGAGGTCCAGACTTCTGAGGCCGGCCTGCTCAGAGCCAGTCAACCAGAAGGCCCCTTTATGTCACATTGAGCGAGGAGCTATTGATGAGCACGGCTCTCCTGCAACTCCTCTTCTGTGCTTTGTTTCTCTGGGACTCCTTCCTACATTCTTCTCCCTCAGAACCCTGAATTTGTTCCCATCAGATGAGGTTTTAGACCTGCTGTTTCCCCGGCGGGTCGTGTCAGATAGGTCAGCGGCGGGCCCTGCGTGAAAACAGACCTCCGGGCTCCCGCTGTCACTTATCAGAACTGCTTCTTAATCTGCGTTTTATACCTGCTCCCGAACTCCAAAAAGAACACTCTGAGATTACGAGCATCGAAAGTGACACATACTTCTGCTCCTTAATCCCTATTAGCCCTCACCTTACTGCACCCGGAGCCAGATCCAGCGGGCCGGACCAGGAGGGCATTCTGGGAGCTGCTGGTTCACTGCAGAAGGTTCTGCAGACTCACACAGAAGGCTGCTAATAGAAGCTGTTTCTAATCTGTTTTCTTTAGTTGGAGTGTTATCTCTAAAGCAAACATGGAGCTTCAGCCGGAGTAAAGTCCTGCTGCCCGTTGGTTTAACCCCTGGACGGCACATTAACCCCTGTTAGAGCCGGCTGTCAGCTCGGCACAAAGGAAGGGAACTGCTTGATATTTAGGGCCTATTACCACAAACCTCCCTCTGTTGTGTCTGAAGGAAACATCGCCCCCCAAAGATAGAAACATACACATAGTGACACATTTTAAAAGGAGAAAATAAGATTTCAGCGTCTTCATCTTCAGTATAATGACCTTTCTGCAGCTCAGAGCTGAACGGGGCTCTTTCCCTGCAGGTTAAAGTGATGGAGGTTAATCGCAGGAGATAAGTGCAGCCCAGCAGGTACGATACCTCCACAGGAAGCATGCTCTCCCTCTGGGTGGGAGAGAAGCAGCACTTGTGATGGATTACAGGCCCACCACAAATACCTGAGGCTTATGGGACATCAGATCAATGAGAAGACATCAGCCTCGCTGTAACACCACTAATGTCTTCGGCTGTGCCAGGAACTGCTGTCCAGGCTGACGCAGAACCTGATCTCCATCAGAAACGTGTTGATAAGAGCTCAAACTTTCGAGGCTTTTAACCACACAGATGTCTTTAAATAGAGCCTCTCCCTCACCTGTCTTCCTGCTGACCCGATCGCACTCTATCTGACCCGGACTCTCCGGTCCACATCTTTTCCAACACGCCAGCTTAAATAAAGCAGAGAGCGGTTATGGAGCTGAAGACCCCTGAAATAGAGGAATCGCGTGAGAAAGAAGTGGAGCACAGTGAAGGTAGCAGCTGACTGAGTGGAGGGAGCGCCGCCCCCCGAGGTCAAAGCACTTCTGTCATATTAGCTTATACACGGGTCCATATTTTCAATAAATCATGGCCCTCAAGGATCGCTGGGAGTGCAGGGGCCATTAGAGCCGTCCTCCTCGTGGGCTCCATCCTGCTGCTGCTGGAGGACGGAACAACGTGTCTGAGCTACATCTAAACACTGTTTTATTAACTTTAAAATGTCCTGATGAAGAAAAAATCAAAAGTGAAGCTTTGTCTTTGTTTGTTACAGGAAACTGATCACAGCAGAATTACAAAGTAAAGCAAACGACTGAATTTAACTACTTAGAAAAGATTTGACTGTTTTACTTTTACAGGTTATTGGTCACTGTCAGATTACTATCATACCGACTTTATAATAACTATCATTAATAAACTGTCGATCATTAAACTTTACACTAAAACATTTAAAACGTTTTCTTCTCTTTAAAAAAAATTAAGAGAGAAAATATAAATATCTGAGTTGTTTTTATATAAATCTGCTTTATCTTTTAGTTTTTATTTTATTTAAGTAAAGTCACTTTGTCAGTGTTTACAACAGTTATTTCTCTGTCAACAATGAAATGCTTTATAAAAAAATTATTAAGCTGTTGTAATTTGTTTATAATCATCACATGGCATGTAAAGAATGTTTATAAATTAACTTCACAGTATTTATTAAACATTTACAAAGTTTTTATTTACAAACTTATGTTTCTTTCTAAATGTTTAATAAATAAACAGTCAGGTAATGTTTATAGATTAGCTTTACAATGTTTTTAAGCAATTATAAATGTTTGTAATCATCAGCTTATATTCAAATAATGTTGATAAATGAACATTAATAATTATCAGGTAGTATTTATTAACATTTACAAAGAAACATAAGCTGCAACTTAAAGTCATAAAAAATGAATATTGTGTATTTAAAGGTAAATAACCAGCAGACCTGACTGAAGGTGACGGACTATAAATATAACATTTATTAATTATAGTGATGATAAAATTAATATAGGTATACAGGTCAAACACTCATCAGAGTGTGTTTACACAGACAAAGTCTTTAAGTGACTGAAGAAAAATAAATGTAGTAATTCAACACTATTTTACAGAAGTTACTAATATAACATGCTCTCTGTTTCTCCCTCAAGACAGCAGTAAACTGGCCTCCTCCTCCTCCTCCTCCTCGGTCTCCTCCGGTCTCGGGTCTCCGGTGAGCCTCCTCGGTCTCTCGGACTCTCAGCTCGTCTCTCCCGGTGAAACACGCAGCAGGAGCAGACGGACGGAGCCTTCAGGACTCTTCTCCTCACAGAGTCTCGTGTTTTCTCTCCTCTTGTCACGCGAGTCCTCGGGAGTCCAACCCGCAACCCTCCGACTCCGACCCGACACCCTGACAGGGTTCTTTTTTTTTTTTCGTTTTTGTTCAGCGGAAGAATATTTTTTTTATTTTTAATGTTTCTGAAGAAACTTTGTGGTGACGCGCTCCCGGGCCGACATAGACACGTCATCAGCGTTCTTATCGATATTATTACTGTCTTAACTGAAGGAAATGTCTGCACAGAGAGAGGAAGAAAGCTGAGCATGGCTTTATTTCATCATTTAAACTTTATATTATATTAAACGTGAACACAACACAACCACCTTAAAACACACACACACACACACACACACACACACACACACACACACACACACGTTTGACTTCAGCCTGTTATTATAACATCTAACTTTTATTTGAGACGCGTTTTATTATTTGTTGGTCAACAGTTGTAGATTATTACTGCTTTTAATTTAATAAAAATATCAATATTACTCCGTCAAAACACAAGAAGGCTTCACAAGTGACGTCACCTGTAGTTATTAGTTATTTAACCTAATCATTTACAAACGATGACAGGTTTTATAAACCGTTTGTTTGTTTTGTGATCGATATTTATAATAATCTGCTTTCTAAATAGTTGATAAATCAATAAACATTTAGATGGTTTATAAACTTGTATAACTTCTTTATAAACGTATTTAATTATTTTTTAACAGTTAAGAAACTATTAAGTGTATTTAACGTCACATGTGACGTTTACTCACCAGGGTTATTATGACGTGTTATAGTTATCGATGTTTTAATCTATGACACAGTGTCATATTTTATACATGAATCATTTGATTCTGTTTGTAAAATCTTCTGTAAAATACTGTAACTCGATGGATGCTAAACACGGGCCTTTTCATTTCAAAGTAAAAGCACCTAAAGTGAGTACAGAACTTAAATACATGAACTTAAAGAGATTAGTGACGTCGAGCTGAAATCACACTGGAAGAATAAAACGTCATCGTTTTGTGACTGCTCGGTTCTGATTGGCTGAGCTGGAACACTTCAAAAACGCTGATTGGACATTTAAAACTTTACAGAAAAAAAATCGACACAATGTGTCGTAAAAACACGTCACGGCTCTTCTGATGAATCAGCGCTACAAATACACCGAGCCGATCAGCCTCAGTAATCAATCAATCAATTCATTAATGAGCTCACAGACAGATGCTGATTATTCAGCTGCTCCACTAAATCTTCTCTGACTGAATGATTTGCTCCTAAACAGAAATAAAAAAAAACATGAACATTAACAAAACATAATTTTTTAAAATCATTTTGAGACGATTTCTGATTGAGAAACAACAACAACAACAACAACAACAACAACAACAACAACAAACAATGTCTGGTGTAAGCGACATCTCGTGTGTTTTAGTGGGCTGATTATCAAATCTGAGAGGAGATGAGACACCTCAGAACAGACCTGATGATGAGTGATGAACAAATGTTAACAGCTTACAATTAAACATGTTTACTTCTGATTCAGACACACACACACACACACACACACACACACACACACACACACACACACACACACACACACACACACACACACACACACACACACACACATGTGTGATCTGGATGCTGTGACAAGCAGGAGACAGGCTCATTGATCTCTGGGCTCTCAGGGGGCTGATGGAGGTCACTGATTGTAAACTCTTCTCACTGTGATCTGTCTGAGCTCAGTCAGAGGGAGAGCAGAAGAAGCTCCTGACTGTTCTCCTGTCTGTTCTCCTGCCTGTTCTCCTGCCTGTTCTCCTGACTGTTCTCCTGCCTGTTCTCCTGCCTGTTCTCCTGACTGTTCTCCTGCCTGTTCTCCTGTCTGTTCTCCTGACTGTTCTCCTGCCTGTTCTCCTGCCTGTTCTCCTGCCTGTTCTCCTGACTGTTCTCCTGCCTGTTCTCCTGACTGTTCTCCTGCCTGTTCTCCTGACTGTTCTCCTGACTGTTCTCCTGCCTGTTCTCCTGTCTGTTCTCCTGACTGTTCTCCTGCCTGTTCTCCTGCCTGTTCTCCTGCCTGTTCTCCTGACTGTTGTCCTGACTGTTCTCCTGCCTGTTCTCCTGTCTGTTCTCCTGACTGTTCTCCTGACTGTTCTCCTGCCTGTTCTCCTGTCTGTTCTCCTGACTGTTCTCCGGTTCTCCTGCCTGTTCTCCTGTCTGTTCTCCTGGTTGTTCTCCTGCCTGTTCTCCTGCCTGTTCTCCTGACTGTTCTCCTGGTTGTTCTCCTGACTGTTCTCCTGCCTGTTCTCCTGACTGTTCTCCTGGTTGTTCTCCTGACTGTTCTCCTGCCTGTTCTCCGGTTCTCCTGCCTGTTCTCCTGTCTGTTCTCCTGCCTGTTCTCCGGTTCTCCTGCCTGTTCTCCTGCCTGTTCTCCTGACTGTTCTCCTGGTCTGTTCTCCTGCCTGTTCTCCTGTCTGTTCTCCTGCCTGTTCTCCTGACTGTTCTCCTGACTGTTCTCCTGCCTGTTCTCCTGACTGTTCTCCTGCCTGTTCTCCTGACTGTTCTCCTGGTTGTTCTCCTGACTGTTCTCCTGCCTGTTCTCCGGTTCTCCTGCCTGTTCTCCTGTCTGTTCTCCTGCCTGTTCTCTGGTTCTCCTGCCTGTTCTCCTGCCTGTTCTCCTGCCTGTTCTCCGGTTCTCCTGCCTGTTCTCCTGTCTGTTCTCCTGCCTGTTCTCCTGCCTGTTCTCCTGACTGTTCTCCTGACTGTTCTCCTGCCTGTTCTCCTGACTGTTCTCCTGCCTGTTCTCCTGTCTGTTCTCCTGACTGTTCTCCTGTCTGTTCTCCTGACTGTTCTCCTGACTGTTCTCCTGCCTGTTCTCCTGACTGTTCTCCTGACTGTTCTCCTGCCTGTTCTCCTGCCTGTTCTCCTGACTGTTCTCCGGTTCTCCTGCCTGTTCTCCTGTCTGTTCTCCTGGTTGTTCTCCTGGTTGTTCTCCTGCCTGTTCTCCTGACTGTTCTCCTGGTTGTTCTCCTGACTGTTCTCCTGCCTGTTCTCCTGACTGTTCTCCTGGTTGTTCTCCTGACTGTTCTCCTGCCTGTTCTCCTGACTGTTCTCCTGGTTGTTCTCCTGACTGTTCTCCTGCCTGTTCTCCTGTCTGTTCTCCTGGTTGTTCTCCTGCCTGTTCTCCTGCCTGTTCTCCTGTCTGTTCTCCTGGTTGTTCTCCTGCCTGTTCTCCTGTCTGTTCTCCTGGTTGTTCTCCTGACTGTTCTCCTGTCTGTTCTCCTGCCTGTTCTCCTGACTGTTCTCCTGCCTGTTCTCCTGCCTGTTCTCCTGACTGTTCTCCTGGTTGTTCTCCTGACTGTTCTCCTGCCTGTTCTCCTGACTGTTCTCCTGGTTGTTCTCCTGACTGTTCTCCTGTCTGTTCTCCGGTTCTCCTGCCTGTTCTCCTGTCTGTTCTCCTGGCTGTTCTCCTGCCTGTTCTCCTGCCTGTTCTCCTGACTGTTCTCCTGTCTGTTCTCCTGACTGTTCTCCTGTCTGTTCTCCTGCCTGTTCTCCTGACTGTTCTCCTGACTGTTCTCCTGACTGTTCTCCTGCCTGTTCTCCTGACTGTTCTCCTGGTTGTTCTCCTGACTGTTCTCCTGCCTGTTCTCCGGTTCTCCTGCCTGTTCTCCTGCCTGTTCTCCTGCCTGTTCTCCTGGTTCTCCTGCCTGTTCTCCTGCCTGTTCTCCTGCCTGTTCTCCTGACTGTTCTCCTGTTCTCCTGCCTGTTCTCCTGCCTGTTCTCCTGACTGTTCTCCTGACTGTTCTCCTGCCTGTTCTCCTGACTGTTCTCCTGACTGTTCTCCTGTCTGTTCTCCTGACTGTTCTCCTGCCTGTTCTCCTGCCTGTTCTCCTGACTGTTCTCCTGACTGTTCTCCTGCCTGTTCTCCTGTCTGTTCTCCTGCCTGTTCTCCTGACTGTTCTCCTGCCTGTTCTCCTGTCTGTTCTCCTGACTGTTCTCCGGTTCTCCTGCCTGTTCTCCTGTCTGTTCTCCTGCCTGTTCTCCTGTCTGTTCTCCTGCCTGTTCTCCTGCCTGTTCTCCTGCCTGTTCTCCTGACTGTTCTCCTGCCTGTTCTCCTGACTGTTCTCCTGACTGTTCTCCTGTCTGTTCTCCTGACTGTTCTCCTGCCTGTTCTCCTGTCTGTTCTCCTGACTGTTCTCCTGACTGTTCTCCTGCCTGTTCTCCTGTCTGTTCTCCTGACTGTTCTCCGGTTCTCCTGCCTGTTCTCCTGTCTGTTCTCCTGGTTGTTCTCCTGCCTGTTCTCCTGACTGTTCTCCTGCCTGTTCTCCTGACTGTTCTCCTGTCTGTTCTCCTGACTGTTCTCCTGCCTGTTCTCCTGTTCTCCTGACTGTTCTCCTGCCTGTTCTCCTGCCTGTTCTCCTGACTGTTCTCCTGGTTGTTCTCCTGCCTGTTCTCCTGTCTGTTCTCCTGGTTGTTCTCCTGACTGTTCTCCTGTCTGTTCTCCTGGCTGTTCTCCTGCCTGTTCTCCTGACTGTTCTCCTGACTGTTCTCCTGCCTGTTCTCCTGACTGTTCTCCTGGCTGTTCTCCTGACTGTCTCTCCTGTTCTGTTCTCCTGCCTGTTCTCCTGCCTGTTCTCCTGACTGTTCTCCTGTCTGTTCTCCTGCCTGTTCTCCTGTCTGTTCTCCTGTCTGTTCTCCTGCCTGTTCTCCTGACTGTTCTCCTGCCTGTTCTCCTGACTGTTCTCCTGGTTGTTCTCCTGACTGTTCTCCTGCCTGTTCTCCGGTTCTCCTGCCTGTTCTCCTGTCTGTTCTCCTGCCTGTTCTCCTGACTGTTCTCCTGTCTGTTCTCCTGCCTGTTCTCCTGACTGTTCTCCTGTCTGTTCTCCTGCCTGTTCTCCTGTCTGTTCTCCTGTCTGTTCTCCTGCCTGTTCTCCTGGTTGTTCTCCTGTCTGTTCTCCTGCCTGTTCTCCTGACTGTTCTCCTGTCTGTTCTCCTGCCTGTTCTCCTGTCTGTTCTCCTGTTCTCCTGTCTGTTCTCCTGACTGTTCTCCTGTCTGTTCTCCTGCCTGTTCTCCTGTCTGTTCTCCTGACTGTTCTCCTGCCTGTTCTCCTGCCTGTTCTCCTGACTGTTCTCCTGTCTGTTCTCCTGCCTGTTCTCCTGACTGTTCTCCTGGTTGTTCTCCTGACTGTTCTCCTGCCTGTTCTCCGGTTCTCCTGCCTGTTCTCCTGTCTGTTCTCCTGCCTGTTCTCCTGACTGTTCTCCTGCCTGTTCTCCTGCCTGTTCTCCTGACTGTTCTCCTGTCTGTTCTCCTGCCTGTTCTCCTGTCTGTTCTCCTGTCTGTTCTCCTGCCTGTTCTCCTGTCTGTTCTCCTGCCTGTTCTCCTGACTGTTCTCCTGTCTGTTCTCCTGTCTGTTCTCCTGCCTGTTCTCCTGACTGTTCTCCTGCCTGTTCTCCTGCCTGTTCTCCTGACTGTTCTCCTGTCTGTTCTCCTGACTGTTCTCCTGTCTGTTCTCCTGTCTGTTCTCCTGCCTGTTCTCCTGACTGTTCTCCTGTCTGTTCTCCTGCCTGTTCTCCTGCCTGTTCTCCTGTCTGTTCTCCTGCCTGTTCTCCTGCCTGTTCTCCTGCCTGTTCTCCTGACTGTTCTCCTGACTGTTCTCCTGCCTGTTCTCCTGACTGTTCTCCTGCCTGTTCTCCTGTCTGTTCTCCTGCCTGTTCTCCTGCCTGTTCTCCTGACTGTTCTCCTGCCTGTTCTCCTGTCTGTTCTCCTGACTGTTCTCCTGTCTGTTCTCCTGACTGTTCTCCTGTCTGTTCTCCTGACTGTTCTCCTGCCTGTTCTCCTGTTCTCCTGACTGTTCTCCTGCCTGTTCTCCTGCCTGTTCTCCTGACTGTTCTCCTGCCTGTTCTCCTGCCTGTTCTCCTGTCTGTTCTCCTGACTGTTCTCCTGCCTGTTCTCCTGTCTGTTCTCCTGACTGTTCTCCTGCCTGTTCTCCTGACTGTTCTCCTGCCTGTTCTCCTGCCTGTTCTCCTGACTGTTCTCCTGCCTGTTCTCCTGACTGTTCTCCTGCCTGTTCTCCTGACTGTTCTCCTGCCTGTTCTCCTGCCTGTTCTCCTGACTGTTCTCCTGTCTGTTCTCCTGCCTGTTCTCCTGTCTGTTCTCCTGTCTGTTCTCCTGCCTGTTCTCCTGGCTGTTCTCCTGCCTGTTCTCCTGACTGTTCTCCTGGTTGTTCTCCTGACTGTTCTCCTGCCTGTTCTCCTGCTGTTCTCCTGCCTGTTCTCCTGTCTGTTCTCCTGCCTGTTCTCCTGACTGTTCTCCTGTCTGTTCTCCTGCCTGTTCTCCTGACTGTTCTCCTGTCTGTTCTCCTGCCTGTTCTCCTGTCTGTTCTCCTGTCTGTTCTCCTGCCTGTTCTCCTGGTCTGTTCTCCTGTCTGTTCTCCTGCCTGTTCTCCTGGTTGTTCTCCTGACTGTTCTCCTGCCTGTTCTCCGGTTCTCCTGCCTGTTCTCCTGTCTGTTCTCCTGTCTGTTCTCCTGCCTGTTCTCCTGACTGTTCTCCTGTCTGTTCTCCTGCCTGTTCTCCTGACTGTTCTCCTGTCTGTTCTCCTGCCTGTTCTCCTGTCTGTTCTCCTGTCTGTTCTCCTGCCTGTTCTCCTGGTTGTTCTCCTGTCTGTTCTCCTGCCTGTTCTCCTGACTGTTCTCCTGTCTGTTCTCCTGCCTGTTCTCCTGTCTGTTCTCCTGTTCTCCTGTCTGTTCTCCTGACTGTTCTCCTGTCTGTTCTCCTGCCTGTTCTCCTGACTGTTCTCCTGTCTGTTCTCCTGTCTGTTCTCCTGTCTGTTCTCCTGCCTGTTCTCCTGTCTGTTCTCCTGACTGTTCTCCTGCCTGTTCTCCTGCCTGTTCTCCTGTCTGTTCTCCTGCCTGTTCTCCTGCCTGTTCTCCTGTCTGTTCTCCTGTCTGTTCTCCTGACTGTTCTCCTGACTGTTCTCCTGCCTGTTCTCCTGTCTGTTCTCCTGCCTGTTCTCCTGACTGTTCTCCTGTCTGTTCTCCTGCCTGTTCTCCTGCCTGTTCTCCTGTCTGTTCTCCTGCCTGTTCTCCTGACTGTTCTCCTGCCTGTTCTCCTGCCTGTTCTCCTGTCTGTTCTCCTGCCTGTTCTCCTGCCTGTTCTCCTGTCTGTTCTCCTGACTGTTCTCCTGTCTGTTCTCCTGACTGTTCTCCTGCCTGTTCTCCTGTCTGTTCTCCTGCCTGTTCTCCTGCCTGTCGTCAGTCTGGTTTGTGTTGATGGAAACAAACTATCCTATCGATGGCTGAAATATCCTGATGAATACGACATGAAGAGTTTCAGCCTGTGAGGAGCTTCAGGTTGATCAGCTTTACTGAACCAGAGAAGCAGGAACACAGCTGGAAGTCATTCACACAAACACAGTCTCCATGTGAGACCTCTACAGTCCTGAACACACACTGACTAACACACAGCTCAGTGTCTCCAGTCTCCAGCAACAGAACAGTGGTGTACTGCTGCAGGCGGCCAGCGGAGGGCAGCAGAGCTCAGTGTAAATCAGTGAGCTGCTCATGGAGAGCAGCAGTTATACATCAGGATGTAATATTCATCATCAGACTTCTTCTGTCAGATCTGTGTAATCTACCTGGAAGGCACAAACACAAAGCATCTGGTGATTTAATACAGACGTCTAACTTCTTCTAACTATGTCCACTGTCGTCAGGAGACTCACCTTTGACTTACAACACCTTCTAAACTGACTCTGACTGAGTCCTGAGTGAGAGATCCAGCACAGCCTGACCTCCAGCTGAGGGTGGACCACACTGACTCCTGGATGAAGAGCTGACTCCATCCTTACAGCTCTGTTCTTCTGTCACTAGATGGCAGCGTCACACCTTTATCATTCACTCAGTCACTTCTTCTGAGGGAGGCAGTTCATCAGCCAATCAGAGCAGCAGCAGGAGGAGACACACGGTCAAAACACGTCACGTGATCACCGCTTGTGATCACAGTCACTAGTGTCAGTATCTGTGTTGAGATGCACTTTTATAATAACTACTGAACTGATGTCTGCCGTCGGTCATGGTTCATTCTGTCCCCGCGTATAAAAGCCAGGACTGTCTGTCAGGACTCATGTCTTCTGACTGAACTTCAGTGTTTGTGTGTGTGTGTGTGTGTGTGTGTGTGTGTGTGTGTGTGTGTGTGTGTGTCCTCACAAAGACCTGCTGACCATCCAGCTGCAACACGACCACAGTTCATTCACCTTAATATTTGTTTAAATATTAACACCTACAATCAGACTGTCTGACGTCACGCAGAGCTGAAATAATAAGAATAATAAGAATAATAAGAATAATAAAGGTTATATAATACATATTATACAGCTTTATTTATGAGATTATATAAAAGTTGTTTTGTGGTGCAAATTCACCAGAACCTTCATCTGAACATCACAAAGGACGATGAAATGATATAACATATAGAAATGTTGGCAGAAACACAGTGAAATAATATTATATTAATAATGTGCAGCACGTTGTTTCCTTGAGCTTCAGCGTCGTACAGTCTCGTCCCTCACGTTGGAATGGACCAGCTGGTACTGTACAGTATAGAGCACAGTCAGCACCGGGCCCATGTCTTATTTCTTCCTCCCCGTACACAGAGAGGCCATCAAGCCCCGGTCGCAGCCAAAACACAATCAATGTGCAGCTCATTAATAGATAATTCACTGGAGGAGGATTGGAAAGCCTCATAAATCAAGAAAATTGTGTGAGCCACTACGGAACAAAACTACATTATCATCTGTTACCTGAGATTGTTCTGTCTCTGAGCAAACGGCCTGTCCTCCTGGAGATGTTTGGTGTCAGACACTCGTACACATCATGTACACATCATCACTTTATGATGTCATGATGGCTCTTTATGATGTCATGATGGCTCTTTACGTTCTGCGGCTGATTGAATGGACTGTATTTGTCTGTTCTGTGTTTGTTCCTGCTGGATGTATCAGAACATTTTGTCCTGTCGACCGGCTGCTCCGGTTGTGACCAGACTGAAGTCGTGCTGTTTTTAATAAACTAGACCAAAGTCACATTCCTAAAAGCACGTGTTCATTGTTTTGTTAAAGGTGCAGTATGTAAGATTATTAGTTTAACACGTTAGCATGCTAACCAGCTAGCTCCCAGCAGTTTAAAGCTCCTGTGCTAGCGGTGTAAACACCAACACTCCCACCGTTGTCCAACTAGCTGCGCTGCTAACCAAGCTAACAAGCTAACTGTCATGTCAGCAGTAATCTCTCACTGCAGAAGAGCTGTGCACACACAGTTACAGCAAGTACTATAGGTAAAAATGAGACAATCATAAACTGAGAAAGATGTTCACACTTTCTCTAATCATTTCCCTATCTGTCATATTTTTCTTTTCAAAATAAGAGCCTGCTTTTGTTTAGCCTGCCGTCTCCAGAGCAATCTGCAAATTCAAATGAGGCTGAAACCTCTCGTTCATTTTCACAGCACAGAAACATGAGTCTGAGCTCGTTCATGTGGCAGCAGGATATGTGAAGCTCAAAGATGACCACAGATGAGACGATTTAGTTCCCACTCAATCATCGTTGGACCGGACCTCTAACTAAGGATCTAACGTGATTCAGCAGTCAGGATGCTTATTTCTCTCCTCGAACTTGTTCAGAAATCTTTCTGGAGGACAGTCTTCTCATGCTCAGACCCATGGATGGGTGGAAGTCTGTCTGAACAGGAGGAGGTTCAGATGCATCTGCCAGAGCAAAAACACACATTCACAAAGCTCATAATTTATTCCACCTTCTCAGCACACAGACGGCTCAAACATGACCTGGAGTTGACATCCTGCCACAGGGTCCGTTTAGTGTCCAGGAGCTTTCAGGGCTTCACGAGATCCACATCAGCAGACGGAAGTTCGCCTCGTTGTCAAAGAATTCTGGATCTCCACTTTTCTCAGCTCTTCTGAGCACATTGAGGAAAATGAAGTTAATACTTGACCTCACAATATTTGCCATGAAGTTAACCTGGAGTATTTCATCTTTAAAGCAACGCGTCAGGGGACAGGTCGCCTACAATCGATAGATTTTAAAGACTGTGTGTAACTTTCTGAGTCATCCATTTCCTGAGGTCAGTGTGTCGGACACGGACCTGTGAGAGCTGCACATCACCCAGAAGCATCAGGACAAGATGAGGTTAACATCGGGAGTCTCGGGCGACGAGCTGTCACTGAAATCCACAAAACAGGACAGATGGAGCCGTTTGCTCACTGAGCGCCCCGTGTTATGCTCAGTGGGATTAACACCTGCCTGGATTCAGAATTAAGACGAGCACCAGTCTCTGGCAATTATGTTCGCTGGCTGAAGACGGGGCGAGGCTACGCTGCGTCTGGGCCTGAGCATAATGTACAGCTTAATTCATTACAGGGAGGCGGAGGGCTCCTTCGCATGCACACAGCATGCCTGTTCCCTCCACAGCCCGTCAAATCACATTAGTCTTTCAGAGGAGCTGAGACGGGAATATCTCCTGTCAGGAGCTGCTCGTACAGAGAGAGTCATGAAGAGAGAGAAAGATATAATAATCGCACAAGGCTTTCTCTATAGGAGAAAAACACTTCCATCATCATGTAAATGAGTGTAACTGGGCTTCACATCAACAGGAGTTTAAAGAACTGGTGTGTGGGTGGCATGGTTCTGTCAGGAGGCACCTCCAGGGGGACCGGTCCGACCCGGTCCTCTTCAGCAGCACAGACACAACCATGCAAAGACAACCAGTAAACTCTCCAGCACGACACATCTGATTTAACAAGACACTGACCCACAGAACCGCAGCTCATCAGAACATCAGGCTGTGCAGAGTGACCAGCTCCTACGTGCCCCTGACAGGTGACAGCACTCAGGTGGTCAGCACACCTGTCCGTCACAGACCGAAAACCTAATCACAGGTGCTCACTCATCCACTGAAAGTCTTGTTCCACTCGGCGGGCAGCACCTGTGACTGGACTGTGCTGGTACGCATTTCAGCACATCCAGGTCCAAGAGCAGAGAAACGAATCAATAAGAATCAGTGTAATTCTGATGGATCAGAACATTTATGCTGCTCCTGTAGTTTTCTTACACATCACATTAAAGTCTGGGATCTATTCTAGAGTCAGAAATCAAGGTTCTGAATAATTCTTGGTCAGTCGGGTTTAAGAGGGTTAACAGTGATATTAAGAGCGCCCCCTGCTGATCTGCTGTTTAACCAGGTACAGTCAGCACTAATCACAGCAGCACTTACATCAGATGTGCTTATTCTGACATTTCTAGATGATAATCAGACCACATCTGCAATTTAAATCTGCAGCTTCATCAGGAACAGTTCAGTTTAATGCAGAACAGTGAAGTATTTAACAGATTCCATCAGTTCCTCCACACAGACCTGCTGAATGATCTGCCTCTGCTGATGCTGACTGTGAGTGTGGGCATCATATTATACAGGAGGAAAACAAATACATGAGCTTTCTGAACAAACTGTGACACTGTGGAGAAAAAGTCCAATATGTTCTTGCTCCTAATCGAGAGCCTGTATCTTCACTCAGCCAACTGTCTTTATCTCTTCTGGTTAAACTAACATCGTCCTCCTTTAGCTGACCTTTGCAGGAATCACTGTGCAGGAGTGAGGATTTGTAGATAAGAGACGCAGCTCGGCAGGTGCAGAAATAATAGCTGCTCTCCAGAGGCTACGAGCAATATAAATCCCTGACAATAGGCTTTCCTGCTCCGAGCAGCAGCACCGCTCTGAAGAGAGGGATGTACTTTCCCCACAGCTGAGGAGGAGTTTGACACCACAGCCAGGTTACTGACACACTCACACAGCCAGGACGGTAAAGTCTGCAGCTGATTGACAAGTCAATCTCTTTAATTAATCACCGGAGTGGTTGAAGCTGCGGCCTCTCGGCTCTTAATTCCAGCGTGATGAGAAGCCAGAGATAATCAGCCAGACAAACCTTCTGTTTTACTGCCATCTTCAGAGGAATGTGCTCGCAGCCGGAGCCAGCTGACATTCACTTTATTGACTCAGACAGCAGCGCAATCAGCTGATGACATCCACGATAGCAGCAACACTGTGTTGCCATCATGGGCCGCATTGATCAGCCTAATGAAGACGATTGAACCCAGCTGAGAGGAGCCAGGAATCAGAGGAGCAGGCGGAGAACATGAGCACCTGCTGGATCTGATGGCTGCTCTCAGACCTGCTCAGGATGAAGACACAGTAAATGTGTGTGATGTTTCAAACAGATTCACGTCTGAGCCTTGATTCTTCAGTCACGTGTCACTCAGGTTGTAACACACTATAGCTGCTGTTTCTCTCTACAGCTGCATCAGGTCTGTGATAATATTCTGCTGAAACTCTGCAGGAGTTGTTTTTAAAGGAGAATGATTTCTCTCTCGAGGTCACTGCTGATTCATTTAACTTCTGATCAAAAGCCGACACAATCAGACTTGTAGCACAGCTCCTGCAGTAACGTCTGACACGACTCAGCTGTGTCACATTAACTCCATCACGCCTCGTTAGCCCAGCTGCCCAAATCCAATGTGCCGCAGAGTGTTTCAGGGTTCAGGTGAAGTGACACACTCAGCCCGGAGCCCTTGGACCAGCGTCTGCAGCTGTTCCCTGGCAACAAAAGCAAAGAAGGTATTTTCAGCATGAAACTGGGACATTTCTCACCGGCGCCGGTACTGGTTCTGTGACCCAACATGTGCTATTTTCCCAAAGCCCAGCATCAAAACATTAGCCAGTGTGTAACATCTCCTGACAGCACAGACAGGAAGTGATGTCAGACACCGACCCAACCAGAGGTGATGTCTGCAGACCAGACTCCACTCAGAAAACTGCCAGTTTAAGTTTAATATGAGATGAGAGTAGTCTGAAGGTGTTCTACCTGACATTAAACATATTCTCATCAGGTTAGTGAGCATGTAGAGATTCATCATGTCAGTGGTTTGGACAAACGTACAAATCCAGTATTTGTTCTGCCAGCTCTGCCATGTGTGGCTCTTCTTCTGCTGACAGCGACACGCTGGCTGCTGAAGAGATGAACCAATCTGTGAGGAGCTTGATGGTTTCCTGCCAATTGTTGCTCATGAGAATCACTCTCGGCTGTTGAAAACCTGTGTTTGCATGACAGTTTTTTACCAAACTGTGTGTGTGTGAAGCGTTCACCCCTGAGGAGCTCCACCAAACAGTTTGGGACGTGAAATCAGCAGATGAACGCTCCATCATGTAGGAACAGCTCTCAGATATTAAGAGTGAGTTTTGCTGGCTCCATCTCGGTCACGTGACGCGAGCACACGCTCTCTGCTGATCAACAGAGCGTCGTAGGTCATGATTAAGGGACTCGTTCGTCTCGCCCACTCCGTCTGCTAAGTTTCAGCCTTCCAAGTAATTAAGGAGCAGCGGAACAGCGAATGGCTGCGTGGCCTCGGGGGTTTCACTCTTACTTTCATGCATCCATTAACAACGTGGCCAATCTCTTCCATATGTACGCTCATGCACGGGGATTTGTTGCTTTCTTCACGGGAGGCCTGGTATAAATCACTGCTGATGCTGTAATTATTCTGTGGGATTTGTTTAAAGAAGGGGAAAAAGCTCTGATATAATTATTAGCTGATGGAGTTCTCTCTCATCATGATGATATCTACCTATATCACATTATGGAGCAAAGAAGGTGTTGTTCAGTGTGCTTTTATCAGATCTCACAACACGTTCATCACAGGAATATCAAGACGAGGTCATTTTAATCTCATTACCCGACAGCCGAGCTCCCATTTCTGTCACCTCGGCTTTGACAGAATCTATGTTGAAATTGGGTCTCAGACATCAAAAGCCTGCTGCCAGAAACACAGATGTCCCGAACATGGACATTTGGCTCTTCCTTCAATGATTCATCACAGCGTCAGGTGGAGCCCACAGCGAGATGCACAACAGCTCGCCAGGCAGCAGGATGTGCCTGCGATTTGTGCCGGGGACTACAAAGCTCTGTGGAAGGTATGCAGCGAGGAAGACGCTGCGTGAACCCGCATGAATTGTTCCCCTGACTGACAGCTAATCAAAGTCCCGCGAGTGTTACATCCACGAGAGATTCAGAGGTACAATAGTTATCTCCACTTCCTTCTGCTGCGGCGTGGGAGCGCCGAGCCGCCGCCACAGATACCATCACTACAGACGCAGCGTCTTTGAGGAAAGGCTGGGTTTCTTTTGTTATCATGCAGCTGAAATGTGAAAAATACCTCCGTGCACAGACTCTACACTCTGCATGAAAGAGGTGAGGGCAGGTTAGACTTAATTCATTCATTCCCACAGGACATTTGAATTGCATGAGTAGGGATGTAATATATGACTCTGAGCATCATTAAAGACGTGACACATGTGATACGGCAAGTCTCAACCACACAGCGACCCGACCTTTAAACGAGGCGGATAGCAGCTGTGGATGAGAGTCTCAATCAGTCCGGTGCAGTTGGACATCAGTAATAATGACATGATGGTCTCCTTCACTCTGCAGTGGAGCTCCGGCCTTCATCACCATCTACATCCTCTCAGGTCCTCAAAGACGGCGCTGCATCACAGACTGAACACTTTAATACAATACTGGCATTGAAACATTATTGACTGAGTCCACTTCACACCTCCACCAGCCTCTCAGACGCCTCATCTTCTGCTTTCACTTCTCGCCCAACTTTGCCAGTTTTTGGGAGTTCAAGGCTCTTTGCAGACTGAGGACATCGATCAGGTCCCATTCTCTGTCTGTAGGCGTTTTAATCATCAATAATTCCTCAGCTGCTGGAGTTCTGTGTTCTTTTCTTACGCAGTCTGAATTGGATGTAATGGAGAAAGCACATCTAGGAGATTGAAGGGAATGTTTAAAAGGCAGAGCTGTTCGCCGTCCGACTGTATTGAAGCAGGGTCCAACAAGATGCATTTAAATGGGCACAAAGTTTGTTCAAAGTTCAGCGTGTAAACTTTCCACGACCCCGAGCGCACTTTGGACTTCTCATCCGCCTCGAAAACAGAACACAAAAGCCAATATCGAGCAACTGGACCTTGATTTTATTTAACGAAAGAAGTATCTCTCTCAAACAGAATACTGCATCTTTAAACAATAATGTTCAGCTATCATCAGCAGAGAGAGCCGCTGTGAGCTGAAATATAAAATCACTCTTTTGTCTCAGAATTATGGAGCTGAGTCTGAAGCCACAGCTCTTGATTCCCAGCCCTCACCACAGGTCGGGAGGTCTGGGTACTGACGGGAAAATGAGATGGCGGATGTGTCTGTAATGAGTTTCCTCAGCCTTTGAGATAGAGAGAGAAGTTGGGAGGAGAGCCGAGCATCAAAAGGAGCCAGCCGAGGTGTTTCAGCCAGCTGAGCAGGAGGAGTGCCCTCCTCTGAAGGTTTTCAGGGCAGGTCCGGCTGGGAGGAAGCCCCTGGGTGGACCGGCTGGAGGGACTATATATCTCGTCAGGATCCCTCGAAGGAGCTGGAAACTGCTGGGGGACGTCTGGGATATCCCACCAGGCTGCTGCAGGGTCCTGAACAGACCCTGGATAAGCAGAAGAAGATCAGCCAAGTCACTAAATGTTGGAAGTTAACATTTCCACTGATTCAGTCACATGTGTTGGTGTCAGACGCTGCGTACCATGTCGACACGTGAGGTTTGGTAGACGGGGTGGAGGAGCCAGTGACCACAGTGCAGGACTGTGTTTCAGCACATCTAAGTGTGAAAGGATGTTTTCAGGGTCCCCTCTGACAGTTTCCAGCCATGTTTGCCACGACAGGAAATCAGATATCTTTGACAGGAAGTCGGACCATCACAACCTTGTTTGTGGCGACAAGAAGCAGCTGTTGTAGGAAACAACATGATCCGTTCCAACCACAACCCAGTGGGTTCAGATCCTGAACCGAAGCCTTAAACCCAGCGCTGTCACAGGACACAGCTGAAACCTGGACTGAAGCTTCCACCAGAACAGGCAGCACGTGATTTCTCAAAGTGTACAGAGCGACGTATAAAGACAAACTACTGGGCCGAGTGTTGGACGACTGCTCCTCATCAGGTTGTATATGTGTCATCGCTGCCATAAAAAAAGACAGATCACCATCTCAGAGATGGATGGAAAGTGTAATCTTATCACGGTGGGTAATCCTGTGAAGGATAATCGTGAAAGTGACATTGAGCAGAATATATTGGGCTGTTTAAATCACCTGTCCATGTTGAGCGTGGCATATTTTTGGAATCAGTCATAAGAATAAGTGTTAATCACACCTGATGGCAGGTGAATGGTGAATCTGACCTGAGAGCAGCTGTGATTGATGCCAGCTGCAGCAGGTCGTCTTCCTCCGCTGACACCAGTGAAGTGTTTGTGCTGTTCGGCGTCAGAAAGCCTCTCGTGAAGGAAAACATCAAGAAGTCAGTTAAAATAAGTTTCTGAGTGGATTTGAGTTCAGCCGTCAGACCGAGAAATTGGTAATCTGGTGCTGATTTCCCTGAAGGCTTGGCCTGCAATTTACAACATGATATTCAATTTGGGGTGGAGCAGTTGTTTCTGCAGCAATAACTCTTAATGGGAGATGAACACTCAGGCGGCTGCGTGGCGCTGGATGAGACATGAGCCACTCCATTAACTGAAACCCAGAGCTGCCACAAGCTGCGCTCCCATTAATGCAGAGCGCAGCGAACGAACTGGCAGATCAGTAATTCCTCTGTACTCCCAGCTGATCGCACCTGTTTCACAACTCATTTGCAGTTTATTTGTCCCGATCTGAATAATGTTCTGACAGAATTAAGAGCAACAGCTCGAGTCGGCGCGTTTCCTTTGACGAAGCGTGTTGGAATGAATCTTGGATTCAGAGCGAGCACACTAAAGTCAACAGCCCTTCAAACTCACCCGTTGTGTTTCTTGGACTTGGCTCTTCTCCTGCTGTCAGAAGGTAGGACTCCAAACCAAACCGGGCCTGCAGGTGCTGACACAGATCCAGTGATCACACTGTAAACGGTGTGTGCCTGCCACAGTCACACTCAGTCAGCTGGGCCTGGATCAGACTTCACTCTGTGTGGGCGACAGAGAGAAGAGGCCTGGCATGATGGAGTCTCTGATGGAGGCCAGCGCCGCCCGTTTCCTCCTGCACTGATCACATGAAGAAGAAGTCATTTCACGCTCATGTAAAGCCGTCATGAAGCTGTTAAACACTTGTAAAGGAGCTGCTTTGAGAAGCTGATGTTAAATACTGAAATCTACATCCTGCTTCTCTTCTCAGGTTGTTAAAATCCACAAATTCCCTGTATGGTCCTGAACGCATCACACCTCACAGGTATAACAGGATTAGCTTTGACGGTCCAACCTGTTGAATCTACACTCAGAATAAATAGGAAGCAGTACATCATCAGAACAACCCGCTGCTTTTAACTGCAGCTCCCGTTAGCTAGTTAGCTGTGCAGCTAGCAGTCTGGATCAGGAGCTTGGGTGGTGTTTCAGCGCTTGCACAGGAGTTATGGACCAGGACCAGCTGAGGCTAGCTGGTTAGCATGCTAACTTCACTATCATTGCAACACAACTCATAGACATCAGAACTGCTATCTCTTCACTTTCTGTTGATCATTTTAGTTGATTTTGAATGTTTTTAACAAAAACATATTACACATTGCACCTGAGGTGTAAATACAGTCAGTGAAAAAGCTTTTTCAGGTCAGGTGTGGCCTCTGATATTCCAAAATCCACAAGTAGACTTGGACATCAGTTCATGTTGGTGTTAAATCGTGTGTTCAGTGTGAGGTCGAGTCGTCACGTTGTTGTCACATGTGCACACCTGCCCACACTGATAACCAATAAGAAAGATAAGAGGTGACGTATCAGAAGTCTTGTGTACGAGCGTGGACGTGCTGTCGTGCCGTCCAGATGGCAGCAGATGGGTTGCAATGAAATGTTGCACAGACACTCGCGGTGCAGAGGATGAATCCTCATGATTTTGATGATCCTCTGATTTTATCTTTAGCATCAGAAGCTTCAGCAGCAGCAGGTGGATGGATTAGCAGGACATTTGACACAGGATCAATGATCTCTTTGGGGATTCCTTCACTTCACACAATCAGCAGGACAACATTTAAAACCAATCATTTGGTTTATGATTCAATTACTGCACAAATATCAAACTGCACTGATAATATTCATCAGCCTCAGCTGAGTCAGTCAGTGTTTAATGTGCTATCTGGCCGTAGACACAAACTAACCCCATCAGATGGACACATCCACGTCTGTGGACAGTCTGTGGACAGGTTGTCTCAGGTGATGTCATTGTGACTGAACTGCTGGCACTCCTGTTGCAGTGTGGGTAATGTAGGCACAGGTTGTGTAAAAATAAAGAACAATGCGTTGAACAGAAAGGACGACATCTCTGCTGCTGCTCCATCGATTTGAATATTCTTCTTTAAATGTTCCGTCGTGAGCACAACAGTTTGTCACAAACTGTGATGAAGTCCTACGAGTGAACATTTAAAAAGTTGGACCTTTCCTGACAGATGTCATGGAGAGTGGTATGGATCATGTGTCAGTGAAGCAGCACGCCCACAGAGCGCCCCGCTGTGAACCATCCTAAATGACACCAGCAGATCTGAACGTGCAGGGCTTGAAGGTTGAAGCTGGGCTCATCTTCATTATCTGACTCTGTAATCCATTTTAAGGGGAGGAGGTTTTGTTTAGTCACTTAAACCCTTCTTTATCGTTCTGGCAAAGTTTTGTTTTGCTCAGACATAATTGATCCTGCAGCTTTGTGTTATCCATCAGTCTTGTTTCCTTTTGAACTCTTCCTGCCCCTCAAAGTCAGTTTGAGCAGAAAGTGAGAGGAGATTTTTCACTGTAGAAAGTTAGGAAGCTGCAGGACTGTAGGACTGTTGTATCTGCAGGTGCTGTAGAGCGATCGCAGCCCTTCTACCTTCTCTCAGTGTCCACACAGAAACATGTCGAGATATCGAGAGATCGATGCTACAATCATACAACACAAAGTCTGCTACTGTACAGCAGCAGCGTGGTGTTGTCCTCACACAGCTGCTGTCTTTACATCGTCACTCATCATCATGCCGTTGGTCTCTGTACTACAGATGCAGAGGCATCACGAGATCTTGGGGCAGATGTGGAGCGTTGCTGTGATGTTTGCAGGACGTTATCTGCTGGTTTTCTGTTGTGCAGTAACAGTGCAGGTGGAGCAGATGACATCCATCCTCTTTACGACTCTACACTCACCTCAGTCAGTGACCTTTGTGTCGCTGCAGCTCCTCAGATTCATGTCGGGGTTCAGTCCCTGAATGCAGCTACAGAAGCATGGTAAGATAACATCTAAAACAACACAGGATGATCATGTGAGAAAGTCAAAATGATGAGAAATGAAAACTGCTAAAACATGTGTGCATGTCGGAGGGACTGCTCAGACCTGACTCTGCGGTTGCATCCTCACAGTTCTGGGTTCATTTTTCACCTCTCACAGCGTCATCAGTCACAACAGACGAAGGAAAACTCTTACACTACCTGCCCAGCACCAAGCAGATGACTGAAGAGTTAGCCACTAGCTGGTGAACATCGTGTTTGCTAATATGTTTGCCATAAAAACTTAATAATATGTCAGTGAAACTTGTTTCTGCTGCCCCCAAGTGGCCAAAAAAACAGCTAATGCAACTTTAAAGTGTAAATTATGGCCAGAATTTTTGATTAAAACGTTGAATAAATGAACGAGATCTTCAATTCACAGAGTAAGATGTGAAGATACTCACATGGTCGGCTAACTGAGCCATGAGCTAAACAGCAGCAGTAGCTAGCTACAGTCAAGGACAGCTAGCTAGGAATAATCTACCTTACAAATCACACCTTTAATGTTGAATATTGACAAAAGATGTGATCTATTGTCAGATTCGGAGCAAAACTGTTCAGAAGCCTTCACCCTCCTCGGCCTCTTTGTACATCTTTCTCAACTTCTTTATTTTATTTGGTGATCATTTTGGCTGTGCTGCAGCTTGTGGCATGAATCTTTGCAAGAACTTTTCTTTTTTGTCAAATGTTTAAAATCCAGTGTCTTTTACTCTTACATGTCTTTTATTCTCTATTTATTCATTTTGCACCTCTAAACACCTTCGTGGCAAAAATGTACACGCACAAAAAACCTGCCATTAAATCCTCATACATTAATATTCTTTTCTGCTTTTTTTCTTAAATCACTTAAACAACTCCAGACTCACTCAAAACTACCAAACATTCAATAATTTTCAGGATTTTAACCCTTTAATGCCAGTTTAATTATTTTAAATATTTCATTATTTATTACAAAAGATGAATTATTTTCCATATAATAAGTAGAAGGCTGATGGGCTTTGGTGGTGATTAGAGTCTTGGATATGTCAAAGATTAGCAACAGAATTGATTTGATTGCATTAGTATGTTTTATGTAGGAACAGATTCTCCCTCTAAACACCTTCGGGGCAGAAAAGCCTCATTGACTTCCATTAAAACCACATTTTTTAATTAATCTCACTGCCGTGACAGTATGAAACCATGCATTCTGTAGTGTCAGTGTTTCATTTTGAAGAAAAGTAGTGATATTTAACATTTTTACTGTATTCCACCAGATTCAACCATTTTCCCATCGTAGGCCGATGCATGACATTCTTGTATTTTTGCCAGTTATATTATGGAGCTGTGTGACGACCAGGAGAGAGAGGGATTTTATTGTGCGTGTGAAAAACAATAAAATAAAGAATGCATGGTTTTATACTGTCATGGCAGTGAGATTACAAAATGTGGTTTTAATGGAAGTCAATGAGGCATTTCTGCCACGAAGGTGTTTCGAGAGTAGTGATTGTGAGGAGGGCAGAGGGGTCAGGCACATATTCTTATTCATATCTTATATTCCCTTGTCACGGAGCTTGAGGAAGTTGCATGAGATATTACATATTGCTTATAAATGAGATGCTGCAGTGGGCTCCAGATATGTTATTGAACACATACACTCTGACTGGATGTAAATGCTATGCATCAGATATAAAAACACACTCCTTGGCGCAGACCAGCAGCATTGTGGGATCATGGATGACATCATGCTTCCTGCGCCCTCTCACTCTCTCCATAGTAATTATCACCAGCCTCACACTGTTCCTCAGGCTTTCAGTTCCCTGCTACAGTTCTCACTGTGAATTAGATTTGACATACAGATCCCTCCACACTGTTGGACACTCAGCCAACAAGCCGCAATGATTGTCTTTGCTATTAAAGCATAATTCTCAATAAGCCGGTCACATCTCCATCCATCCTTGTGTCAGGAAGTATACCCGGTATACAAAGGGCCGGATCCAAACCAAAGTCAGTGCCCAGAACCTGTTTGATTTCTTTTTGGACATTTTTCCAGAAGTCTTGAATCTTTGGGCATTCCCAAAGTATATGCATGAACTCCCCACCAGTCCACAGCCCCTCCAACACACCTCAGTGGTGCTGCTGTGTTCTGTGGAGATACATGGAGTGATGAAGTACCACATTTACCTTCCCATCAGACTCCCTCCCTCCCTCCACCATGGACTGCTCGTCAATCGGTGTCCTGCTTTCAAGGCTTCTTCACATTTTTCATCTGTTATTATTGGATTGATTTCAGACTCATTCCCATTTTTCTTTGATATCTCTGTTGTTATCATTGAATTCATGTTGTGTGGTGCTTTATAGATTTTAGATGTCCTCTCCACAATTCATCCAGTTCAGTTGGTTCTTTACAGATATGTTCCTGTTCCTTCTACCTCTGAAGGCAGTGTCTTAACTGTAATCATGTATAGAAGTCATGGGTTGGTAAATGTAGTTCCTGTGCCAGTTGTTCCGTAGACTTCCTGATTGGACCGTTAAACACTTGTGCGATGTATATGACCCCTTTATTTGTCCACTTGTTACATCCTGCGTCCATATTCGATGGTAAACAGTCCGGGGCTTTGCTCTTTTGGTGGCCCTGCATGTAGAATCTGACAGTTTTAACTTCTTTCCTTCTGTTGACCACACTTTCATTGTTCCCCTTATCCAGTCATTGCTTCCAGATCTTTTCAGTCACAAATGGGAGTGATTCCAACAGTACCTTCTGACATGAGCTTTGTTCCTTTCCCACCCACACTGCATCCATATCATTAGTCCTTCACATAGTTAGAGCTCCAAGTTGGGCTGCCCAATAATAGTTTCTTAAATGGGGCACATTCAGCCTCCCTTCTCTTTCGGACAGAGAAGCGTCTTGTATTTTAATCTGGCTCTTATTCTCTTATTTTGCCACAGAAATTTCAATATATTCTTGTCTGATATTTTAAAGGTAGAGCTAGGAATCATAATCGGCAATGAGCGGAACAGAAACATCAATCTTGGTCGTATATTCATTCTTACTGTTTCAATCCTCCCTGTTAGAGTTGGATGCAGAATCTCGCACCTGTCCAAATCCTTCCTCATCTCTTATTAGTCTATTTAAAATGATCTTTTAATGCTGCTGGACTCTCACCGGAGAGCATCATAGCTGCTGATTGACTCTCATTGATCACGTATCCTGATATATCTCCGTATTCCTTACGACTGTTCAGCAGGACTGGTATCGATGAGGATGGTTCACTCATATATGTAATTAAATCATCTGCAAATAATGATATTTTGTGTTCTCGATCCCCTTCATCCTTTATTCCCTTTATATTTGTATTGGTCTTGTTGACTCAGCCAGTGGTCAATACTCAGCAGATAATATCGTGCTGAGGCAGTCTCCTTGTCTGACTCCTCTTTTGAGCTAGAAACAGTCTGAACATCCACCACTGACTCTAATCCCTGATGTTGGACTCTTGTATATTGCGTTCAGCCATTCTGTAAACGTTGAATGAAACCCGAAGGTCCTCTCCATTATCGTTTGCAGATCTCCCTCTTCTTTCCACCTCCTTTTAATGACTCTTTGTCACTCTTCTTGACTTTGCCTCACTTTCTGGCTGTGCCGTTGTTTTTAATCGCTAGTTTAATTTGTTTTTATAAGAGCTACTCTTTCATCCTGTGGCCTTTCCACATATCACCCATTCAAATGTCATCTTAAAAGTTTGAAATTGTGACATCATACTCAGATTATATATCCAGACACAGGGAACAGGATGACATCACCTACATGCAACAAGCCAAGTCATGACAAGTTTTAACCTGCTAATGTCCTGAACTAAATGAAAAACAGACTCAACAGGTATCACACCAAGTTAGAAAACCTTGAAGTCAACAAACGGATGAAGTAAAACCACCACATTTAACATTACAGCCGGTGAAGAGGCTAAACATTTTTAATTGTTAAATGATGATGATGACATTCAGTTTTTGGCTAACAGGGTGGCTAACAGTCCACCCTTCAATTCTTTTAGATTGTATAAACCAAATGATTGCGCTCCTGCACATGTCTTCATGTTATAGGTTCTGTGAACTGTTGCATCTGTGCAGAGAAATAGCTCAGTAAGATGAGATGCTGCTGTTCCTGATACCTGAGGTTCAGGGATCAAATCCAAGCTGGTCAGTGGGGATGTTGTCATGTTTAAAGCAATCTTTCACACATTTTGTTTTCAGGAAAGCATAAAAATATAACTACTGAAATAAATACATGAGAGACTCGCTGCCAAACGGCATTACACCGACTGTACACATCAAAATCAGTTTATTAGTCGTGATCAGCTGTTAAATAAGGAAAGTCTTGTGGTTTGGTTCTGACCTCGCTGAGGTTGGAGGAGTACGGAGCCGCAGGGTGACGTCCTGATACAACGAGCTGCTGTTGGACCGATGTTTGGGCTGGGCAACGGCCTGATGGAGACACAGATGGACAAACTGAGACGGCCTGGACACAAACTAAAGTTCAGATTCAGACACCTGACGTCCAGGTAGCTCAGTGTGTCGGAGGACTGTCCTGAAGGTCTGAGGTTGTGAGTTCGATCCTTGAGGCAGTCTGAGTTTTGAAAACAGCTCTTAAAAGAGTCAAAGGCAGGACACTCAGGTATCTGATGAGCTGGTCTGGAGGTTGTGGGTCTGAATCCTGACTCTTTATAAAGTTGCTGCTCAGAAGAACGAGTGAAAACCTCTGAGAGAGTCTTTATGATGTCATCCTGTTAGCTCAGCGGGATGACACCAGGGTTAGAAGTTCTGAGGTTGTGGGTTTGATTCTTGTTTGAAATTTGAGGGTTGACGTTCAAAAACATGAAATGTGAAAGAAACAAAGAGCATCAGTCAGATCCAGTAGCCCAGGCTGATAGCGGCCCGGTCAGCAGTTCTGAGGTTGTGGGTTCGATTCTTGTTTGAAATTTGAGGGTTGACGTTCAAAAACATGAAATGTGAAAGAAACAAAGACCATCAGTCAGATCCAGTAGCTCAGGCTGATAGCGGCCCGGTTAGCAGTTCTGTGATTGTGGGTTCAAGTCTTGTTTGGGTTTGATTCTTATAAAACTCAGTGGCCCTCATTTATCAATCTAACGTAGAAACTGGCGCAGATCCGAGCGCAGAAATCATCTTACGACAGGGTTCACGTGTGATTCATGAAACGTTCGTATCTCGCCGATCACAGCGTAAGAATGATCGGGCGTTGATAAATGCGGCGGCTGAAAACAGTCGTCATTTAAATACCACGCCCTTAAATATTCTCAGTTTAGAGGCCTCGCCCCTAGCGTTTACGACATGGAGATGCGTAATACGTCCAAGAAGAGGAACTTCTCCGACCTGAATGCTTGAAGCATTTTGGCTGTTTAGCCTATATTTAAATAAATAAGGGTTATTTTACGGTTGCAGTCAAGTTTCTGTCGTGCGCTCGTTTATTTCTTTATTTAAATGATGTTCCAGATCATTCGGAGCCTGGCACGAGTGGCGTTGTTCAGGCTGGAGTCAGTCCCACAGAGCCAGTCAAATGCGAGCTGTGCGTGCGGGCGCATGTCCTCCGCTGCCCGTGTAGGTACACCACCACAACCCTGGATCCTGACAGCAGAGGTCTTGGAAAAACAAACCGAAATGTGTCGGTCAATGACGGAAATAAATCGCTCACTTATAGCAATAAAAACGACACTTTAAAAGAGAAACGAAAACCCGAAACGCGCATCACATGAATAAAATGTTTGACTAAAAATTGTGCATTGTCTGTTTCCCTGTATTGAATAGTTGCCAAACATAAGTATTTAACACTTAACATTTTAGAAGCGATGAATGAGGTCCTGTCTCCCTCATGCAGCCTCCAGTTGGGCCTCTGCTGGCCAGGCTCTCTGGGCATAGGTTCGGGACACCGGGACATCAAATGGCTCCCTGTTTTGCGCAGTAATGTGCAGAACCCCTCAGGCTAAAATGATGTTGCAGACTTTCCCTTTTGTGTACAACAGGGTTCCCCCCGTGGATCCTGGACAGAGCCATCTGCCCTTAAGCAACCCGATGCAGCGCTCCAACGTGGCCCGTGTGCGTAAATGCGCATGGTTGAATCTGCGCTCCTGCTCTGTTGCAGGGTTTGCCAGGTGGAGTTACCTGTTATTCCTTGAGGGGATAACCTTTGTCACCGAGCACATGAATCATTGCATGTATTGCTTGTAATTATGTCCTGCCTCAAAATCTTTCTCAAAATGAAAGAGAAATTAATGTTAGAGCAACAAACGGTTAACCCCGTTAATTACAAACTATTTGAAACTAGAAGGCTACCTTTAATGTCAGGGATATATATTCTAATAACAATTCTCGCACTCCGCCAGATTTACTATGCTGCACCGCAAATCAACACGACTTGAAAACTTGCGTACACGAGCTGAGACCTGACGTGAGATTTGATCGTAGCCTCCGCTCACGTCCAAATTGATAAATGCCGAACTTTGCGTGGAAATGACCGTACGCCCAGTTTTCTGTCGTACGCTCGTTTGATAAATGAGGGCCAGTGAAGTTTGAAGTACGGACTGAAAAGCGCCCAGAGAAGAGAACCCAGCGTGAAGGGGACTTGGTGGTGCAGTGGGTTTGTACCTGGCTGGCAGTAACCATGAGGTGCTTGCACTGGGTCGAATCCTGCTGGCCGCCAGTACCTGGAGCCCCAGTCCTGCAGTAGTGGGACGGGGAGGGGGCCCTGTCCCCTCCTGGGGTTTCTCAGCGATGGAAGCAGGGGGTTATGGGACAATGAACCATCAGCAACTAAACTGTTATTGAAGTGTGAGGATGTGACAAAGTTTTAAAGATGTTGTAAGTCATCACAGGATGAAGTTGATGTGATGAGCAGGTTTCATGACTCAATCTTTATTTGATAATTTCATAATTCCAGGTTGGTGTAGACCTCCAAACTCCTTGATTGCTTCATCTGCAGAGACCAACATGTGTTGGTGTCCACTTTTTAGAAACAGATCTAATAGTCTAAGGGTTTTCTTTTCGGTGAAACAATGATGGTGCTCAAAGGCAGGACATTCAGGTATCTGATGAGCTGGTCTGGAGGTTGTGGGTTTGAATCCTGACTCTTTATAAAGTTGCTGCTCAGAAGAACGAGTGAAAACCTCTGAGAGACTCTTTGTGATGTCATCCTGTTAGCTCAGCAGGGTGACACCAGGGTTAGAAGTTCTGAGGTTGTGGATTCGAGTCTTGTTTGGGTTTGATTCTTATAAAACTGAGTGAAGTCTGAAACATTTCTTACATTTCACTAAGAGTTCTGGGTTTGTACAAAAGTACAAGTCAACACAATTTCCAATTTAATGGAAGAACTGTTCAGCACTGACAGTGTTTCTGTGACAGGAGGAGACTCTGCACTGCACTGAGGAGGATAAAGAGGAGGAGAAGAAGGAAGAGGGGGAGGAGGTGGAGGAAGATGAAGAGAAGGGGGAGGAAGAGGAGGGGGGGGAGGAGATGGGGAAGGAGGAGGAGATGGGGGAGGAGGAGAAGGGGGAGGAGGAGGAGATGAAGAGGAGGGGGACAGAAACGTTTTATTCTGAGGCAGCGACTTGTGAGGTTCTGGAGGGAAACAGTCTGGAGTCTCTGTCACTCTTCTTCTCCTCCTCCTCCTCCTCTTCCTCCTTCTTATCCACCTCCTCCTCTTCCTCCTTCACCTCCTCCTCATCCTTCTACTCCTCCTCCTTCTCCTCCCCCTCCTCTTCCTCCTCCACCTCCCCCTCCTCTTCCTTCTTCTCCTCCTCCTCCCCCTCTTCCTCCTTCTTATCCTCCTCCTCCACCTCCTCCTCTTCCTCCTCCACCTCCCCCTCCTCTTCCTCCTCCACCTCCCCCTCCTCTTCCTCCTCCCCCTCCACACAGGAGGTGGGCTTTTCTGCTCACAGTCTGCTTTTTGTTCCCGCTGTGTTTCTGCTGCTTTGTTTTACTGTGCAAAGACACAAATACAATTTATACGTAATAAATCAGTCAGAAAACATTGGACGTTGGTTCCCGACCTAGTGACAGAGACTCCAGACTGTTTCCCTCCAGAACCTCACAAGTCGCTGCCTCAGAATAAAACGTTTCTCACTTTTCTCATCGTTTATCACTGACAGACTGACTGATTCATCAACACACAACTAGCTCATGTTGGAACATTAAGGCCTGTTGAAGAATCACTTCTTCAACATATCAGACACACACACACAGCAGTTATTCAGTGTAGACCTACTGATGTAGCTCATTGCTTCATCACAGCACGGTGACTGTTTCCATGGTAAAACATGGACAGCTGTGAGAGGCTCTGCGCTCAGACGTCTTGATGCAGAGTCAGCCTCAGCACTCCGGTCGCCTCCTTCCCCCGAGGCTGGATAAGCAAACAGAACAATAAAAGTGACTTATGTGGTGTTTAAGGGTCCGTCTGTTCCTCTGTATCTCACTCAGGGCTGCTGTTCCCTGTGAGCACAACAGCATCTTTACTTATCAGTTATAGTTACTGCTTACTACGCAAATTAAGATTAAGAGAGCGGCGAGAATCAAACCATGGCACAGTGATAATGCCTATCCATTTGCTGCGACTGTGAGGACCAACATGTCATGGACTCTGGTACTCTTGTAAATCTTCCTCTTAATGCAGAGTTTCTTTTTTTAAGCGCTCTACCTTCTGTCTCCTTCATCAGCATCGGACACTTTCCTTGGACTCTTCTTTTAGGTTTCTCTGCCCAGCGCTCCTCCGTACTCTGAGCTGATTTAGGAGGTGTGGGAGTGTCAGCGCAGACACCTGATCGTAAAGCTCCAGTGTACAGAGGTGATACAGGAGGTTTAATCAGCACCGTGAGGACTCATTGGGAGGATGAGCTGTGAAATATGATCCTCTATCTCACTATAGCTCCAACTTTTGATACTTCTGACTATAAGAAACTCCATATTGTGGCTGTGTGTTTCTTGTGTCAGGTCACACAGTCTGATGCATCGTCAGATCCCGGTCAGATCTCAGTCAGCTCTCAGTCAGCTCTCTGTCAGCTCTCAGTCAGCTCTCCGTCAGCTCTCTGTCAGATCTCAGTCAGATCTCAGTCAGCTCTCAGTCAGATCTCAGTCAGATCTCAGTCAGATCTCAGTCAGCTCTCTGTCAGCTCTCTGTCAGCTCTCGGTCAGCTCTCTGTCAGATCTCAGTCAGATCTCAGTCAGATCTCAGTCAGCTCTCAGTCAGATCTCAGTCAGATCTCAGTCAGCTCTCAGTCAGCTCTCAGTCAGATCTCAGTCAGATCTCAGTCAGATCTCTGTCAGCTCTCAGTCAGCTCTCAGTCAGCTCTCTGTCAGATCTCTGTCAGATCTCTGTCAGATCTCAGTCAGATCTCAGTCAGATCTCTGTCAGCTCTCAGACAGCTCTCAGTCAGATCTCAGTCAGCTCTCAGTCAGCTCTCTGTCAGCTCTCTGTCAGATCCCGGTCAGATCCCGGTCAGATCTCGGTCAGATCCCGGTCAGATCTCGGTCAGATCTCAGTCAGATCTCAGTCAGCTCTCTGTCAGCTCTCTGTCAGCTCTCTGTCAGCTCTCTGTCAGATCTCTGTCAGATCTCTGTCAGATCTCTGTCAGATCTCTGTCAGATCTCTGTCAGATCTCAGTCAGCTCTCAGTCAGCTCTCTGTCAGATCTCTGTCAGATCTCAGTCAGATCTCTGTCAGATCTCTGTCAGCTCTCAGTCAGATCTCAGTCAGATCTCTGTCAGCTCTCAGTCAGCTCTCTGTCAGATCTCAGTCAGATCTCAGTCAGATCTCTGTCAGCTCTCTGTCAGCTCTCTGTCAGATCTCTGTCAGATCTCAGTCAGCTCTCTGTCAGATCTCAGTCAGCTCTCAGTCAGCTCTCAGTCAGATCTCTGTCAGATCTCTGTCAGCTCTCTGTCAGCTCTCAGTCAGCTCTCTGTCAGATCTCTGTCAGATCTCAGTCAGATCTCAGTCAGATCTCAGTCAGCTCTCAGTCAGCTCTCAGTCAGCTCTCAGTCAGATCTCAGTCAGATCTCAGTCAGCTCTCAGTCAGCTCTCTGTCAGCTCTCTGTCAGCTCTCTGTCAGATCCCGGTCAGATCCCGGTCATATCTCGGTCAGATCCCGGTCAGATCCCGGTCAGATCTCTGTCAGATCTCTGTCAGCTCTCTGTCAGCTCTCGGTCAGATCCCGGTCAGATCCCGGTCAGATCCCGGTCAGATCTCGGTCAGATCCCGGTCAGATCCCGGTCAGCTCTCGGTCAGATCTCGGTCAGATCTCTGTCAGATCTCTGTCAGATCTCTGTCAGCTCTCTGTCAGCTCTCGGTCAGATCTCTGTCAGCTCTCGGTCAGATCCCGGTCAGATCTCTGTCAGATCTCTGTCAGATCTCTGTCAGCTCTCGGTCAGATCTCGGTCAGATCTCGGTCAGATCCCGGTCAGATCCCGGTCAGCTCTCTGTCAGCTCTCTGTCAGATCTCGGTCAGATCTCGGTCAGCTCTCGGTCAGATCTCGGTCAGATCTCGGTCAGCTCTCTGTCAGATCTCTGTCAGATCTCAGTCAGATCTCAGTCAGATCTCAGTCAGATCTCTGTCAGATCTCTGTCAGATCTCTGTCAGATCTCTGTCAGATCTCTGTCAGATCTCAGTCAGATCTCAGTCAGATCTCAGTCAGATCTCTGTCAGATCTCTGTCAGATCTCAGTCAGATCTCAGTCAGATCTCTGTCAGATCCCGGTCAGATCTCGGTCAGATCTCGGTCAGATCTCGGTCAGATCTCTGTCAGATCTCTGTCAGCTCTCGGTCAGATCCCGGTCAGATCCCGGTCAGATCTCTGTCAGCTCTCGGTCAGATCCCGGTCAGATCTCTGTCAGATCTCTGTCAGATCTCTGTCAGCTCTCGGTCAGATCCCGGTCAGATCCCGGTCAGATCTCTGTCAGCTCTCGGTCAGATCCCGGTCAGATCTCTGTCAGATCTCTGTCAGATCTCAGTCAGATTTCTGTCAGCTCTCAGTCAGATCTCAGTCAGATCTCAGTCAGCTCTCTGTCAGCTCTCTGTCAGCTCTCTGTCAGCTCTCTGTCAGATCTCGGTCAGATCTCGGTCAGATCTCGGTCAGCTCTCTGTCAGATCTCTGTCAGATCTCTGTCAGATCTCGGTCAGATCTCGGTCAGATCTCGGTCAGCTCTCGGTCAGATCTCGGTCAGCTCTCGGTCAGATCTCGGTCAGATCTCGGTCAGATCTCGGTCAGCTCTCGGTCAGCTCTCGGTCAGATCTCGGTCAGCTCTCGGTCAGATCTCGGTCAGATCTCGGTCAGATCTCTGTCAGCTCTCTGTCAGATCTCTGTCAGATCTCAGTCAGATCTCTGTCAGATCTCTGTCAGCTCTCGGTCAGATCCCGGTCAGATCCCGGTCAGATCTCTGTCAGCTCTCGGTCAGATCCCGGTCAGATCTCTGTCAGATCTCTGTCAGATCTCTGTCAGCTCTCGGTCAGATCCCGGTCAGATCCCGGTCAGATCTCGGTCAGATCCCGGTCAGATCTCGGTCAGATCTCTGTCAGCTCTCGGTCAGATCTCGGTCAGATCTCTGTCAGATCTCAGTCAGATCTCTGTCAGATCTCTGTCAGCTCTCAGTCAGATTTCTGTCAGCTCTCAGTCAGATCTCAGTCAGATCTCAGTCAGATCTCAGTCAGCTCTCTGTCAGCTCTCTGTCAGCTCTCTGTCAGCTCTCTGTCAGATCTCTGTCAGATCTCGGTCAGATCTCGGTCAGCTCTCTGTCAGATCTCTGTCAGATCTCTGTCAGCTCTCGGTCAGATCCCGGTCAGATCCCGGTCAGATCTCTGTCAGCTCTCGGTCAGATCCCGGTCAGATCTCTGTCAGAGCTCTGTCAGATCCCGGTCAGATCTCTGTCAGCTCTCGGTCAGATCCCGGTCAGATCTCTGTCAGATCTCTGTCAGATCTCTGTCAGATCTCTGTCAGATCTCAGTCAGATTTCTGTCAGCTCTCAGTCAGATCTCAGTCAGCTCTCAGTCAGCTCTCTGTCAGCTCTCTGTCAGATCTCGGTCAGATCTCGGTCAGATCTCGGTCAGCTCTCTGTCAGATCTCGGTCAGATCTCGGTCAGATCTCGGTCAGATCTCGGTCAGCTCTCGGTCAGCTCTCGGTCAGCTCTCGGTCAGATCTCGGTCAGATCTCGGTCAGATCTCGGTCAGCTCTCTGTCAGATCTCTGTCAGATCTCTGTCAGATCTCTGTCAGCTCTCAGTCAGCTCTCAGTCAGATCCCAGTCAGATCTCAGTCAGATTTCTGTCAGCTCTCAGTCAGATCTCAGTCAGATCTCAGTCAGATCTCTGTCAGCTCTCTGTCAGCTCTCAGTCAGATCTCTGTCAGATCTCTGTCAGCTCTCTGTCAGATCTCTGTCAGATCTCGGTCAGATCTCGGTCAGATCTCGGTCAGATCTCGGTCAGCTCTCGGTCAGATCCCGGTCAGATCCCGGTCAGATCCCGGTCAGATCTCTGTCAGATCTCTGTCAGATCTCTGTCAGCTCTCGGTCAGATCCCGGTCAGATCCCGGTCAGATCTCTGTCAGCTCTCGGTCAGATCTCGGTCAGATCTCTGTCAGATCTCTGTCAGATCTCTGTCAGATCTCTGTCAGCTCTCTGTCAGATCTCTGTCAGATCTCTGTCAGATCTCTGTCAGCTCTCTGTCAGATCTCAGTCAGCTCTCAGTCAGATCTCTGTCAGATCTCTGTCAGATCTCTGTCAGCTCTCTGTCAGATCTCAGTCAGCTCTCAGTCAGATCTCTGTCAGATCTCTGTCAGATCTCAGTCAGATCTCAGTCAGATCTCAGTCAGATCTCAGTCAGATCTCTGTCAGATCTCTGTCAGCTCTCTGTCAGCTCTCTGTCAGATCTCTGTCAGATCTCTGTCAGATCTCGGTCAGATCTCGGTCAGCTCTCGGTCAGATCCCGGTCAGATCCCGGTCAGATCTCGGTCAGATCTCTGTCAGATCTCTGTCAGATCTCGGTCAGATCCCGGTCAGATCTCTGTCAGCTCTCTGTCAGATCCCGGTCAGATCTCTGTCAGATCTCTGTCAGATCTCTGTCAGATCTATGTCAGCTCTCGTAGATCCGGTCAGATCTCTGTCAGATCTCGGTCAGCTCTCTGTCAGATCTCTGTCAGCTCTCAGTCAGATCTCTGTCAGATCTCTGTCAGATCTCTGTCAGATCTCTGTCAGATCTCAGTCAGATTTCTGTCAGCTCTCAGTCAGATCTCTGTCAGATCTCTGTCAGATCTCAGTCAGATCTCAGTCAGCTCTCTGTCAGCTCTCTGTCAGCTCTCTGTCAGCTCTCTGTCAGATCTCTGTCAGCTCTCGGTCAGATCTCGGTCAGATCTCGGTCAGATCTCGGTCAGATCTCGGTCAGATCTCGGTCAGATCTCGGTCAGATCTCGGTCAGATCTCGGTCAGATCTCGGTCAGATCTCTGTCAGATCTCTGTCAGCTCTCGGTCAGATCCCGGTCAGATCCCGGTCAGATCTCTGTCAGCTCTCGGTCAGATCCCGGTCAGATCTCTGTCAGATCTCTGTCAGATCTCTGTCAGCTCTCGGTCAGATCCCGGTCAGATCTCAGTCAGCTCTCAGTCAGCTCTCAGTCAGATCTCCGTCAGATCTCTGTGTTTAATGAACAGTGCATCCTGTCTGTCATTTCATTCAAGGATCTGCCTGAAGAACTTGTTTGTTTCTTGCTGCCCAATAAGTCTGCTAAAATCTGTTCTACAATATATTTGATATTGCTAAAGAAAGACGTATACGGGAGCTCAGCTGGCTCCTGTATATACGTGACCTGACTGTGGTCCTCCTCTGTGCTCTGATGAAGGCCACGAGGCTGGAACATGGCGTCATGGCTGTCAGATGAAACTGGTGAAACATGTCTTGAAGTTTAGCGTGTGTGCTACTTTTACACCTGTGGGTCCTCACCAGGTTTGTTCATTGCAGAAAGGTGTTGCTGATGTGTTCCTGTTTAGTCACTGTTTCGAGTCGTCCACACAGGGTCTGAGCCGTCTGACGGGACTGAGCACTGACTGAGCTGCAGACTGAGCGAGCAGCGTCTGCCAGCTTCAGCCTGATGTACGATTGGCTGAAGTCAACAGATGGGATCGTTCATCACGCAGAAAGTCACATCAGCAAACATTATATCAAATACTAATCAAAGGCTGAGCGATGAGCTCAGGACTCATTTTAAATACGTTCATCAGTTCGTAATGATCTAAACTTTCCCACAGACTTCTCTTCCTATGATGCTCTACTCTGTATAACGTCTCCTGACGACGTCTCGGCTTGTCCTCCACGTTCACAGCTGCATATTCTCCAATCACGAGTGCAGTTGTGCCTGTCTGCTGTCTGGTTCACAGAGTAAAGAAGCCTGAGGGAAGCTTGTTTTCAGAGGTACTTTAACTGGGCTCAGCCAACAAATAGGTCTTCTGGGATGGGTTTGCTGTTGCGGTCGAGCGATAGCAGCCCATGCGGACCGTATTTCCTCACTGCAGGCCTGATGTCTGGCAGAAAATTGAAGCCAGTCGGGTGTGTCAGCGTCGTGGCCACGAGACTCCGGCGCCGTTCATCCTGGTTTAAAGATGACACGAAGAGGAAGTCATTTTCAGCAACCTAAAGGAACAATGCCTGACGTAATGACTAAAACCTCTTCATTTGTTTAAATAAGGAGTATTTCAGGGTTTATTCCTCACTGTACAGGTATAATATGCACATTTATAGATAACTGTCGTAGCTCTTGACTACATTAATAATGAATAAACTGTGCCTTTGTGATTTCTGCTCCTCTGTAGCTGATGGTGACGTCTGCCTGAGAAAGGAAATACATTAAAGCTGCACACTGGGTCTGTTTGTAAGGTGCTGCTCATAGACACAAACCTGCAGAGGGTTTTCAACCATCGCTCCAGCTCCACTCAGGTCTTTAAAGCCTTTTAGCATCTTTCAGCTCATTGTTTTGGTGCTTCACTGTTCGGTTCACTCTCACCAGCCTCGTTTGCTGCAGCCTGGAGGAGCCTGGAGGAGCCTGGAGGAGCCTGGAGAGCCTGGAGGAGCTGAGGAGCCTGGAGAGCCTGGAGGAGCTGAGGAGCCTGGAGAGCCTGGAGGAGCTGAGGAGCCTGGAGGAGCTGAGGAGTCTGAGGAGCCTGGAGGAGCCTGTGGAGCCTGGAGGAGCCTGGAGGAACCTGAGGAGCTGAAGGCTGGATGTTACTGCACATTCAGACGCCCATAAGTGAATAGCAAAGCAAAATCGACGAGGGAATGTGGTGATTAATGTGGGAGTGAGCATCTTTACTGATTTCAGTCACATGAGTTCAGCGTTCACTACACCAGAACTCATCCAGAACCGGTGTTCTGTCTCCTCTTTAATAATAAACACATTCTATCTGCTGAGTTCAGTTTGTCTTCAGCGTGTGAAAGCCTTTTAAACATGGTTCTTCAAACTGTGTCACCAAACGTTCATCTGAACTGAAGACGCTGTCCCCTGTCTCCTCTTGATTCTGAGCCAGAAAAGAAATGGACCCCATTAAATGTTCATGGAGAGTTCTCCTGCTGACTTTACAGAACACAGTGCAGCCAGCGGTTCTTTAAAAAGCCATAAAATCACAGCGCCTGGCAAAGTTATTGATGAGTCACAGCGATCGATCAGAAGCCCTATTAAAGCACATTGTGATGTGACTCTGAGGACGTCTGGGGTTCATGTGGTTCATCTGTCCCCGAGAAGACGAGCTGTCCTCACTGGACCTGTACGTCTGTGACAGAACCGCTCAACAGCTACACCTGTCCACATGCAAACAGCTGCACAGGTGAGAACACTGGGTTCTTATGGTGTTCTGTTTCTGAAGGGGACGTGAGTCAACAGCATTTGGACCCGTAACACGTCACAGACGGATCCTGGCCACAGCAGACGAGTCTGAGAAGCCACCAGGAGCTCAGGTTCACCTTGGTCCTGCCCACAGGGACTCAGGGGAGTATTCTGATCGGAGCCAGCATCGGACCTGTGGTTCTGAAAGGTCACCAACACCCTGAAACAAGCACGGCTACCGTCCATCACAGGGACATCATGGCACACTCGTTAACCCTAAAGCCCAGACTCACTCTGCTGAGAAGGGTTAGTGTCTGGATTAAAGGGTCGTTTTGGTATTCTTCAGTTTGGGGCCACGTGTATAAAACAGAGTCGCTCTCAACTGTTTTTATCTTAAAGGTGCAATATGTAAAACTGTGACCTGTCGACTCAAGACCCTGTTCTGATGAAGACCTGTGACTGTTTGTCAGAGTTTGACCTTTTAAAAGTGAAAGGAACAGGGACGGAAGAAAAACATTAAGAGGTTTTATAAAGTTTTTGTTGAATGACATTTATTTCACTTGATCTCAAGAAACAGAAAATCAGTTACTGTTCATATCTTAACATCTCACTGGTCATTAATATCATTATATGGACTAACACCTTGTCTGTCCTCCTTATAAAGACCACATACTGCATGTAAGACATGTTGACTTGGAGCCTGACTTGTCTGAACTAAGGACTTGACTGAAGACAAAGTGACTTGGACTAACTGACTTGAGTGACATGTCTCCTGGCTTCAGTCTCGTCCACCATCGACGTGAGTCACACAGTCAGCTGGCTTCTCTCTCTTTCAGCTGAAAACTAAAACACTTTTGAGTTGAATCAATGTGTTGAATTATGATTTGATGAAAGGTAGTTCACCTTCGTCCTGTCTGTCAGTATCTAATGATCAAAGCACGGCAGAAGTCCTAATTCACCCGATGAGAAAGATGTAAAAGAACAATAACAGCGCCAACACTTGATGGAAGGTCTCCATGCTGCAACATCAAAAGTTCACAGAAGACGTCTTCAGTTTTTATTTTGCACGACAGCAGACAGCTCAAGCAGAGGACAGATGTGTACTGCACTTTGCAAAACATAAATGCAGAAATAGCAGCAGAACATACATGAACTGAACAAACAGAGAGGTAGATTCTGAAGAAGTCACTGCAGAACAAATGCACTTGTTCCTTAATGCTCGGTGCTTTATGGCCACTGTGGAAAACATGACCTCTTGTGCACATCATAAAAATAATTTAGCTTATAGTCTGGAGCGTCAGCCCTTCTCAGTGCCGCCTCAACCCTTTTAGAGTCCAGTCAGAGGTCAGAACAGAGTCTGTGGTGGTTCAGTCTGCTGGTTGTGCTTTGCCATTTGTCATCTGTGTCATGAACCAGCGTGATGACACCTGGGTTCATCCAGGTGCTTTAAAGACAGTGGATCTGTTGTTCTGTCACTGCTCTGGAGTCAGTTTACAGCAGAGATGCTCTTAAAAGCTGTGAGAGCTCACATGGCCAACAGCATGATGAGACGCAGACAGAACACAGGTGTCCTACAGGTGGGACCCTGAGCAGGATGCAAGACAAGTCTATGATGTCATCTGTCTTTCTATGTTTTCTCACTTCTCTCCAGTCATTCCCTTTTCCTTCTGTAATACTGGACATGAAACACTAGACAGCTGCTTTCAGCCTTCAAGGCTTCTAAAAATGATTTGATTTAAATATTTAAGGCAGGAATACTGAGGGTTCACATGTCAGCAGAGATCCTACTGCAGGGTAAACAGACGTTAAAGGCTTTATCAGCCGGGGCTTCCCCCAGACCCAGAGCTGCAGCTTCAGGCCGACTGTGTGGACCGGTTTGTGCACATGCATTGAAACCTTTTCATAAATATGCAGAACTACAGCAGAACCAAAGCAGAACCAAAGCAGAACCAAAGCCCAACACTGGCATGAAGTGGGTTCTCCTTTATCAGCTAACCTTAAAGGAATAGTTTGACATTTTGGGAAATATGCTCCTTCTGGTTCTTGCTGAGTGTTGAATGAGAAGATGGATGCCACTGTTGTGTCTGCACAGTAACTGTGTAGCTAGAGCCAGTAGACAATTAGCTTAGCTTAGCATAAAGAGCATAAACAACAAAACAACACCACATGATTCCATCCAGTTCAAAGGGTTATGATGCAATTATAAAAAGATCGCACATTATTTTTATTTCTACAGATGATTCTTGCTCACTGACTGTGTGACTCCTCTGACTAACCTATCAGAAACTGAGAAGCTAACAGAGTAGCCTAGCTGAGAACATAAACACACTGCACAGGACTACTTTACTTCCCTCACATGTCACCCTCCACTCGGTTCAGCCGTATGAAATGTTAAGTGCAGTCTAACAAACTCATCAAGCGATCAGAACATCAGGAACTGGCTGTTAAATTATAATCATCGACTTCTCTGCATTGACACTTAATTGTTCAAAAGAAAACTGCATCAAAGAAAATCTCCCACTGATGATGTCACTCAGTGTCTACATTGCATTGTGGGTAATGTAGGCACCAGGTTTTGAAAAAGGTTTTTTCCTGTAACACTGTTGGACTCATTATGGGCACTTTAAAAACAAATACAGTCGTTTTTATTCCACACATTCTTTGTCTTATTCAAAACCGCGTGTCTACATTACCCACAATGCAACACAGCCACTGAGGGAAAGTCCTGTCCTTGTTTAACCTGACTCCTCCCTCTCTTCATCCTGCTGACTGACACCCTCGCTCGCTGCTGTAATACTCAGTCAGGCCACTAGAGGTCGCCCTGCGGGTCGTAATAAGCTGCGTGCACAGTCCATCTGTACGGTCGTGTCTGATGAGAGCAGGCTGTTGGTCGATCAATCTGTACAAAATCTGAAGTATAAAAACAAACATTTTAACAGGACTTGAATAGTCTCTTCTGGTTGCCTAGCAACTGGTCCTGGCCAAGAGGAGCACATGAGCTAACCCAGCGTAAACAGCTAACTGTTGTTTCTACGCTTTGGTTGTATACGGAGGAACAGACAGGATATAAAGAGAGCTTCAGGGCTGCTACGAGCTGGGTTTGTGCTCGCTGGTTCCCTTTATTTCCAGTCTTCCTGCTAATCTAAGCTAAGCTAACCAGTGGCTTGCTCCAGCTAGGCTACATGTTTAGCGCACAGGCCTGATAATGATATCAAGCCTCTCATCTAACTCACAGCAAGAAAGCCAGTTAGCATTTGCCTCAGATCAAGCTGCCCTGAAAACAGTTCAACAGACCTTCAGTATCTCAGTTTGTGCTTTTGTCTGATGCATATTACTTCATTAATACAGAATGATGTGACCACACAGATACACATTGTACAGAGAGCAGGAGGAACAAGGGGGGGTCAGGGGGGCCAAGGAGGCCCTCAGGCCGCCTGGCAGATTAATCCGGCCGTGTGTGTGTTTGTGGATGTGTACGAGCTTGATGAGTGGTGGCACACTACAAAGCTTCACAGCACACGTCAGCAGGAGCAAAGGAGGGTTCAGAAAGCCTGTAGAGAAGTCCGTAATGTAAAGATACTGTACGCTGAAGCTTGTGGAGCCACCCGGCAGGTGTTTGAGGGCGTGCACAGCCACGACTGGATCACAACAGGACAATGAGACCGAACAAAAGACAAAACAGGTTCTTTGTCTTTCTGATATTTCCTTTCAGATTGTCAGGTGGGGCAGCAGTTCAGCCTCAGACCTAGAAGGACTTTTTCCACGGCTTACAGAGGATCTTCTGGAAGGCTCGTCTGAAGTCCCGGTTGAAGATGGTGTAGATGGCCGGGTTGAGGGAGCTGTTGCAGTAGCCGATCCAGAAGAAGAACTTAAAGAGCGGGTCTGGGATCCTACAGGAGTCCCTGCACACCCCGTACAGGCTGTAGCTGAAGAAGAAGGGGAACCAGCACACCACAAACACCCCCATGACCACAGCCAGCACGAACGTAAACCTCTTCTCCCTGGCCTGGGACACCTTCTTCCTGGCTACGGAGCTCCGGCGCCGTTTCCTCCTGGAGGCGAACAGGTCCATGGATTTGTTGCTGACTCTGGAGATGCGGGTGGACTGTTTGGAGAGGGAGCTCTTCTTGGGGCCGGCCTTCTTGGCCCCCTGGGAGTCCTGCTGCTGGGGTTTGTGACCTTTGCCCTCTGAGGAGGAGCTCTCCTCCATGTCTCCATCCTCAGTCTGCCTCCCGATGGTGACGGTGCGCTGGCTGGGCGTAGGCGGGCACTGACAGTGACCGTTCCCTCTCTCTCCGTGGAAAGGGGAGGTGGCCTTGCTCAGTCCATTCTCAGTTTGTGTGACAGCATCTGGCCGGGGACTCTTCCCCGACATGCTTCTGGTTCTGGTTTTGGCCACCTGGTATATCCTGATGTAGACCAGGACCATGATGACGCACGGGGCGAAGAAGGACGCGATGCTGGAGGAGAGGATGTACCAGGTGTCGTCGTTGAGCTCGCACTGAGGCTGCGAGCTGGTGTCGGTGTGGCTGTCTATAGAGATGAGAGGAGGAGAGGAGATGAAGGCAGATATGAGCCACACGATCAGGATGATGCCCTTGACGCGTTTTGGAGTCCGCTTCAGGTTGTACTCGACAGCCTGCGTAACGGACCAGTAGCGATCCAGGCTGATTGCGCACAGATGCACAATAGACGAGGTGCAGAACAGAACATCCAGAGCCAGATAAATACCGCACCAAACTTTCCCGAAATACCAGTAGCCCATGAGTTCATTCGCCAGGGAGAAGGGCATCACCAGAGTGGCCACCAGGATGTCCGCGGTGGCCAGAGACACCAGGAAGAGGTTCTGCGGGGCTTTCAGCGCCCTGCTCGTCAGCACCGCGATCACCACCAGAATATTCCCAACAACGGTGAAGAGGATGAGGAAACTTACGAGCGCAGCGATGCTGGCTATCGCAGCCAGAGAGTATCCGCTGTCCAGACTCCAGGAGGAATTCAGATGGATCACCGTGAACGCGTCCATTCCGCTGGCGTTGAACGAATCCATCCCGGCTGCGTGTGTGTGTAAATCCGGACCGGCTGGATGTTGGCATGGGCTCAGATCTCTGCTGACCACCAGGAATGCGTCCAAGTAGACAATCTGAAGAAAAGCTTCCCGCTGTGGAGCCTGTTGCTCAGGTGCATGTCAGCAGTAGTAAGTCACACAGAGCCCGGTGGGCTCCCGTGCAGCCCGTGGTGCTGGTTCTGGTTCTGTGAGGAGTTGCGCTCCGTCCAGCCGCAGCTCTCCCTCCTCCCTCCGTCAGCATGGTGCGCTCTGCTCCTAATGATGCCCCATGTGTTGTTCTCATCAAACTCCCCGCTGCTGCCCCGCCCCCGGCGCGCAGCATCATCTCCACAGTGTCGGAGTGTGATGAGCAGGAGACAGGACTGTGGACCAACCAGATCACCTCGGTGTCCACAGAGATGAGCTGGAAATCTGAATTCTGTGACTCAGTGTGAGTGAAAACACTGTGCTCTCTCACTAACTGTGCTGCTGCTCTCACACTCAGCTCTTTAAAGATGCTCTCTGCAGGCTGTTTGAGGTGAAATACAGAAATCTGAGAACACAGACTGGTGCAGGATTAGATGTTTGGCGTGGAGGAGACGGGGAGGAGGAGGTGTGTGAGGGCGAGCTTAGGGGAGACGAGGAGCTCGGTGGGATTTTGCAGTTGAGATTGGATTGTCACATCTGCAGCGTGTCACCTCCTCCCTCACGTCCTCGCCTCCTCCCTCACGTCCTCGCCTCCTCCCTCACGTCCTCGCCTCCTCCCTCACGTCCTCGCTCGCCTCCTGGCTCATTCCTCACGGCTCGTGCTCACATATACATGCTCTGGGTCGGGTTGGACTCAGTTTGAGCATCTGTAGCAGATTCAGGGCAGGTTGAACAAGATGCTGCTGATGTGTCAGTGCTATTAAAAAGACAGGGCCCTCGGGGGAGCTGATGCTGCTGCACAGGAACTAAACATCGCTGTGCAGGTTTGTGTTGCTCTGATAAAACCAGCTGGCACCAGGACGACCTGCTGAACTGGGTCCATCACAGCCCGGGCCTCCCTGGACCCAGGAGACCCCGACAGAGGAGAGACAACTGCCTGCTTCAATAATGTTAAACACATATTTCAAAATAATTACAATCTGACAGAATCTTCAGTCTAGAGATCAATGTTTATACATTCATTCATTTTTAGACGCACACGTGAGCTAAACTGAATACTGACTTATAAAAAGATGAGCTAAGTTACATACCTGCCTTCATTAATGAAAACAATGATAACATGGAGGCATGAAGTCATTTTATTTCTGGCACATTTAGTTAAATCTGTCGATTTAACCCGACTCTATCACACGTTCACATGTGTACGTGTCACAGGCTTCTGACCGTACTGACGTTTCTACAGAAAGTGTCTGTCACCTTCACGTCACGTGTGTTTCCTGACTTTTATATCAGGAGAGTTCAAGTTCAGCAAGCCAGCGACCACAGTTCATGACTGTGTTCCAACACTTGTAAGTGTGACAGCACTGGGTATTTGAATGAGACCTCGTCACCCTCACCACGTGTCAGTACTGTCACCGAATGAAAGCAAAGCTGAGTTTCAACACACCTGTGGTTTGTTAGCTTTGTTCTGATAAAAGGATTATTACTGAGAGGCTCTGATGATCACTGTGTTTCACAGCTGATCTCCACTCTGCTCTGCAGTGTGCAGAGCGCTGCCGACGCTCTGATGGAAGTCAAGTAGACACCTTTTCATTTTCAAGAGCCAAAAGGGTCGAGATCTTCTCGCCATCTGTACAAACTGTTGCATTCCACACGATCTGATGTTTCATAACAGACCATTTCCAAAACGGCATTAACAAAAGATCTATAAAAACACGAGGTCACACAGCAGAGAGCTACACACACACACACACACACACACACACACACACACACACACACACACACACACACACACACACACACACACACACACACACACACACACACACACACACACACACACACACACACACACACACACACACACACACACAGAGCTGCAGGCAACGATGGAAACTCAGGAGGATGTGAGCTTTGTTGGAATGTAGTGAAAAGATTGAGACAGTTTTCTATTTTCTACTTTGAGTTAAACTCACAAGCTATGTGTGTGTGTGTGTGTGTGTGTGTGTGTGTGTGTGTGTGATCCAGTCACAGGATGACGGTAAGTTAAGTATCTTGACTCGTAACTATATTTGGACAAGCTTTAACTGAGGGACTCTGCAGTGGAGGAACTTTCATGATCTCCTTAAAAGCACTCGTCCTCCAGAGATACCTGGTTTGATTCAACGACACAGAGCTGCGTTTACGAAGACTTCATACAGAAATGTAGATTATCAGTATCTTTGGGAACTATCAGCACATCCAGCTGGAGGCAGACACAGTTCTGTGAGTGGAAAGAGAAACGTGACTGTGTGTAACACCACCCGGAGAGCGTGAAGCCTCTGGAAGGCTCCCTCACATCTGCAGAAGGTGTGAGGCCTGAGGTGGATCGTATGGAGTAGCATCTCTGTATGAAAGTCATCATCCACATGTCATGTCTCTGTGTTTGTGTGCGCTGCAGCCCAGTCGCCACAGTGAACGCCTCTGCAAACCACAGACATGTCCGAGGTTCACATCTGTACCAAACGTGGCACAGCACGCTCACATCGTGCTTATTAGCTGACTGTTACATCAGGGGGGGAGGGGGAGGGGGGAGGGGGGAGGGGAGGGGAGGGGAGGGGGAGGGGAGGGGGGAGGGGGAGAGGGAGGTGGAGGGGGAGGTGGTGTTATCACGAGCCAACATGGCCGACTGCGCCTGGAGTCACACCACTGGATATCTTTGAAGTCACCTGGGGACATTTCCACACCTGGGATTCACAGTTGAACCATAAAACTACTGTGGAGCAGGAGATGAGTTCATTTATCTAATAACCATCACACAGCCTTTACACTGTAGGTGATGTAGTATAGATTATAAATTATGTATTATATATTATAAATGATGTGTTGGGCGGAGGAGGATGACTTCAGGGGCTCTGAGGCCCGAGGACAGAAGGCTTTCTGCAGGCTGGTGGTTCCTCAGTGGAAACTCCTGTATCACCTGCCAGACGGTATCCTGTGTTGATACCTGGGTGACCACATGGGACGGACCTGAATCTGTCCGTCAGTGTCTCACACTGTAAGGATGTCAGCTTCATCCTTTATCAAACGGACACACAAGTCAAAGCTGTGGTCTCTGCACTCTGATAGAGGGGGACAGTCTTCAGCCGACCTCAGCACTGCTCCAGGATCTGCTGCAGAGCGAGGTGAGAGGATGACTCACTGTCTTACCTCATCCTGAGAGCCTGTCCAGAGAGCTGAACCAGTGACCTCACACTGCAGCTCACCTCCACCTGTCCACAGCTCAGCAGTCGTCATTCATCCTCTTACTGCTACAGACACAGAGATAACAAGCTGGAGCTCCAGAGTCCATATCCACAGATACTGTCAGCATCTGTACCAGTGCTGCACCACATCACTGTGCTGTGATTCCTGGTCCTCCATTATTGATTATTGAAGCTCTGATCATTGTATCATTATCATATGTTCTTATGATATACCAACCGAGAGGAGGAGGAGGAGGAGGAGGAGGAGGAGAGGAGAGGAGAGGAGAGGAGAGGAGAGGAGGAGGAGGAGGGGGAGGAGGAGAGAGGAGAGAAGAGAGGAGAGGAGAGGAGAGGAGAGAGGAGGAGGAGGAGGAGGAGAGGAGGAGAGAAGAGAGAAGAGAGGAGAGGAGAGGAGGAGGAGGAGGGGGAGGAGGAGAGGAGAGGAGAGGAAGAGAGGAGAGGAGAGGAGAGGAGAGGAGGAGGAGGAGGTTCTTCCTTCCTTCCTTCCTTCCTTCCTTCTGTCCTTCTGTTCTTCCTTCCTTCCTTCCTGTCACCTAAACGCACACGTACTACAATTACATAACCTAAACTGAGCCTTATACTGTTTTTTATGAACTTATTTACATCGATGTTAGCTAACCTCTTGTTTTGTGCTGTGTGTATGTAAAATGGGGTTATAAATAAAGTTAAGACAAAAGAGGAAATGAGAGAAATCCATCCGGGGTTTGGAGTGAGAAAGATGTGAGGTCACTGGACCTTCAGATCTGCTCCAATGTAGCCTGACTATATTATTATTTAGTTTTCTTATATTTTCTTAGAACTTATCTTCCTAAATTATGTTGTGCAATAGAGATGCACAATATAATACATTACATTATGTTTTTGGACTCAAGAATCAGACTTTATTATTATTACTGCTTCAGTAGTATAAATTAGTTTCCTGTTTAAGATTCTTATTTATGAATAAGACACTAAGACACAACAGTAGAAGCAAACCCAGTGAGAGAAGCTCAGTGTGTCATTATCTCACCATGCAGTTAATTAATGAAGACAGAGCCGGTATGAGCCACACCCAGAGAAACACTACACACTTCAGCTCTGAGCACAGCCTCACTGTACATTCACTCATTCATTCAGAGCAGATCTCCACCACATCACCTGCACTGTCTGATCCTGTCTACTCATGTGGTCTTCCTTCTACACTCAGTGGAACAACATGGTGAGATAACAGACGCTGAGCTCCACGTTAATCCAGCAGGAGCACAGATCACTTCACACTGAGCTCCTCTGCTGCCCTGCAGTCAGCTGATGGCAGCGTTACGTATTACATCAGATGACCGTCTCTCTGTATCTCAGGCACCATCATGAGATCATTCTGTGCACACTGTATTCTCCTCAGGGAACATATACGTTACATCTTATCCTCAGAGTCAAGTTCTTGTCGACTAGATGTTAATTCTGGTAGTTCATCACTGTAGATCTGTGGTCACTATACAGGATCAACTCAGAAACAGGACTTTGTCTTAGTTCAGATGTGATCTGAGCTGAAGTACAGGACACAGAAGAGGCCCTGCCACAAACCAGACAACAGTTTTCACAGTGTTTCCTTCCATGTTCAGAGAATAAAGGTCACAGAAGCAGCGATCAGTGTCTTTACTACAGAGATAAGTCAGTCAGATGCAGCTCTGCGTCTGCACAGCGCTGCTGAGGAGCAGAGACAATGTTCAACCAGCACAAAAGGCACCTCTGAGTCCTGATGAGGAGCAGTGAGGCTCAGCAGGAACCATCCCGTGGCCCAATCATTAAGGACGGCCTTACGACCCTAATTAGACTTTTATTTGCAGGTAATAACTCCCAATCATTTCTCTAATTTGCATATTTGGTGGTTAGGAAGATGATTGTGACGGTGTTACTGCAGCTGAATCACCCACATGAATGGAAAGCACTGTTCTGGGCTCACCTGGAGCTGAATGGACGATTCATACAGATTCTCCCTCAGACAGGCCAAGTCTCATCAACGTGATGATGTCATCACCTCATCACGGGGTCCACACTGTGTCACAGGTTGGTCGGTGTAGGCAGCAGAGCTTCAGCACCTGGTCAGGGTCAGAGCAGATCATGGTCCAGTTAACACTGTGTTGGCTCACTGACACGTTAAAGTTAAACCAGCACTGACTGCTGGAGTCTTACAGGCTGAGGAAGAGATCACGCTAGAGATTAAATGAACACGTTATGTTCTGTTTGTGAGCACTGATCTCCTGTGTCAAAGTGCTGGGCCTCTGTGACCCAGGCATCAACCCAACATCCACCACCTCTCACCTCTGTGCACAGGTGTGTGGACTCATCTGCTTTCACCTGAGCTTAATGGGAAGAGCTGAGGATGGATGTCAGCTGCTCGTAATAACTGGACTCCAGTGTGAAAGTCTGAAGTCGTGTTATCTGTCTGCAGATCGGGTTTTGTTTCCTTTGGTTACAGGGCTCAGGTGGATAAAGAACAGAAGCCTTTACATGTAAGTCTTCTTCAGTCGGTGCCACTGAGGGATGTAACTGGTGCACAAAGAGAGGACGGCTGTACGATCACTCACACAGTGAAAGTCAGCCCCTGAGTCATCCAGTCGGGGGTGTTAATGGTGCTGTTTGTTAGCTGTTCTTCTCACAGTGCTGTCAGGATAACGACTGTCGGGGGATTGTTACACTAGTCGGGAGGCTGAGGAGTTTGTGCAAGGTTCTCCATCACTTTCAAATCACCAAACAAACGTATTATCTTGTGCCAATAAGCTAACACCAGAGGAGACAGAACACCACGTCTGGAGCTCCGAGGAGGACTCACACCTCTGTTTACTCCAGCTGACAGGGCTGAGGAGGACCAGAGACCATCAGGACAGCCTCCTCTCAGACTGTGGGCCACTGGTGTCTCTCAGTCCTGTCGCAGGGCCTCCACCAGCAGGTGTGAAGGACATTTTGTGAAGGAAGTGTTACTTTTTAAGGTTAACATGTAGAAAAGATGCTTGGAATTATCAATAATTACTGATTAGTTTGCTGATTAACTGTCCTGACGGTACTGAAATGTATTCTGTGAACATTTAAATATGTCTGTATGGATAATAATCAGTATTCACAGACATTAATGATGCAGTAAATGTATGAAGTATGAAACATGGCCCTCAGCTGACAGAGTCCTCTTAGTCCGCCTCGTTAGCACTGCTGAGGATTTACTGCTTCAATTAGCTGCTGACCCCACACAGTCATCGCTCACAGGAAGTGACCACAGCTCTTCTTCACTAGCTTGTGAATATTCTCATTCATCCAGGTCATAGTTATCTCAAGGAAATTGAATCGAATGCAACTGGATTTGGTTTTTGTCTTGAAGACGACGAAGGGACTAGTCTCAGCCTAGTCAAGGGAGCAGGAACTGATGAAGCCTCTCGGATGAGAGGTGAAACGTCTTCAAGACAAAAACCAAATCCAGTTGCATTCGATTCAATTTCCTTGAGATGACTCTTCTTCACTGTGTCTCAAGTCGCTGTGTGATGAAGACACACATGAGGAGAATACCATGATGATCAAATGTGTCTCGCTGACATCAACACACTGCAGTTGTATGTGGCAGCAGGTAGAGTCCCGTCTTGATTCAGCTGCCAACACCTCCACATCCTGAAGGCTTGTCACCGGGGAGCATCTGTGTTGGACCTGGAGCTGATCCAAACCTCCCCTCAGTACTGACACCGGATCAGAATCCTGTCACACCTGTAGGAAGTGATCGCTGTTACACTGCGTTGTGAGTGTAGGGGTCAAAACGGGGTCAGGATGGATGAATATCTGCTCGTCACTGAAGTGAAGGAGGTCTGATCCAGAACTCACAGAACCACACAGACGCTCGTACACACAGATCATCAGCCACGAGTCAAAGCTTCTCACAGTCTTTCTCTCTCGCATCAAACCTTCCTCACTAGATTTAAAAATAAACATCTTTTATCATTCATTAAGAGTTAAACGCTCTTCAGAAGCTTCATCAGGACTGTGTGGGCGAGAGCTCGTCCACGCTGACTGACAGCTGCTGACAATGTGAGCAAACAGCCCACCGACTGCCATCACATCCACATTTAAACACCATCAGTGAGAGGAAACATGTGAAGGACCAGTGTTCAGGGACATGTGATGCTGACAAATAACCTCCTCTAACATTATATACTGAGGACATGTCGGGGGGACAATTCCATTAATGGTGACAAAAAACAGATATTTAGACGGGAAGTCAGGACTTCTTCCACCGAAACCAGGTGTTTTAAACCAAAGCAGGATCTTTTGCAAACTCGAACCAGGTGTTTTATGAACCTAAGCCTAATCAGAGCACAAGCACAGCACTGTCACAGGATAAAGAAACCTATAGCTGCATCATAGAGAAACAGTTGTTCTGTGGGAAACAATAGCTTCTGGTTTTTGTGTAAGAAAATATCATGTTTATGGGTTAAACAGGGTTAAACAGGGTTAAACAGGGTTAAACAGGGTTAGGGTTGGTTCAGATATGAACTTATGAATAAGCGGATGTTACATACACAGAAGAACAGACTTCTTCTGGCTGACAGTCCAGCTGTTGGACCGAACCGATCCATCAGACCTGGCGGCCCACAGCTCTCTGTGCTGAGCAGCTTCTACCACAGCTGCTCAGGTACAGTGTGGTTACCCAGAACAAACATGTAAATAATAAATGAATATGGCAGCTCTCTGTGAACTATGATACCGATGTCATCATCTGTTTTGCTGCACTTTTCTTCTGTTCTGAGTCGTGTGGTTCTGCTGGACCAAAGTTAACTGAATGAATAAATAAATACGCTCAGATATTACAGGTCACTAACGTCCTCCAGGCAAAGAAATATCAGTATCAGTATAACAGCCAGCATCTGAGGAACAAGACTTTTACTTATTCATCTCTGTTGTCCAATATTATTCCGTCTGTGAGACAGCATCAATAATTAAGAGCGGACCAGGAGTACAGTGTGCCGGGCCTCAGTAATGAACCCAGTCATAATGATCAACGAGCCGACTACCCACGGCAGCCAATAAAACTAATAAGTGACGGGCAGTTTAATGCATCGCTGCAGGGCATTTCTACACACACACACATCAGTGTTGCACCTGGTGGATGGTGATGCTGGGCCCGGTGATGAGTGGGGTTCTGCTGGCTGCAGCTCTCTGGGTCAGCTCCAGGTGAGTGAGAGTGGACCGAGGAGCGAATGGACGGTTGTGCAGCAGGTGTTAGCAGGTGTTCCTCTGCTCTGATCAGTAATAATGGAGAGATCAGAGCAGCTCAGTTGTGTCGAACCAGCAGAACTATGAGAGAATCATGTTGCGTAACCAGAATGTGAGACCACGATGTCAGGATGAGCAGATCGCTCATAATTTATGCACATATCCAAATCATTCCAACTGGCTCTCCACTTCATTAAAGAGCCCTCACAAAGCAGCCTTTCAGACACTTTTCCGCCTTTCATTTGTTTCTTAATAGAATGAATACATGAATAGGGCCCAGTTTCATCATGTGACGCTGGCCGAGCTCCACGAGGAGGCTGAAGGAGCAGAGCCTCCTCATCAGCGGTGACGTGTGGACGTGGAGAGCAGCAGCGCGCGAGTGCAGATCGTCTCTCAGACAATGTCAGCCACGAAGTCTCTCAGGATTGATCGCTTAATGGAGGAGAGTGCGTCAAACGCTCATCCATCATGGATCCGAGGGTGACGTCTTGATTAAATGTCACACACATAGGAAGCTAATGCACATGTCCCCTCAGCATGTTAAATCCCACACCGGTCCTGAGTGGAGCTGCTCGTTAGGACTCAGATCTTCTGTGGATCATCGTCCACACGGTGTCAACAGGATGACTGAATCCTTTTAACTTTGAGTGAACTCACCCTTTAATCTTTCTGGTATTTATTTAAAGGTGTGATGTGTAAGAATTGACCGCCCGTCCATTTCACACCACAGTGACCGCTAACTGCTGCTAACTGCTGCTGCCCTTCACTTGTTAGCTCAGTTAGCCATGCAGCTAGCGACCGTGTTAGCTGACTCCTCCTGGACTGCTCGGGGCACCAGGTGAGTGTGTTTACAATCATCCTACAAGGTGGCTACGTGCTAGCTGGTTAGCATGCTAACTTCAGTCTCTGCAACACAACACATAGACGTCTTTGATATAATGTCAGACCTTTTATTTCTGACGTATTCTGGTGACAATTTTAGCCAATTTTTAAACGTTTAAACAAAAACATTTACCTAATGCACCCGTGGAAGAAAAATATAACTGTGCATGACATTCTGTCGTCGTACGATAGGGTGTCGTATGTTAGGCCAGATAAAGGTAGGATGAAGGCATAGTGACATCTGTAGATACGTCCACAGAACAGATCCCAGACAAGTTTGTGTAAACTAGGACGGCCTTCGATCGATCTCCATTTGCTTTGTCCTCCTCACCTGAGCAGAGGTGAGGAGCTGTGCAGTAACTTGTCCCGTCCTTGTAGTTAATCAGATAACCTGTACTGTGTCTGACCTGCAGATATAATGTGAACACTGTGGAGTCCTGTCAGCACTAACAGCACGTCGCTCTGTGCAGACGGATGTGATGTTAGTAGTTTGTATAATACGTAAGTCAGCGGTGTCTCTGAGTTTCCACCACAGCTGGATTCTCCCCTCATTATTTCATCTAAAGCTTCATCTGAATGTTCAATTAAGTGTTTGTTGTAAGTAAGACGGCAAATATTCACATGTGAGAATCTGAAACAAGTGAGCTTTCTCTTTTTTTTCAGCTAAAATGAGTTAAATGATTGTGTTAATGAAATGATGATTATAGTTTGTTCAGCTTTAATTGTGTTAACAGTCTCTTGCCTGGTGTTTCCAACAGGCTCAAAGATATTGACCAGTTTAAATCACAGTTCATTAGATAAAGGAGGTTCAGTTGTTGTGCTGCAGTACGAGGTAAGAACTGGTGCACATATAAAGTATTATATATGACATGTTACATATCTCATATATTATCAATACAACATCACATGTATCCTCACCACATAATGACACGTGTGATTGATCTGCCCGTTGTTTCCTCTGGACCTCTGGCACATTGATCAGAAGGGTTTAAATATTTATGACGTGTTATTTTATTAAAGGATAAAATAGTGTTGCCTGATACTGAAGTGTGAGCTGTTCCATAATATCTGACAACCAGGATCAGTGATCAATCTTCAGCTGCACCTGACTGAATGAAGGTGATGGAACATGACATCATGTCACCTTGTCACGCCGGCTGTTAGGACAACACTAATACAAGCAGTAAATTAGATCCTGTCATTGAAGAAGTTATTAGATTCTTACTGTTCGTGTGTTGGTGAGTGTTTGTGGCCTCTGACGTCAGAGTCTGCAGACGTCTGGAGAAATAAACCAGGCTGTCATCAGTGTTTATTTAAGCCTGATTCACTTAATCTTTGTCACGTTAAGCTTCGGTGTTTAACCTCCGTGACAGCTGAGGAGAGTTACAGCGAGAGCAGAAATCAATATGTGATGTGACATTGAGCCTCACAGTTCATATACATGTACCTGCATCAGTTAAATCTGTGTGCTCACAGGACATTTACGTAACAGGATTCAGAAACGAGGCTTTTAGATGAGTGTTTCTCTTTAACTTGGGCTAATATGTGAGCTCACATTGTTCGACATGCACATCACATCGAGTGCAGCTGAGCATGTGTGTGTGGCAGCGCTCGGCCTTTGTCATGGTAAATCTCAACCTCACTTGCAAATGAAACGTCGATTAGCTTCTTGTTTGGATGCACATAGGCTAATAGCTGCTTACACTCTCCACTTCCTGCCATTGTGGCTGGAGGAGATCAGCTCGAGCTGCTTCAGCTTTGATAGTTTAAACTTGTCCTTTGGTCTTTTCTCTGCGATGGTTATTCAGGAGATTACGCTGGTCGTGATTATCTTTGATTAAATAAGAAAAGGCATTCACAACACAAACAGATAGGAACTGTCCTTCTTGCAGGAGTGTGAGTCATGTGTGTGAGTAACACAGAGCTGTTCACGCTCCCTTTGTTTATCTCGTCAGGCAGTTTGCTCTACATCACATATTTCTGATCAGACACACTGATTCCTCACTGACCTTCACAATCCATCAGATCAGAGAGTCGAGTGTCTGCTCTGCTTAAAGGGCCAATATGTAAGAAACTAAAGTTATCAACAGAATGTGAAGGAGTAACAGCGTTCATGTTGTGACAGAGACGTCTGTGGTGTCTGCTGAAGTTAGCATGCTAACCAGCTAGCCCTGGTTCTGAAACCCTCTGTGTCCAAGCGGTCCGAAGTTCCTGTGTTAGCGATGTAAATACCAACGCTCCCCCACGAGTCCAGCTAGCTTCATGGCTAACTGAGCTAACAGGCTAACAGACGCTGCAGTCATCGACAGTGACTCGCTGCTCAGGAGTCAAACTTAAAGAGATTTTATCCTTTAAAAGCAACAAATGATTTAACTGTTATGAAAAGAAAATTGCATTACTATGTCAAATGTTATAGATAATAGCAGCATGGAGGCTCCTGCTTTCACATCCACCTCAAACTGACTGCATGAATAATTGATGAGCACAGGTTTCCTCACCATCTGCTCCATCGTGACCTTTCTTAAACGTTCCTGTGGCTCATCTGAAGCGGCGCTCTGCATGGCAGCAGATAAAACGTGCCGCTGAAAAGCTTTGTTTATGGAAGAATAAGCAAAGATAATGGCCCTGTGGAGTCACTGCAGAATATCAAATCCACTTTGCCCTAAAAAATAAGTGAAATGAGTCAGAGAATCTGTTCTTTCTAAAAACTAAAGAAGCCTTCCTGTCAGGTTTGCTTCAGTTCCTCCTGCTGCTTAAAGCTGTCAGCCTTTTCTTTAATCAACAGTGGACCAGCTGACTGTGTGTAAAGTCAAAGGGGTGTTTTTAGTGATGAACCTACAGCTAATCATCTGATCCTGCCCTCAGCTTTGAGGAGTTTTAGCAGCTTTCATCTCATTATGTGGGTTTTCTGACCCACAGCTTCAGTTTGGTTCACTCCCTGTTCTCATTAACCAGCGTCCAGCTGCAGCACGGAGCTGGTTTCACCTGTACTACTGCTACAAGTAGCACATGTTGTAGTGTTTGGCAGCTGAAGAGCCAGATAATATTCCCCAGGAGGTGGCGGATATAGAAAGAAGGTTAAAGGGAAAGTCAATATTGGACAGTAGGGTCAAAAGATGCTGTGGAAAACCTCCTGCGTGGTACCAGAACCAAAGACCCCTCACCCAAAGGACTTCAACAGCTACGGACCAGTTGCTCTCACTTCACACCTGATGAAGACCCTGGAGCAGCTGGTCCTCGTCCATCTCTGCACTCTGGTGGGTCCTTTCATGGACCCACTCCAGTTTGCATATCAACCTGGCATTGGAGTGGACGACGCCATCATCTTCCTCCTGGACAGATCACTGTCTCACCTGGAGAAGCCTGGAAGCTCTGTGAGGATCATGTTCTCTGATTTCTCCAGTGTTTTCAACACCACTCAGCCTGCACTTCTGGAGGAGAAGCTGGAGCTCACGGGGTTGAACCAACACCTCACATCCTGGATCCTCGACTACCTCACCAACCAGCCACAGTATGTGAGGACTCAGGACTACGTATCAGACACAGTTGTCTGCAGTACAGGGGCCCCACAGGGATCAGTCCTGGACCCTTTCCTGTTCACCCTGATCACTGCAGACTTCTCCAACCAATCAGCCCACAGACATCTACAGAAGTTCTCTGACGACTCTGCTATCAGCTTCATCAGGGACGGGAACGACAGACCCTACAGAGAACTTATTAAGCACTTTGTGGACTGGTGCCAGCAGAACCACCTCCAGCTCAACAACGGTAAGACCAAAGAGCTGGTGGTGGATTTCCACAGGCACAAACAACCCTGCACACAGGTGAACAACCAGGGAACGGATCCTGAGATGGTGACATCTTACAAGTACCTGGGAGTTCACCTGAACAATAAACTGGACTGATCACACTGCAGCACCATACAGAAAGGTCAGAGCAGAGGAAGCTCAGGTCCTTCGGAGTGCAGGAGGACCTCCTGACTTCTATGACTCTGGGTGCCATCAGCCATTTTCTATGGAGTAGTCTGCCGGAGCAGACAAAGAAATGTCCTCGTTTGTGGGACAATAAAGGAATTCTGATTCTGATTTTAGTCAAAAGTTGAGTCTTTAAAAGATGTCCATGATCTCCAGAACATCTAGTATTTGGTTTGTCCCTCTTGTGCTTTAAAAGAGACGTGTTATGTTCCTTTTCAGGCTCAGAGTTATATTTCAGGTTACTGCTAACACAGGCTGAGATGCTTTAGTGCTCTGAAACACAGCAGCTCTCTCACATGGTCGACTGCTGCAGCTCTCTGTCTGAAACTCTGATTCAGCTCGGCTCTGATTGGTCAGCTCACACATGCCTGACTCTAACAGCAACTAGCTGCAGAGCACAGTAAAGGCAAATGTGTGACTGTGTGATGTCACAAAGACACAGGTTTGAAGGCGGGGCTGCTGATGAGGAGCTTCTGTTGGTGCAGACTTTTTAACTTTCAAGATATTTTATTTTGCACAAGACTCTAAATGTAAAACTGGGTTTGTACTGACTGATCTGTCCGTTTGTCACTGAACCGTACGTTTTAGAATAAATCCCAGCGGCCTGTCTCTGCACATTAATTCACTGTGATTAATGAGTGACGGAGTACAAACCTGCTCCATACTCAGCCAGCAGTGAGTAAAATAGATGTTAAGCCTTAATGGAGTGAGTTCCAGTAATGTACTCTTCTATATTCAGATGTCTGATTGTCTGAGAACATGAAGCTCTCAGCACACCATCACACATCATCACCGAGACACGTGAGCCCAGACCGGACCTGTGGACCTACACGGCTTCAGCATCAAAGACCGTCAATCCACTGGGCATAAAATGGATCCAGTCAGAACCAGAAGCCCATGATCTCATGTTCGTATGACCTACATGTGAGGAAAAGCAGAAAGATGGATTGAGATGGTGCGAGTGCAGTTCAGCGTGTGGTCAGGTGGTTTTCACTCGCCTTGTTGAAGACCATCAGTGATCTGAAACACACACACACACACACACACACTTGTAGTCGTCGTCTGAGAAGTAAATCTGTGGTTCTTCTTTTTAGTTGGAGGTTTATGGAGTTTTCAAACATTTAGTTTGACTTTAAAGTGGAAAATCTGCAGTTTTCCAAACAAATCATAGTCAGATTTACAGTGTTTAATTCTGATTTTAAGCAGAAGTTGCCATCAACTAACTGCTCCCACAAACAGCAGCTGCACAACTGCTTCACAACTGGAGCTCAGCACAGCATGGCACGGCATGGCACGGCATGGCACGGCACAGCACGACACGGCACGGCACGGCACGGCACAACACGGCACGGCACGGCACGGCACGGCACGGCACGGCACGACACGGCACAGTACAACTGTAGCTCAGCACGGCACGGCACGGCACAACACGGCACGGCACGGCACGGCACGGCACGGCACGGCTCGGCAACCAGCTCAGCACGGCTCACAGATCAGCATGGCACAGCTCAGTACAACTGTAGCTCGGCATGGCACGGAACAGTAAAGGCCTGTCAAGCTTTGTATTTCTCCACACTGATGGATCAGTCATTAGCACATGCAGCTAGCTAGCTTGGTCCTGCCACTTGGCAGCCATCTTGGCTCTCAGGTAGTTAGTTCAGGTAACAAGACCAGGATATAAAGTCTGCGTCTATAGGATCACTAACTCTGACGTAACATGACACCTTCAGTTCATTCCAGCATTTGAATAAATGCAGGTTTAAAGTTCAAACCCTGTTGTGAATCTTCTCTGCGAGCTCAGATCAGTGAAGCATCAGCTGATGTGTGTCCTCGCCGGCTGTGACAGAGCAGACACTCTGTGTTTTAGGACAGAAGGTTGGACTCGTGTCATCCAGCTGCTGTCTGTCCTCACATCGTTGTCTCCTCCATCACAAGGTTCAGCACCTTCAGTCCTGCTCTTAGTCAGCTGCATCAGTTAGCAGAGTGACAAGCTGGGTTTTGTTTAATACACCTGCTCCTGTCTGAACTGAAGGAGCCATTATTCCACAAATTACTGTGAATTTAAATTAGAAATCTGCGAGGTTAAAGCTGTAAACTATGTGTGCCGTGTGAGGACATTTGGTGAGTACAACAGGAACTGAGGACACCTGAGCTGTTCCTGACTGAGAGGCTTTTAAAACCTCAAGGTTTGTGTGCTGAAAGAAATGAAGGCTGAAGAGTTGATAGAGCTCTGAGGAGGTGCTGGTCAGAAGGAGCTCCTATTATTATTATTATATTTTAATCAGTCGAGCAGATTCTGAAGACACAGTTACACTGGGATCACCCCGGACTGTCCCCCAGCCCACAGAACCAGCCCACAACACCACAGAACCACAGCACCAGAACCACAGCACCACAGAACCTCAGCACCACAGCAGATCACAGATCCAGATGAATATTAACGCCCTCGTCTGGTACCAGGCTGACTGTGGCAGCTTGCCTCAGAGTTCAGAGGACGTGTTTGTCAGCAGTTTTAAAGATGTTCTGTCTCAGCAGAACCAGACTCTGAGGAAAGAGTCGTTAACCATCCCTGTGACGTCGTCACAGCTCAGGTCCAGGTGGCTTCTACTGTATCCTGAAGGAGAAGACTTCTTGGATTGAACATATAAATCTGACTTGACAAAAATACATTTAGATGTGAAGAAGTTCAGCCAGCGAGGCTCTGAAGTGTTCATGACAACTCTGCTGTCGTCCTCAAGCATCACCGTCTCTGAGAGTGATGTGCTGAGAGCATCAGAGGTGATTACACTCCAGCTCCTGTCTCCTTTAAAGCCTGGGAGTTACTCAGAGACTTATGGTTTGATGAACAGAAGCAGGCCGTGTCCATACAGAACTGGAGGCTGTGGGTCAGCGCCGCAGCCTGACATCACTGTGAGCAGAGGCGAAGACAAACAGGGCCCACTGCTTTGTTGCAGCACTTATCAGTTCATTGAGCTGTGAGCGGCTCAGCGGTGGCACACATCAGTGATCCTCTGAACATCTGTGCAAATAATGTCTGCCGCTGCGTGAAAATGAAATAATGAATCACTGCCATCGCTGTGATGTCTCACAACTCTATCTGCTCGCTCGCAGTAAGCCGCTTGCTCCGATCACTTCAGCGAGCAGACGAACGTCCTCATCAGCATCCTGAGAGGAAGCACGGCTCCACAAACTGAGAACGTGCTCCTCATCAGCATCCTGAGAGGAAGCACGGCTCCACAAACTGAGAACGTGCTCCTCATCAGCATCCTGAGAGGAAGCACGCTCCACAAACTGAGAACGTGCTCCTCATCAGCATCCTGAGAGGAAGCAGCTCCACAAACTGAGAACGTGCTCCTCATCAGCATCCTGAGAGGAAGCACGGCTCCACAAACTGAGAACGTGCTCCTCATCAGCATCCTGAGAGGAAGCAGCTCCACAAACTGAGAACGTGCTCCTCATCAGCATCCTGAGAGGAAGCACGGCTCCACAAACTGAGAACGTGCTCCTCATCAGCATCCTGAGAGGAAGCACGGCTCCACAAACTGAGAACGTGCTCCTCATCAGCATCCTGAGAGGAAGCACGGCTCCACAAACTGAGAACGTGCTCCTCATCAGCATCCTGAGAGGAAGCAGCTCCACAAACTGAGAACGTGCTCCTCATCAGCATCCTGAGAGGAAGCACGGCTCCACAAACTGAGAACGTGCTCCTCATCAGCATCCTGAGAGGAAGCACGGCTCCACAAACTGAGAACGTGCTCCTCATCAGCATCCTGAGAGGAAGCACGCTCCACAAACTGAGAACGTGCTCCTCATCAGCATCCTGAGAGGAAGCAGCTCCACAAACTGAGAACGTGCTCCTCATCAGCATCCTGAGAGGAAGCACAGCTCCACAAACTGAGAACGTGCTCCTCATCAGCATCCTGAGAGGAAGCACGGCTCCACAAACTGAGAACGTGCTCCTCATCAGCATCCTGAGAGGAAGCACGGCTCCACAAACTGAGAACGTGCTCCTCATCAGCATCCTGAGAGGAAGCAGCTCCACAAACTGAGAACGTGCTCCTCATCAGCATCCTGAGAGGAAGCAGCTCCACAAACTGAGAACGTGCTCCTCATCAGCATCCTGAGAGGAAGCACGGCTCCACAAACTGAGAACGTGCTCCTCATCAGCATCCTGAGAGGAAGCAGCTCCACAAACTGAGAACGTGCTCCTCATCAGCATCCTGAGAGGAAGCACGGCTCCACAAACTGAGAACGTGCTCCTCATCAGCATCCTGAGAGGAAGCAGCTCCACAAACTGAGAACGTGCTCCTCATCAGCATCCTGAGAGGAAGCAGCTCCACAAACTGAGAACGTGCTCCTCATCAGCATCCTGAGAGGAAGCACGGCTCCACAAACTGAGAACGTGCTCCTCATCAGCATCCTGAGAGGAAGCACGGCTCCACAAACTGAGAACGTGCTCCTCATCAGCATCCTGAGAGGAAGCACGCTCCACAAACTGAGAACGTGCTCCTCATCAGCATCCTGAGAGGAAGCAGCTCCACAAACTGAGAACGTGCTCCTCATCAGCATCCTGAGAGGAAGCACGGCTCCACAAACTGAGAACGTGCTCCTCATCAGCATCCTGAGAGGAAGCACGGCTCCACAAACTGAGAACGTGCTCCTCATCAGCATCCTGAGAGGAAGCACGGCTCCACAAACTGAGAACGTGCTCCTCATCAGCATCCTGAGAGGAAGCAGCTCCACAAACTGAGAACGTGCTCCTCATCAGCATCCTGAGAGGAAGCAGCTCCACAAACTGAGAACGTGCTCCTCATCAGCATCCTGAGAGGAAGCAGCTCCACAAACTGAGAACGTGCTCCTCATCAGCATCCTGAGAGGAAGCACGGCTCCACAAACTGAGAACGTGCTCCTCATCAGCATCCTGAGAGGAAGCACAGCTCCACAAACTGAGAACGTGCTCCTCATCAGCATCCTGAGAGGAAGCACGGCTCCACAAACTGAGAACGTGCTCCTCATCAGCATCCTGAGAGGAAGCACGCTCCACAAACTGAGAACGTGCTCCTCATCAGCATCCTGAGAGGAAGCAGCTCCACAAACTGAGAACGTGCTCCTCATCAGCATCCTGAGAGGAAGCACGGCTCCACAAACTGAGAACGTGCTCCTCATCAGCATCCTGAGAGGCAGCACGGCTCCACAAACTGAGAACGTGCTCCTCATCAGCATCCTGAGAGGAAGCAGCTCCACAAACTGAGAACGTGCTCCTCGTCAGCATCCTGAGAGGAAGCAGCTCCACAAACTGAGAACGTGCTCCTCGTCAGCATCCTGAGAGGAAGCACGCTCCACAAACTGAGAACGTGCTCCTCATCAGCATCCTGAGAGGAAGCACGGCTCCACAAACTGAGAACGTGCTCCTCATCAGCATCCTGAGAGGAAGCACGGCTCCACAAACTGAGAACGTGCTCCTCATCAGCATCCTGAGAGGAAGCACGGCTCCACAAACTGAGAACGTGCTCCTCATCAGCATCCTGAGAGGAAGCACGGCTCCACAAACTGAGAACGTGCTCCTCATCAGCATCCTGAGAGGAAGCACGGCTCCACAAACTGAGAACGTGCTCCTCATCAGCATCCTGAGAGGAAGCACGGCTCCACAAACTGAGAACGTGCTCCTCATCAGCATCCTGAGAGGAAGCAGCTCCACAAACTGAGAACGTGCTCCTCATCAGCATCCTGAGAGGAAGCAGCTCCACAAACTGAGAACGTGCTCCTCATCAGCATCCTGAGAGGAAGCACGGCTCCACAAACTGAGAACGTGCTCCTCATCAGCATCCTGAGAGGAAGCACGGCTCCACAAACTGAGAACGTGCTCCTCATCAGCATCCTGAGAGGAAGCAGCTCCACAAACTGAGAACGTGCTCCTCATCAGCATCCTGAGAGGAAGCAGCTCCACAAACTGAGAACGTGCTCCTCATCAGCATCCTGAGAGGAAGCACAGCTCCACAAACTGAGAACGTGCTCCTCATCAGCATCCTGAGAGGAAGCAGCTCCACAAACTGAGAACGTGCTCCTCATCAGCATCCTGAGAGGAAGCACGGCTCCACAAACTGAGAACGTGCTCCTCATCAGCATCCTGAGAGGAAGCAGCTCCACAAACTGAGAACGTGCTCCTCATCAGCATCCTGAGAGGAAGCAGCTCCACAAACTGAGAACGTGCTCCTCATCAGCATCCTGAGAGGAAGCAGCTCCACAAACTGAGAACGTGCTCCTCGTCAGCATCCTGAGAGGAAGCAGCTCCACAAACTGAGTTCATCTGCAACAGTTCATTCTGATAATAATGACACACAGAGGGAAGGATGATGGATCTTTACTCAGTAATATTGAGCCAAACTACACTCTGACTGTTTCTGCTTCACTGAACCTTTACAGGTTTTAAGGTTTCTTAATTGATTCAGAGGCCAATACATTCATGTAAACCTCTGATGAATCATATTTATGAGCAATCAAATCAAAAACTGTTTTAGGACGACACATTCTTCACTTAAAACAATGAAAAGATGATTCATGTAGTAAATAAAACACATGAGTGTTTTAGTAGAGGGATAGTAGGAGTGGAAGAAGACATCAGGCACATGGTGTCTTCTCATGAGAAGAGCTTCCCTCCATCTTTATTTCCTCAGTATCTCAGTCTGACTCTAACGGAGGGTCTGAGCTCAGAGGATGTCTTCACTGTACAGATCTTAAAGCCCACTGAGGCCTTGTGATTCTGGGCTGGATAAATAAAATTGATAAAATAAAAGTTTTGACTCCCTGCTGATACAGTGGAACTGATCTGTATGGAGTTACAGCACTGATAGTTCAGATGGAGTCAGTAGGTCAGCAGCCACTTTGAGCTACATGTCACCTGTCACCATGCTAATGATGTTCAGCAGGTGTTCAGCAGGTGGACTGTAATGTTTTCCATGCCTCCCCTTTTAGTTTAGTGTGTTAGCATGCTAACATTAGCTACTAAGTAGCCCACTGAATGTAAATAAAGCTGAGGCTGATGGGAACATAGTTATTGCAGTTTGTCTTCAAAGGAGGAAGTGATTGTCATCTTTTGTGCGACTCGGCTCATAGATGTTTAGACGTCGCTGTACAGCTGAGACTCTGACCTCATGGTGAGGCCAGAGGAACAGTCAGAGGTCACTCAGGTTCATGGTGTCCATCCTCTGAGAAGCACCAACGTCTGAGCAGACTGTCACACCCATCAATCCGATAACTGCTGAGATGTTCTGATGGAGGGGAGTTATGTGGCTTCTACACAGAGCGGTGCTCTGGCACATATGATCTAATTTTAGGAGGTCTGAGTCATTGGTGGTACGTTGAGTTCTTCATGTGGAGTAAAGTGAAGCTGAAGTCGGCTGTGTCAGTGAGCACAGTGTGTTCCTCTCCATCCCCTCCAGCCTGCTCTGAACTATCACATGCTCGCCCAACCAGACCTCACCAGGCATCATCTGCTATCCTCACTGCCAGACTGCATCATACATGGTGAACCATCGAGCTGTAGGAGAAGTGAGGAGCACCTTGGTAGTGCTGGATGGAATAAGGAGTGTTTTAAAGAGGGCTCCTGACTCTGGAGGGGTTTCATGGTAAGATGGGAGAAATGGGTTCATTTCTTTCCTAATCCATCTCGTCGTGAAAACTCCTTGATGACAAATTTATTCGGCGTGCCTCCGGCCGATAAGAGAGACACACTCAGTTGATTATTAGTTGATTAGGCTTGTTATGAATCATAGGACACACTGTGCACAGAATGCATTTCACCCTCTCTGAATTTAATTAAACCAAACATGGCAGCGATAAGCCCGAAAAGTTCCAGGATGAAATTCTTTTCACATTATCGTCATCATCCTCGGCTGCACGCAGCATTGTGTGGCTGTGCGTTGATGTCAGCAGCGCTGCACAATCCGCTTGATTTGCCCAAACAACATGTAATTGCGTGTCGAGGCTCTTCCACGCGAGCTGAAAGGCCATGAATTCTAAATTTGTGCCCTTTTGTGGCCACAAGATGCTTGAAAGCCTGGGAGCGTTTTGCAGGCAGCCCTGAGGGCACAGGCCTTAATTGAAAGAGACAAGGAGAACAAGGGATAGGTAGCAGAGCAGAGGAGGTTAGAGCACTTCCTCCCCCTCAGCCAATCAAGAGCAGGATAAATGTCAAGCCATGGAAAGGCCAGGCTCAGAAATGAAGATGGCTGTTGACTCTCTGAAAATGTCAGCTAATCTTTGTATCCTTATGAATGAAGCACAAACACACATTCATGATCACGAGCTCAGCCGATGTGCTTCGTAAACTCACGGTGTGTATACTCTGTAAGAACAGGACAGAGTCTGAGACTCTTCTCTCCACCAGAGGAAGGTGAGCTGAAGCTGGTAGACTTGGAGACGACGTGGCTTCTCTCTGCCTCCTGTACACTTTCAGTTAGAGACTGACGTTAGCTTCACTTCACTGCTCCATCACACTCACTGACTGTTTGAGGGAGAATTCAATTCTCATGCTAAAATGCATGAGAATTGAATTCTCCCTCAAACAGTCAATATTTTTCACACAAGTTGGGTCAGATGCTCCCAGGTAGTGAGGAGGGTGAGAATGCAAATAAAACCAGAGTCTATCTGTTAAATCTGGAGCCAGAACTTTACTAGAGCTACTAACGAGTAGATGAATGATAAGATGTTCCCTCCTGGTTACTGTGGAGACACTGCTGGATGGAGGTGGTGACAGCAGGTTAACGTCCTGTGTGTCAGACTGAAGGATCTGCTGGCTGACATGATCTCCCTCCCCCTCAGTTTAACTCAGGGCCATATACAGTTAGAAAGATCAGATTCTGCAGGTTCAATCAACAATCACACAAAGCATCTGGACGTTCAGGAGAGAATAATAATCCAACAGAAGCCGTCTCCTCCTCTTCCCAGACGTCCAGTAGATCCCTCTCAGTAAGATATAAAGTCCAAAGCTCCTGTAATTCAAAGAAAAGCACCATCATCCCTGCATACTCGAGACGCCTGAGATGGATGCCATTCGACTGACATCTCATCTGAGCAGTTTGGAACTCGTCCACCCGCCCGAAGCCTCCAACAGCTACAACAGCAGGTTTATGTATTCCTGAGGGAAGGTGAGTCCAAGTGTGCCAGCCTCTCCACCAGGTGTTCATCACAGGGTGGAGATACGCCGACTTGTGTTTGATACTGAAATGTAGATCACAGTTAGTTCTGTCACTGGTTTGTTCTCATTCAAATCTTGAGGACTGTCACTTTCACTTGAATAAAGGTTTGTTGTTCAAAGGCAACTGATGAAAAAGTTTTCTTCCTGAAGAGTTTCTGACTGTAGAGACTCGTTTCAACAGCTCTCATGGAAACAAAGCCTCCAAACCTCAGCCTCTGTTGTGAGCAGCTGATTCCCCCTCTGAGAGCCACAGATTGAAGTTTAGGATTCTCTAAACCCTCCCCGGCACAAAAAGCAGTTAGACTTAAGTGCTAAACCATGTCTGAGCGAAGATAAGTCTCACCGCCGAGGATCAACAGTCAGGAGCTTTCCTGCAGACGGGACGAGTGTCCATGTGCCGACTGTGGCCTCGTCTTTCTCTAAAGGTTAAACACATCTCAGGTTTGTGGCTGCTGTGTTTACAGCAGAACTTTATCTTCTTATATAACACCTCCTGCTCCCAGTGCTTCAGTTATAAAACTCCACTTTGTACCAGCAGAATATTCTGATATTCAGTGTGATTAAACCCACTGTGTGTTTGAGTCCAGATGAAAACCTTTCTCACTATTTTGATCCAAAGAAATGCTCTGAAACTAGAAGAAAACAAAAGTCTGAGTCCTAACAGGCTTCATCTGCTGTGCTCGCTGCAGCATCAGTAATCCCAAAGCATAACCCGATCCTTCCAGGCCACAGCGTCTGCAGTATGTTCCCGCCTCGGCTCAGCTGCTTTAATGTCTGCCTGCAGGACTGCTGAGAGACGGCGGTGGGTTAACCCGGGGTCAGAGGTCACTCTGTGAGGAGCTGGTGCATCTGTGCCTGTCCCTGGAGCCCCTCCACACCGGCCTGAGAGCTCCTGCTGCTTCCTGCCATCACTGCCTGCTGAAGACAGGAGGACACAGGAGAGACTCCCAGCATGCACTGCTTCAGGGAGGGATGTACTACTTCTGTCTTTATACTCGGGTTTGATGTAACTTTAAAGTGCTGCCTACATTACCCACAATGCAACAGAGTGACATCACTGGAGGCAGTTAATGAGATTACATTCAGCATTCAGCAGAGGTCTGCAGGCTGTTGGCTCACAGTCGAGCGTCATCAGGGGCTCACCTGGATGCTCAGGTGGAGGAGGAGCCATCACCTCGCCATCACCTCACCCTGTGAACTACACATGGTAGCTAGATACGGCTCCTCGCCTCGTGGCTGTGTAGGCATGTTCTGGGACTCGTAATGCAAACCTTGAGCTGTGGCACAAAGGATAAAAGACAGTGAGTGTGAAATGACATGATTCTGTCTTTATAACAGCAAAGAGAGGCCACCTACAGGACACTTCATCATGATCACATCAGAGCTTCTGACTGCTGTTTAACCAGTCCAGACTCATTTATTCTGCTGTAATTAGTGAAATTAAAGAAAATGCTTTTTGAGATGAAAGTCAGATTTGTAATTATAATTGTCTGAATGGCCCAGAGAACTAATTACTCCTGAAACAGTATTCACCAATAATTAGTCTAAGAACCATGTTGTTGAAGACAAATAATCAGCAGCACACCGTCGCCTGATCAGCTCGTCAGTATTTTTCTGTTTCTCCTTTCTGATTTTGAGGCTCTACTTTCAGTTTACAAAGAAGGTTTAAAACAGTGTGGTAGTTTAATCTTGTTCTTTGTGTATGAATAATGAATAAAGCCCTCCTCAAGGTCTAATAGAAGATGTGTCTGTGTGTTTGCCTCGTGAACAGATGGAGGTTTGGTGATGAGGTGAAACAATCAGCAGTGAACAACGAGGCAGCACAGGTTCAGAATACCATCACACCTCCTCGAGTCTTCAGTTTGTAGTTACAAAGCAGTGCTGTTCACCAGTAACAGCCCTGATCTCAACATCTGGCTGGAGCTGGAGAAGAGTTGCCACCCACTGGTGCAAACGGCTCCTGTTTGTTTCGAGGAGGGAAGCTTTTCTGCAGCGGTTTGAGGAGAGGAGGCAGAATATTTAGTTGAAGACGGAGCTGTAGAAGAAACTGTAATCTTGTAATGAAACTGTGCTTTCGGTGTCTGGTGAAGTCCGGACGGTTGGGCACTAAAATACAATTTAAAAACAGAAAGTCCTGTGCGGTACGAGCCGGGTCGTCCCTCACAGATCACAGCAGCTCAGCCGTCTCTGCAGTGATGGTTCCCGGGCCAGACTGGGGACAGCCGTATTGATTCTGTGCCCCTCTTCAATCCATTATCAGGCCTCTTTCAGGACAGCCGGGAAGCCTGTGGTTATCTCATTTCTCATCTTATAAGCAGGGTGGAAAACAGCCACCCAACCTAGCAATTATAACGGGGCGGCCTCTGGATCAGTGTTCTCCCTCATGACACTCTCAGCAACACAATCACACAGATACATCCATTCACACACACACACAGACACACACACAGACACACACACAGGCAGATCTACTGTAGGAGCTGCTGTAGTCTGATCATGTTGATCTGAAAGCAACGCAGTGAGACTGTTACAGTCCTGAAGTGGTCCTAATAGTCTTAATGACACTGCTGGGCTGATAATTGCTCCATAATGACTTTCCCTGGCTCTTTCTGTGGTTTTACTTTCTCGACAAGACACTTTTCATAGCTCCAGTATTTTCCTGAAGGGTGCAACCAAACCAAAAATCAAAGTGTCTGAGTCCTAATTGTAGCCTGGGTGCTGGTCCGTCTCAGAAAATCTGCTTTATTTATTTTCAGCTGCTTTATTGTTGAGAGAAAATCTATAAAGAAAAAAATAGTCTGTCAGTTAGAGGAAGGCTTCAGCGTTTTGGGAAACATGTGTTTACTTTCTTTCCAGAAGTAAATAAGAAGATTGACAGGCTGCCAATCATGTTGGAGCATTAAACGCACAGTATGTAATTTGTGTCTGTTGAGGCCTTTCAATCAAAACAGTGAACACAAAAAAAATAACTATGAAGAAAATCTGTCTGACGTGACTCAGGCAGAAATCTGATGAGATATATGATGTGTTGAACTTTTATTTACGTTACAGCTACAGGACCCAGTTAGCTACAGGACCAAGTTAGCTACAGATCCCAGTTAGCTACAGGACCCAGTTAGCTACAGGACCCAGTTAGCTACAGGACCCAGTTAGCTACAGGACCAAGTTAGCTACAGGACCCAGTTAGCTACAGGACCCAGTTAGCTACAGGACCCAGTTAGCTACAGGACCCAGTTAGCTACAGAACCAAGTTAGCTACAGGACCCAGTTAGCTACAGGACCCAGTTAGCTACAGGACCCAGTTAGCTACAGGACCCAGTTAGCTACAGGACCCAGTTAGCTACAGGACCCAGTTAGCTACAGGACCCAGTTAGCTACAGGACCCAGTTAGCTACAGGACCCAGTTAGCTACAGGACCCAGTTAGCTACAGGACCCAGTTAGCTACAGGACCAAGTTAGCTACAGGACCCAGTTAGCTACAAGACCCAGTTAGCTACAGGACCCAGTTAGCTACAGGACCCAGTTAGCTACAGGACCCAGTTAGCTACAGGACCCAGTTAGCTACAGGACCAAGTTAGCTACAGGAACCCAGATGATAAACGTTACCTACAGACCCAGTTAGCTACATGACCCAGTTAGCTACAGTGACCAAGCATTAGCTACATGAACCCAGTTAGCTACAGGACCCAGTTAGCTACAGGACCCAGTTAGGCTATCAGGACCTAGCTTAGCTACAGATTACCAGCTAGCTACAGGGACCCAGTTAGCTACAGGACCCAGTTAGCTACAGGACCCAGTTAACTACAGGACCCAGTTAGCTACAGGAACCCAGTTAGCTACATGACCCAGTTAGCTACAGCGACCATGTTTAGCACCAGCAGCCACCATGTTAGCTACAGGATCCCATGTGTAGCTACAAAACATTCCAAAGTAGTTTCAGTTCACTATGAGTTTGTTTCAAAACATTTGGTAAGTACACAACTCAACAAATATATCTACAACAAGGTGTTGAATCTGTCGTACTTTCAGATAATGTTGCATATCATACATTTAAGTATGACGTTGGAGCCATGAGGCTATTAGCTTAGCTTAGCTTCAGCAACTGTGAAACAGGGAATCTACACTGTGTTGCACAGCAGGCTACGTGTTGCACAGCTAGCAAGGATGCTGCCGCTGCACAGAAGCTACCTATGGGTGGATGGAACAGCTGCTGCTCATCAAGATTTACTTACAACATACAAATTGTCATTTTTGCACATGTAGTCATGTATGAATTAAACAATTAATGTGCTTTAGGCTAGTTTTCCCCTTGCTTCCTGTCTTTATGCTAAGCTAAGCTAGCCCTGTGCTGGCTCTAGCTTAATATCCACATTGAAATGAGAGTGGCATTGATCCAACTCTGGAGAAAAGCAAATAGTTCACTCTGTTCACAAAGACTTATTCACATATTGACACAGTCAGCCATGTGTTTAGTTTATAAGCTTTGCAGCGGTGCCATAAAAAATGTTATAAGTTGTGAATCCACGAGGCTGCAACACAACAATCGACAGCGGAGTCCAGGGACGCTCATTACAGTTTCATTTAATAAGACACATTTACTGTATCTGTCATCGATCAGCTGCTCTGTGAGTCTGCAGTGAACGGTAATCGATGTGGAATATGACTGTGGTTTGTGTCTCCTCTCTCACACTCGCACCACGTCGATATGCTCGCTGTAAGTGAGCATCCATTATCTGTTACCATCATGACATGTCAATGTCTCTTTGTGGGACCGTGCATCAAAATATATTTGTCACAATTATCCATGAGAGCGTTCATTACCCAGCGTTAGGTGCTGTGTCGCTGCGCAGCTCCATCATCAGATGACTGTTCGAGGTGGCCTGCTGTGACGACTCCCACTCGTCCTCTCCTGAAGAGAAAGGGGAGAGATAAGAGTGGCTTTTAAAACACTGCTGTTTGAATAAATTGTCATTTAAACAAAGGCAGCGCTGAGGTCCCAGTGCATCATGCTAGCAGTCAAACAATGGCCCATAATTGTGTGACAGAAATGATGGTTTACACTGTTACTGTGTCTTCTGCTGCTTTCCTGCATTTACGTTTTCCCTGAGGTGTAATGTGAGCTGTGTAAATGACTGCCTGCTCCAGTAAAATGCCTCATTGAAAGTCCAATTCGTAGAATTTACAAAGAGCTATTGTCAGAAACAGTAAACAACATTCACAGTTATATTTTCAGCCGTGTATGATCACCTGAAAATAAGAACTGTAGTGTTTGTGTTACATTAGAATGAGCCTTTTACATAAAGGAGGTGAAGGAGGGTCCTTGTGACCTTTCTAATGGCCACCGGAGGGTCTCCTTTAAGCGTGGAATAACAGACTAAGGGAGGGGTATTCAGTTGGTCACAAATTGCAATCTCACTGCTTGATAACACTAAACCATCAAACCAATCACCAATGAATGTTGGATGTGAATTTCTGCAAACCACAGATTTGCTTTTAGCTCGTGACAGCTCTGCTTATGGTTTGGTCAGGTGTCGGCACAAACCCACGTCAGTTAGGAAAGTATGTTTTGGCTTTAAACAAACCTGCTTTGGTCTTCACAAACATGGCAGGAGGTAACACCTGGCTCTGTCACTAAAAACACAGCGGAGGCTGCCCAACTTCCTGTCCAAAGGAAATGTTTGTTGTTGCTGCAACATGACTGAAAAATGATCCAGGTTCTGCTGTCATACTCACAAGTGCTGAAACACAGTCTTGAACTGTGGTCACTTGCTTGGCAGCCCGTCTTAAATCCACCTCCATCCTCTGCAGCTCTGCACCTGACAGTCAGGTCAGAATCATGTAGTGTGTTGTAGCACAGACCACCTAGAACCGGGCCAAGTCCGGACCAGGACCAGAGTGTACTGAGACCGAGGGGGACTGAGTGAATTCAGTCTGCCCATAGAAGCCATAGTTAAGTTCTGTACAGTATATATCAGATATTACAGTGACGTCGCTGCAGTTCAATAAATGTTCTCTGTAGACAAAGTAATAATGAGCTTGATTCAGAGGCGAGACTGAGACCTTCAAACCCGTCAGTCAGTCTGGTACGGAGGCCTGACGCCTACACACTGAATATCAGACTTGTGTTTGTGGATGCTTGATTAAGTTGTGTTAAAGGATGAAAGATAATAAAGGATAAATATTTTTCTAATGAAGCATCCTGATGCGACCGCGTGCCTTCACTGCAGGACTGAACAAACCCACCCAGGCTGATCAGTGACTCTTTGAATAGTCCAGGACGTGAATGTCTCTGTGGTCAACACAGCGTCCAGGACCGTGCTAGCATGTTCTCTGAACGTCCTCACCTGTGCATGTTCTCTGAACGTCCTCACCTGTGCGTGTTCTCTGAACGTCCTCACCTGTGCGTGTTCTCTGAGCGTCCTCACCTGTGCGTGTTCTCTGAACGTCCTCACCTGTGCATGCTCTCTGAACGTCCTCACCTGTGCATGTTCTCTGAACGTCCTCACCTGTGAATGTTCTCTGAACGTCCTCACCTGTGCATGCTCTCTGAGCGTCCTCACCTGTGCGTGTTCTCTGAACGTCCTCACCTGCGCGTGTTCTCTGAACGTCCTCACCTGTGCATGTTCTCTGAACGTCCTCACCTGTGCGTGTTCTCTGAGCGTCCTCACCTGTGCGTGTCCTCTGAACGTCCTCACCTGTGCATGTTCTCTGAACGTCCTCACCTGTGCATGTTCTCTGAACGTCCTCACCTGTGCATGTTCTCTGAACGTCCTCACCTGTGCATGTTCTCTGAGCGTCCTCACCTGTGCGTGTCCTCTGAACGTCCTCACCTGTGCATGTTCTCTGAACGTCCTCAGGTGTGTTCTGATTCTGCTGAGAGAGAATCTGTGTCCTCCTGTGAGCTCTGAGCAGCAGCTGACACATGCAGACTTGTGGAGGGAGTCAGATGATAGAACCAAAGACTGCTGACTCTGAAGAAGGACAGCTGAGACTGATGGACATCTGCTGCTGGAGAACACAGAGTAGGAAGCAGTGAACCTGTAGGAGTTAAAGCTGCTGATGCTGATTTCACCCCCATGTTGCTCATGTTTTATGTCAGCTGCAGTCTGTTCAGTTATCCTTGTGAACGAGAACATCTCTGTGTCTGATATAATACAGGTGAAGCCTCAGTCTCTTCTCCGTCGTCCTTCAGTGGATTACAGAAATAGAAGGAGAGTCACAGTGAATCAGAGCCCAGGATAACAAAATGGCTTCACCTTGAGCGTCAATAGAATTCTTGATATTTTTGCAATATCGCCTTAAAATAGTCTTTTCAGTGTCAAGGAGAAGCCGTTCAGCTCCTCCTGCTCAGCGCTGACGTCTGTGTTTGGTAACCAGTGTTCTGACATCAGCTTCTGGAACTTTACAACACCACGCGTGGGATGAAAACAAGATAATCAACTTATTATCACAAGAAAGCAAAAGATTGTTTCTCCTCAGAACTTCTGCTGAGACCCAGCAGACAATAGGTCTGTTACAGTAGTTAGCTGTAATGTGGACGCCTTCATATCAACCCACTGCAGCACTTTTACAACAAAGCAAAAGTCCACTCAGAGCAGTGTGTGTTCGTCACGTCCACTCTATGAATCTTTATAAAGTTGTTTTCTCGTGATAAATGATCTTGTTATCTCATAATTAAAGACCTTTTGTTTCCTCGAGATAACAATCAAACTCCCCTTTATCACCACAAACAACATAATCACCTCGTCATCTCAGGATAACGCTCTGAAGGCACGTCTGCTCCTGTTTTCCACAGTTCACACCAACATTTATTATTTCTATATCAAACTTCATTTACAGGAGTAATGTCTGACTGCATCGTCTTTGAGGTTTCTCATGACGCCGCAGTCATTCATGATTAACCATTACCTACAAATGAACTCTACACTAACTATGAAGCCAGAGCACGTAGACCATTAGCTTAGCCTAGCATGAAGACAGGAAACAGAGCGGCACAGCTGGCCACTCTGTCTGAGGTAAAAACAAATAAACCTACGAGCACCAACGAATACACCATGTCTAGTCTGTTCAATCAGCACAAAAACTGAAGGTGAAAATGTCAAATTTTGGTTTTGCACAAAGCTTACTATTTATGCTAAGCTATGCTAACAGGCTGCTTGTTGTAGCTTTGTTTGTCCACTGAAGACATCCGAGTGTGGTATCAATCTTCTCGTCTGACTCTTGGCAAGAAAGCAAACACTTTTATTTTCCCAGAAATGGTGAGCTATTCTTTTAAATATAGAGATCAACTTTGCACGTCTTGAAAGAGTACAGTAACAGGAATGTTGAAAAGGTCCAGCGCTGCCCAGGAGCCAGAGACATCAGCCTATAGAGAACAGGAGTGCAGAGATGTGAACCTGTCCCACATTTCAACAGACAATAGTGCCTGAAGAGGACACAGTTAAAGCTCCTCCTGGATTAGAAGCATCATCATCACATTGTCAGATTTGTACAACACAGTATCTGCACACCAGTCGAGTCACAGGTGAGATCATCTCGACAGTATTCTGCTGAGCAATGCTTAGACTACACGTCTGAAACCTCGGGACTCATCTCTGAAACATAAAGTCTGGTGTGTCGAGAGCCTCATTAGATTCTTAATGAGCTAATCAGAGGCCATGTTTCTGCTGTGCACAGATGTTTTCCCCTTCAGCTACTGAAAAACACAGAGGAGAGGCTGAAGCTCCTGCTGGAGCTCTGAATGTTGAGATTATATAGATATCATTCAGACAGCCAGGCGGGTAATAGTGTGTTTTCCTGGGCAGGTCACACTGGGTCACACTGGGTCAGACTGGGTCAGAATGGGTCGGACATGACGCAGCACACTGCCGAGCCCTCTGCTCTGGTCCGGTTCCTCATTTCAGGATGTCAGGGTCTGACTTCAGGGGGCTCTAAGTGCTACAGGCCCTTTTTACTGTGGCACAAAATGCATTAGGTGTCACTTATAATGTGATGAAGGAGATATCATGGCACAGAAGCATCTCCACCCTCCCATACAGTGGGTGGTGTTATGTGCCTTTAAAGGAGGGAAAAGTCCACAAGTGTAAAACAAAACAGAGAGAGAGAGCTGTGGAGGATCCTCAGGACTGCAGAGACTACAGGAGAGGAACTTCTTTAGATTGAAAAATGTAAAATCATCGGCAGGTAATTAATAATATAAAGGTATTGGGTGAAAGAAATCCATAGCGTGCATCCCCAGTAATATACAGTATCCAGGTAAACTATAAAAGGACACCTACGTAGTCGTCCAGTGGCAGACTGAAGATATTTAAAATACAAAGAGCACCAGATACCTGCTGCTGGGCACTTCATCATGTTGTATCTGCCACAGGGGCATTGGAGGGGGAACTCTGAGGGGTTTAACATGGAGGTGCCCTTCCTGAGAGGGCTCCTGAAACATCTCTGACCTTGAGTTGTAGACTGGAGGCTGCACAAACAAGAATGATCACAATAGATCAGAAAACCAGAGGATGACACTTCAGCTGCTGGTTCGACTGTTTAACTGCTCATTTCTGTCTCAAAACAGCCGACATGCCTGGAATTTATTCTAATGACAGGAAGCAACTGAAATGAATCCAACATCCTGAGAAATGGCAATCAGCACACAATAAACACCTTCCTGAGCCATGAGAAGATCATGTGTGTCGTGCTGTCATTAGATCTCTGCAGCTGCTGTCAGTCAACATTCACACAGCAGGAGAGTTAAAACCAGCTAACGTTACAGGATAGAACAGTAAAACACTGCGTCCATCCTCCTCCGTCCTCTGCAGCAGCAGCATCATCCTCATTGTGTCCAAACAGAGGACTAATGGAAATCAATAGATGGCGTAGACGAGACAAAGGTGGAAAAAAAACAAGCAACAGCTAAAGACGTGCTTCAGCGGCGAGGTAATGATGTCACTAAGTGGACTGTTGTTCTCGGAGCCACTCGACACAGTTTGTTGTTTTTCCCTCTCGGTGTCGTCGGCAGATGAGCGTGAACATGTCGAGCTGAAGTGTTTGTGTCTCAGCGTCGTTAACTGCTCACAGATAAAGCAGCGTCTCCATTTGGTGCATTATGTAACTCACAGCCGAACGAGGCCGACCACAGCTCAGCCGGCGATCGCAGGAGGGGAGGAGGTCAGCAACCGTGCAGGAATAACACTTTATTACACGTAGTAGTAAAAGGCAGCAGCTGTCGGACCATTTCACAGGACTTCTGGCAGGGATATGATTTTAACGGCTTGAATGCGTTACTCGCCTGAGCTGAGACGGTCCAATCGATATTTGGCACCACGATCATCAGGCTGCAAGCGAGTGAATCAGAAGTACAGATTAGAAGCAGCCCGGAGCATCGTCATAGATAATGAGGGACTGAGACATGACAGATCCAATTTGTTGGATGGAGCCCTTAACGTTGTGTTGTTATCTGGGCAGAGACGGAACATTTAGCCCGCGGAACATCTTCCCCAACACAGCTACACTCTCCTTTCTGACCATTTCACTTTCTGAGAACACTGAGATGGTTTGAAGAAGTGTGGACATGAGGAGGGACGATGTCTTCAGTGAGCTGCACCTTTATCATTCACCCTTTCATCGAGTCACAGGTGGGAAGTAACAGAGACTTTCTTACTGTACTTGAGCATCACTTCCTACGTTTCAGAGCCTGTACTTAAGAGTTTTTACACAGCTATCTATATTTCTACTCAATAAAGAATGTGTGTACCTTTTCCACCTCTGCATTTTAGCTAAACCATCCTGTCATATGTAGAAATTGTGGGGAGGCCATGACCCTCCCATCCTCAGAAATGATGTGACGACGTAAAAGACGTAAGGAGATGGACAACAGACAGAGAGGGAGACTCGAAGGCACAGCGACATGAAGGAAGGTGAATCAGGTGAGGCTGCGACAACCTCAGAGCAGATTGTGACACACAACATCACTGTAAACACAACTAGGTCATTATAAAACACAGTGCTTGTAGCTTTCCTTCAGATCACTGTGATCAAGTCATTAGTTTGGGGTCAAGTCTATAATTGTACCTGTACTTTAGTATGCATTACTTTTAAAACCACATTTGACTCCTATTTGAATGAACGTATCTAAACCTTCAGTAAACAACAGATATCTGATCACAAACCAGCCAGTGAAAACAGCTGACATCAGATTTTTGCTCTTCATCCAGTGAAAATGGAACAAAGTAAGTGTTGAACAGATGTGAGGAGCTCCTGAACACTCAGTCGATGAACATACAGTGTTCAGAGAGCTAATGTACCGTCGCTGATGCTCGGTGGAAGGTGTGTATTCTCAGTCTGAGCCGGAGTTCATGCTGAGATCATGATGCTGTTTGTATGCTGAGCTGTCTTTAAACCACGCTGAACGCCTGGAATATCTGAGTCTTATCAAGCCAGAGTGTAATCAGCACATTATAAAAGGCAGTTAGCAGCGTTAATGCACGAGTGAGAGGAAACTCAAAGTCCTGAAGAGAATGAAACAAACCAGGATCAAGGCGTTTCCCCCTGAATGCCTCGTGGGCAACGACTGCATCAGACCCTTTGTGTGTTTGTGTGAGACATTAAGGGCTCGTAATTGAGTTGGGCTGAACGAGGCCAATGACCAGGAACCAATGACCAGAGCAAAAAAGGTCAGCGGCTGGAGTTTATTGGGTTGCCGTTCTGAAATGCTACTGAACCCTGCAGGCTTCGACCATTTGCAACAAATCACTTCCGACAGATAAACCGATCAGCTGCTATTTGTGGAAGCATAACATTTACTTAGAAGCCGAGAGGTTGTAGGTTCAAGCACCAGTGTGCCGGTCCAGAGAGCGCCGCCCGACACTCGGCGAGGACTCAACACCTGTGACGTAGCTCGCTCCACATCTGAAAACAGCTGCTTCATAACTGGGTTCATGAGCCGGTGTGACCTCTGAGAACTACATGGAGATCAACATCAGCCTGCTGCTCCGACTCTCAGCGTCTCAAGGACACTCATCCTCCCAACACTGACTCCAGCGTCCTCTGTGCTCGGACGCCACCTGAGGAACACGTGGCGCTCTAATCTCATTTATCGCCGTGCGCGCCACAGAATGAGAATTGATTGGAACAAGAGGAAATGAGTGACACGAATGACAATATCATGTAGTGAGAGAGGACAATTAGCAGATCGATAGTCACCGGGAAAATAATGTTGTTCTGTTCGTCCCAACGGTCAAATTAATGATTTTGTGATAACATGTTGGAAAAAATTAGATTAACCTTCAGTGGCAATATGGCACAGCAGGCAGAGGTGGAACGCTGGTGTTGTAATTATCACGCCGCTGGTCGGGACACTTTCAAAATAAAACACCCTGCGCAGACTCGGGATAGTTTGTGAAGAACCAGTCTAAACGCTGATGGTGGCGTTCGTCTATAGCAGTCACACTGTGCAATCAACATTTATGATACGTTAAAGAGAAACCTGCCTGGAGGCGACCGTAGAGTTGTGTTTGTGTCCTGTGAGCTCTGGTTTGGTCTCCACCAGCTCCTATTCACCAGCCGGTCGCTGCCTGTGGGCTGGTTTGTGCTGGCCGAGTGGTGCTCAGTGCTTCCTGATACAAGCTAGAGACTGCGAGACAGCAGGGTCAAAGGTCATCATGGTCATCAGACATCACAATCTGAAACAGCAGTTATGTGTCTGATGTTCCTTTTTGGCAGAAAGTTCCTGTCCTGCGTGAAAACAATCCTTCTTCACAGGTCCTGCATAATTAACACAGTTTAGTCTTTACTCCAATAAAGTCCTGAGAGGAGAAGTGAGATCAGTGATGAAGTACCACAACAGCAGAGGAGGAAAAATGACCTGCATGAATAATGAAACAGATTGAGTTGTTTGAATTTGTTTTCTGACAAGTAAGTACGAGAGCGACAAAGGGAAGCAGACAGTTTGATTTGCAAGTACCAATTACTTATTCAGTAGATGTTATTTTCTTGGAGGCGAGGAGGAGATTTCAGATAATTGGACCAGTACAAAGAGAAGAACTGAATGGCCCGTGGTCTTTGTGCACCCGTCTGCAGCCTTTGTTGTCTGAACCCAGTGCACACAGATCTGAGGAGGCGGTGTGGTTACATATGCCTGGAAACAACACTCCCAAATACAGTGACAGGGTGGAAGAACTCCAGGCTTCAAGGCAAACAATCAGAGGACTGTCGCAAGTCAGCGAGTCCAGGGAAGGCCAGAGTTTCAAGTCAGTCTCAAGGTGGAAATACTGATTCTTTGTGTACTGATGACCCAGGAATGAGACTCAACAATCAACTGTCTTCCTCCAGAATCACCTTCCCTACCTTTAGGTCAAATCTCAGGTCACCTGAGGTCCCAAGTCCTGTCAGAGCTAGTCTCGACTCAGGTCTAAATACTTGCCAAAATGAGTCATAAGTCGAGTCTCAAGGCTAAAGCAAACCTCAAGCAAGCCTCAAGTCAAGTCAGTTTTGTCAATAAAGGTCTTAAGATATCAAGAACTGAAAGAAAGTCTTGAGTCTCAGGACTGGCCAAAGCCAGTCTCAAGTCCTTGAGGGCAAAACCAAATCTAACTACCAGTAACATGCCATTTGACTTGTCCAGGTCTCGTCATGTCTGGGCGTAATATTTAATGTCACATGTGCTCGTACTCAGCCGGCCTGCTGCTGTGTTTTGTTCTGTGATCTCACCAGATCAAGACTCTCTGCCGTCAGCAGGATGTCAAGTCTCAGGTAAGTTAAACGTTACTGAAGCCTGAGGGACAGACGGTGGTCCTGAAATAGACCTGTGGTGTGTCCACTGTCGACGGGCACAGTGGAAGTTTAATGTTGGTTCAAATGAAAAAGAACTGAGAGAATGCAAAGCTGCTGAGGATCCTGCCTGTGTCTCACTAACACCAAGTGATCAGTATTTGACCACAGACGAGCCGAATGCTTAAATTCTCGTCTCTCTGCAGCTAAACTGAACGAGTAAATGAGTTTCCAGGAAACACTAAGCTGCCCTGTGTGGTTCTGTTCCAGGTCAGTGAGGTTAATATCCACAGCGTGAGTGATTGTGGGAGAAGCCAACTGGAACCAGGGCGCTCTGAAGCTGGCAGACAGCACCGCCATCTTGAATATGTGGAACAGGAACAGTGGTCCTATTAATAGAACCTCTGTGTGAGAGCTGTTCATTTGGACCTTTAAACAGACTAATCTGTAGCACGCTGTGAAAATAACGTGTCTTCCAGAAGCTCTCACACAGCCCAGAACCACTCTGCCAAGATGTTCTGACTGCAGATACAGACGGACTCTCTGCCGAGCCGCCGGTCCTCTGACACCGTCCACGGCTCTGCAGCTGAGTCACCGGTACTGGAAGCAAACCTCCATCCATCACAGCAATATTAGAACATTACTGTCAATCAATATCAGCCACTCTAAGCCTGACAGAGTAAATATTTGTGTTCTGTTCTGACCTGGACCTCCTGTGGACCTCTGAGGGACAGAACCAGTCTGTGGTGAGGTAAAGGTTGTGTCCATTCATCTCCTGTAGGTCTGCACTTACTCCAGCGTCCGACTCCAGACACCACGGCATGAGATCAGTCCACTGCATGACACAGTTAACATCCAGTCATGCTCTGTGGCAGGTTTAGATTAATGAGCAGGCCCAGTTGGTTCTGATTCTGTACCAAGCTGGACAAAATAAAAGACATAAGTGACTGATCGACCGGCTCAACAACTGAACTTATACATTTAGATTGAAACAGCGTAAAGAGAAGATTGAGGTACATACCTGAGCTCTGGACTCCTGAGGGGATCCAGTGAGGAGATCCAGTGAGGGATCCAGTGAGGGATCCAGTGAGGGGATCCAGTGAGGTGATCCAGTGAGGGGATCCAGTGACAGGATCCAGTGAGGGGATCCAGTGGATCTGCTGTGGGCGGCACTTTGCTGCAGGACGGTTTGGGTCGGTCCACTTGTCCCAGAAGAGAGAAGGTCCCTGAGAATCAGTTGAAAGTTGTGATCACCTTAATGATTAGAAACATCTGAAACACAACTGCTGGAATAAATGTTCTTTAGGTCCGACTTTGACGACCCTGTTCTGATGATCTGGTTCCGTTCAGGCACATTAACTACCTGAGCAGAGTTAAGAACAATCATGTGTTGGCTTTAAATACCTGCTGAGTTCAATGAAACCTGTCTGGAGGGACGTCCTGGGGTCTTGTTAAACGCAGTCTGGAACGGTGGTCACTGGCCTGGTAGCCTTTTCTCCTATGAGTCCACCACCCTCTCCACCCTCTCCACCTCCTCCACCCCCTCCACCCTCCACATCCTGATATGAGAATCACAATCTAGGACAGACAGTCTAGACAGCGCTGTCTCTTCTATCATCATCACAGGGAATATATTCTGGACCTCCGTCCGTCCAGCAGACGTGCAGAATGGATGCTTGGGTGTGTTGAAGCTGCTCCGTCAGCATGTGGAGGCCCAACACCTCACCACCACCCTGTGATGGTTCTTCCTTTAATGTGTCACTCAGCCATCTTTAGACCAATCACAGTGAAATCGTGCTGCTGAATGAACACAAACTCGTCAGTAGTAGGGATGCTTTATATAATATGGTACCAAACTGGTTTACAGCTGTACGTGGGGGGAAGATCCCACATACCACCTACAGAACCTCTAGAACAGCTGAACACACACATCAAACAGTCGTTAATAATTTACAGGAGACAAACAGAGCCTCATGGGAAAAACTCTTTCAATAATATCTTCACTGTACATACATTACGCCTTCACATGGAGATTTAATGACAATCCACATCAGCTAAACAGAAAGGAAATGTATTTACAGATATGAAAATAGAGTATGAGACACAAACAATCCTGAATATATCCACTAAAACAGCTCCAGGAAACAAATATCAAATTATTATTCCCACTGTTGTGGTTTCAGTAAAAACGCCTGTGATCACAACCACATCAGTGAGGTCATACAAAAACTTCAATACTTCATTTTGAAAAACAAATCACTGCCACATAGTCAACTCTGGGATATATATATATATATATATATATATATATATATATATAGTTCCTGCTCCAGGATAATCCAGTGATTCATCCTGTTGATGCACAAAAACAACTGCAGAGATGAGATTCTGTTCCTTTTGATAAACACTGATGGATTAGCTACACTAGATTATGTATACATATATATATGAAATATTGTACAGAAACATCTATTTCTACAGTTATTACTTAGACAAACATGAATCTTGTCTTCATTTTAAATCCGCAGCGTTCTGAGTAAGACTGGATGGAAACATGAATACAGTAACGGTGAGTGTGGAGTTCCTGATGTGGTCGTCACAGAGGGAGGAACTGAGGGTGAACTCCTCATGAGACTCAACATCTCCCCTGCCTCCCTCCGTCACCCCAACGAGGACAGAAGCAGCACAGAGCATGTTATCAGGGCCGAGCGGGCCGAGCTGTGAAATGCCTGGGCCCGGGGGGCGCTGGGACCAGTGACTCAGCTCAGGACTGGCACATCTTCCTCCACGTCCGCCTCAGGCTGCAGCGCTGACATAATGCCATTTAATGAGAGCGAGAGTGAAATGCTCCTCCTGATCCTGTGCCAAACTGTTCTGAGGAGGCTCCACCTTCACGCTGATGTGAGGTGACAGAGGCGAGTCTGAATGGGAGAAGAAATGGACACTGGGCAGACGACCGTGTGGAGCAACTTTGAAAAAGAAATCTGTATTCAAAAGATGGAAGAGGAGAGAGAAGGAATCCCAGTGAAAACCTCAGAGGAGCTTTTGAAACAAACCCTCAGAGACATCTGTCTACTTTACAGTTTGATGAAGATGCTGGTCTTCCTGCTGAGGTCAACAGTTCAGTGATGAAGGAGTCAGTGTGGCGTCCCCTTTCTCCTCAGATCCAGGGTGTGCAGGCCCTCCTGCCGGCCCAGAGCGTGCTGCGTGCCCACCTTGTGGGCCGTCTCCGTGGCCGTGATGTCGATCTGGGCGTACTTAGTGGAGCTCTTCCCTGTCCAGACACAAAACAGACTGTTTTAACCTGAAGAAAGCTGTCAAAGAAACTCCACACTTTATATTCTGGCTTGCAATGACAAGCTAGCTGCTTTTTGTAGCAAATTAGCAGCCACTTAGCTTAGTTTAGCTTAGCATAAAGAATGAACACACAGGGAAACCGCTAACATGGCTCTGTCCAAATGTAACAGATCTACAGACACCTCAGAAGTTCAGTGTCGTGTGTGTAATCTGCACTTAAAGTGAAAATGTCTCTATGACTGGTTACATCCTCAAGTATTTCCTGATGTCGTGGTTTCCTGGATACAGCTACTCATTCTTACACTGCAGTTTGTGCACATTGTGCTTTAAAGAGACAGGAGCTGAAACACTGGACAGTATAAACGTATAAGTAATGAAGCATGTAAACCGGTTCTCTGAGTACCCCAAAATCAAACTATGAACCTGAAAATGAGCTTGTCTCCTTTAATGCTTAGTGAACCTGCTGGCTGCTGGTGCTAGCTTCTTATCTATCACACAGACACAACTGTGGTATTGATCACCTCGTACAAGTGAATTATCGAAATGTTTAACTATCGATGCTCAGTTACTTGTTTCTAGTTATTTTCTGTCTTCTCAGATGTGAATGTTTGCTGGTTCTCTATGAAAGTAAGCTGAATATGTTTAGTTTGGGTCGACTGGTTGACCAGTAGAGACGTCTGAAGACGACACCTTGGACTCTGGGACCTTGTAACGAGCACTTTCATCTGTCTGACACTGTCTGGACAAAAGAACAATCATTAACTGAAGCACATTAGTAGATTTTAAGATGAAGGACTTTCTTGTTGTAGGCACCTACATAGGCTGACTTATAAATAAAAACCCTGGAACCATGAGGACTACAGAGAGCCCAGAGTGAGGCGATCCCTGCCCTCGCTGCCAACACGATGCTTTAGGTACGCGCCTGAGCAAAGAATATGCAAATGACTGGGCTGAAGCCGTTAAAATTCCCCTCATGCACCGTCTTCCATATGCACGTCACTGGCGTCGCATCATACGAGCCCTTCCTCGTGTGAAAATCAAATGGGCATGAAGTCCAGATTGGATCACGGAGGCATGATGAGCCTGCAGCCTCCTGCTGCAGCTATATGTCTTCAAGTCAAGGAAATCAAACCTTAACATCACAGCAGCAGTCCCAGGAGCAGGGTCCTATCTGAGCCGTGAATTCACAGCTGGGATCTGAACGCCCTGTGACCCCCTTCAGAGCGAGATGGGCCACCCTCCTCCCAGGTGACAGATTAATGAGGCTGCATGCCGGGATTTAAACTGTAGTGCTGACATCAGACATTAACCTCTCTCGTGTCAGAGCCCGAGCGGTCCTCGCTTTCCTCAGGGCAGCGACGCTAATAGCCGACTTGTCTGTCAATTACAGCTCGCTGCTGCGTCTCTGATTACAAGGACGCAGCTGTCTTTAGTCAGACGGGAGGAAATCGGCTCAATGGTTTCGGAGCGATTCCTGTAACTCCGACAGAGTAAAATAGAATTACAGAACAATCATGTGTGGAGGGCGAGTGGTATTGATATCCCGTTTTATTTCATGTTGACTCTTTCATATCTGTCTGCCAGGTTTCAACAGAAAAGGCTTTTCCACAGTAACAAGTCCTGGTGCTGTGCACGGTGCTGATGGAGACGTGAACATGAGGACAGGACTGAGTCATCTCACCTTCATCCTGATCCTTCTGGATCGGAGTGAAAAAATCTGCTTACATCTAAAGATCGTCAGACATTTTAAAGACTTTCTAATTGAGATATGAACAAGCATTAAAAGGAATTCCTGATCTTTAGTTCATGTACAGCCTGTGTAACTGGGCAGAGTTATACTATGCTCAGATTCATACAGTGGAACAGAGCATCACGATCTCTTCAGTAACAGAGTCTGATAGTAGTACAGGACTATTGTGTGCCTTCATCAAGGTCAGCCACAGATCTAACTGCTGGATAAACACCATGAATCGATGTGTCTGACGTTCCTTTCTCTCTTTCACTGTACTGTTCAGCTGTAGTCGGTTCGTGTTTGTTACCTGCCGGCAGCGTGACGACAGAGAACTGAGATAAACCTCTCTGAAGGCTCCCTGAGGAGGTGATGACCACCAGTCACACTGTGAGTGAGAGCAGTACACCTGACATACTGTCTCACTGCTACACTGACCAACAGGTGGCGGTGTGTGATCGAGGTGCCATCAGAGGCAGTGAAGAAGAACGATGTGTTCAACAGGACTGTGAGAGCTCAGCTACGTACAGAAACACCTCAGAGCTAACGGCAGCTATCTGTCTGATAGCTGTGGTCAGCTGAGTCATCCACAGTCACTGGATCAGAACCAGCTCTACGTAGTCCACCAGCCTTCCAGTGACCCTGTCTGAGACCTGAGACCTTCAGTGGTGGATCTTGAGGTGACAGCTTCTCTGAGGCCTGGTGTTGCAGCAGTTTGACACCCTGATGGTTTAACATGGCTGCTGTCTGAACACGTGTCAGACGCAGCGACATGAAACAATCACAGGCCGTGTTTTCTACCACGTTAGAAAAGGTCGACAGAAATGACAGTTTGTCTTTGTTAATGAATGTTTGTGAAAGGTTAGGAGTCACATGACTGATGATGACAGTCTGTCCCTTCACAGCTGACTCTAACTTCCCCTGACATTTCCATGGAAACACAGCCACTGTTCCTTGAAAGCTATTTGGGGACACATCCTTACTTGGAGGTGGGAGGTGTGCGGCGGGCCCTCGGGGGCCCGGCCCGGGCTCCTGCAGCTCCAGCTCCATGTAGTTGAGCTGCTTCTTGGATGTGGGACTAACAGGGATATTCACATAGGTCACAGCGTCGCTGCGAGGCCTTTCAGGAAGCGCTGCCTCTGGGGGGAAGACGAACACTGGCCCTGTGAGTGCAAGAGGAGCAGAGTGTTAATGAGTCTGAACACAGTACAAACCCAGAGAGACCAGAACCAGCACCTTATCCATCCCTCTAACAGGAAGTGTCTGTGCAGCCTCAGCCTGTCTGTCAGCGCCAAATGACTCTATCGTCCCACAGAAGTGACCCGTGCACCTGGTTTATAACACTGTTCCTCCATTACACCAGCATGGCCAGTTATCTCTCAGGGTTTGGAGGTTTTCTCTGACAGAGTCCTTCAAAGCAACAGCTTGTTCCTTCTGTGTTTCTGACAGCAGCAGAGTCAGACTGCACAGACGACCACCGGATCACTTCACTGTGTTTAAATGATAAAATAACAGCAGTTTTACAGAGACACTTATTGGAAACAGGATGTATTTTTGTCATAATGACCTTAATTAAAAGATAATGATGGAGGGATGGAGGATACGGCTGGAGGTGTTCTCCATTCTATCATTAATCAGACAGATTTCCCTCCAGGACAACAGGCCTTATCACAGCGGCCTGTTAATTACACTCATTCACAGACACACATCTGTAAGAAAGTGACTGCTCTGTCCAACAGTCAGCACAGCCACAGATTACAGGACCAGCAGCTCCTCCGACACAAACTGGATCCTGGTGAATCGTCCTTTTCCCCTGAAGGCTGCTCAGGAATAATAAGCTCACAGCCCCGGAGACATAGTCCTTCTTTCTTTGTCGCCCTTTTAATTCCACCATCAGAGCAGCAACCAGCTCCTGATGCGTTCACTGACCTGCTGGTTAACAGTGATTTGATTGTTATTTTTCAAGTTGAACCCAAAGAGGAGCACAAACAAGGAGCTGGAGCAGCCTGGTGTTCACTGACTCGGACTGTCACCACCGACTTTTAAATAAATATCAACACATCAGCTTTGCAAAACACACAAAATCCAGTTTTCCCAATATTTGCAGCACCAACAGAGGCACACATCCTGGCTTCAGTCGTGGTGAATACTCCTCTGAACAACATCTGTGTGACAGGACTCAGAACAGGGACAGAAGTCTTAGTCACGTTAACTTTGATGTTGTTCGCTTATTCTTTAACCTGGAATTATCAACAGATGACCAGATAAAACGGAGGTTACCTTTAGTAAACTGCTGCATTTTCTGGGTTTGATGAACATTTTTGGAAACATTTGAGATAAAATAAGAACAAAACTCAACAAAATACGTAAAAAAGGTCGTTTTTAGACATTTATTGCAGAATTTCTACATATCATATCTTTAGAATGACAGCTTTAAAGCATGTGCATGACTGGTCTAAGACCAGTGTTAGAGAATAAGCACACATCAGACGACCTGTCTGCAGTTTGAGCTGCTGCAGTGTTTCATCCTGAACCGAGAGGCTGCAGCTGATCAGCCGGTGCAGTCGGCAGGAGGAAGAGGTCAGCTGCTAACAGGAAGTGTTAACTGTGTTCAGCTGCACAGCCTTCCTGTCAAACACAAATCACAGCCACAGCGCTGCCTAAAGTGCTCTGTCCGTGTGGTTTATAGAGCCTGATGGATGGTTTACCTGTCATAAACCTAAAAGCACCCAGATAAAGAGGTGACCGCCGAGTTCAGCGCCGACCGGCTCAGCTCCATGTCTCACTGATGCAGTTTCAGAACAACAGGATCTAATATGTGCATATTTCAGCTGGGTGACACGCTGTTATTAATGCCTGCATGTTCACTGTCAGCAGAGATAGCTGCGACCTTCAGAGACAGAGGGACGGCACACTCAAGGATATCTGAGGCATTAGCATAAGTTGAATACTTCCTGTTCTCCCCTGTGAACAGGTTTACTCCGTCGCTCCTGAACAGGTCAGAAACGTCTGTCACCTCCGAGCTCGTCTGATTCATCGGCGTCACGTGACAGAGCCGAGCTCGTCCGCCAGCCGACGAGGAAGTCCCAGAACCTTTACAGGTGTCTAAATATTATAGTCCAATTTAAACAGATTCTCATCTTAAACGTCTGATTATGTGACAGGAAAAGAATATTGGCTAACAAATCATGATCCCTTTTTATTGTTTATACCTTTGAATAACAATAACACATATTGTTATAGAAGGGCAGTGGAGCCATGTCAGCCTGGCTTCATTAACGGTTTACTTATAGTTCATTAACATCAGTTAATGTCACTCCTGACAATAGAAATGCTTTATAAACACTTATTAATCACCTGTGTATGTAAAGATGCAGCTGAGGTTAATTATCCTTTTATAAATGATTAATAAATACTGTGCAGCTCGTCTGTATTTATAAAGTAACAACTGATGATTATAAACATTTACACTTCAGTCAAATAACGAGGATGTAACTATAAAGCTATAAACGTACCTTTTATTAATGACAACTACTATAAATTGTTACAAACTGATACTCTGAAGCTTTGTTCAGACATCAGTTACCATGACAACAGAAGGAGGTTGTTCATGTAATTCACTGATCAGCTGTGAACACTATTAACCACCAGGACAGGTCACCTGAACACCTCATACCAGCACCAACAGAGCAGGAACCTGTTGAGCTCCCTGAGTCCGTCACTGAGAGGATATGATGAACAGGAGTGTAATGCCTGAGGATCACAGAGGATCTCTGACAGACTGTTCAGCTTCACAGCAGACGACAGCTCATCTGAGGACACATCCTGCAACACAAACGCTCCTCAGGCTGCTGAGAGACGCTTCTTCTCCACCTCCAGCAGCAGGTACAAGGAATCATATCAGAAAACTATCAAACGCTGCATCAGATACTTTGATTCATACGTATCTGCTGTGCTGAACCCATCAGGGCTGTACGTTTCCTCCAGTGTCTGTGAACACAACACAACAAACACTTCTCCTCATCGACTCTCCTACACAGCAGCAGGCAGCAGGCAGCAGGCAGCAGGCAGCAGGCAGCGGCCGCTACCTGCTGCTCAGAGGCCTCAGAGTCTCTCACAGCCAGAGAGAGGCCATCAGACGGCAGCAGAGTCTCTGTGGGTGCAGCCTCCTGCAGCATCTCAGAGGCCTGAAGCCGGACTGATCAGACACCAAGCAGCCCTGCAGCACTGTGGGCTTTACAATGGCTGCCACTGCAGCTGAGGCTCCGCCCACAGCTCACTGAGGCTCCGCCCACAGCTCGACGCTGAGGGGGCGTCTCCATCACACACTCTGAGGCCTCCAGGGTCCATGTTACAGGCAGAACCCGTCTGAGCCCAGTGACCCGGACTCACAGTCAGCTGCCTCTCAGGGGACAGAACGGGTCTGATGACAGCGGTGTCCTCAGGGTGAGAGGCCTGTTTAATGTGTCCCCTGAGTCCATCTGGTGCTGTGGCTTAATGTCCCGTCATCCAGAAGATCACCACTGAATGACAAACCTGTCAAACTCCTCTGGGAAACTGAAATACCTACACGTTTCACCTCATTGAGACTGATTCATAGAGGGACTCACCTGCTCCTGAACTGTTAAACACTACAGAGAGCATGGTGTCACTCAGCCCGCCACCACTCATACACATCACTTACATCAAGTTTAACTTCAAACTGAACATCATAATTCAGTTTAAACAACACAACTCTGACACTGTCCACAGTTCAGAGTGAGACCCCTCAGTATGATCGCTGCCACGACCCTCAGTGAGACACCAGCACCAGCAGGTTCTACATCCACAGCGTGAATATCTGGCTGACTGCTGACGTCCGTACAGGATTATTCCTCTACACACACTTCTATCATAACGTCAGAGAGAGACGGACAGTGAACCTTTGAATTGCTGCTATAACACAACGTATTAGAGCCTTAAAGACTGTTGGATTCATGTCAGCTGTCACGAGCCTGCAGTCTCATGTGGACCTGAGCCTCTGGACCGGGCTCGGTCCATTAACTGCTGCTGAGGCAGGAGGATGGGAAAGATGACATGGGAGGCGAGCTGTGTGTGTGTGTGTGTGTGTGTGTGTGTGTGTGTGTGTGTGTGTGTGTGTGTGTGTGTGTGTGTGTGTGTGGTACATGACACACGAGTGATGGCTGTGGTGCCGCACTGTGACGGCTGCTGGGACCGTCTGGATCAGGTGTGCATTAGACTGAGGCCATGTTTCTGGGTGTGGGATGGGTAAGTGGCTCGGCGTCCCCTGACACCTGTCCCCTCCCTCCCCTCGCCATCAGGACAGGTGAGCTGCTGCGCCTCGCTGCACTCTGAGTGGTCACAGGTCTGAGTCTACTCCGACACACTGGGCTCTGATGGAACTGCAGTTTAAGGTGAAGAGATCCAGCGAGCCGTCCTCTACACAGGTGGAGAGATCACTGACCACAGTCCTTCACTCTACCTGACCTTACTTCACTGTGTGACGCACACCTGGACGCTTAATAATGAAGCATGACATCCATCAGTCAGCAGCAACAACAATGGATCCAACACCACATTATTACGACTGTGGCTTCATGGGTTGTTATTTAATGGTCATTTCACATTAATTGTTTCTTCAAAGTGTCAGGAAAATAATTATCAAGAAATGAATCTAAAGAACTGCTCCATTTAAACTCAACCAAATATTCAACCATCTCTAACGTATTAATGAAAAGTCTACCTTAACATTTACCTGGAAGTAATTAAGTCTCTGTTTGACCTTTACTGAGTGTCAGACGACACAGTTCTGCTCAGTATAGACTGATAAATCAGCTGGTTACCAGGTGAAACTGTCATGATTTGGCTCTTTGTTCATCATTTGATTGGTCCTTCAGTGGTTTTCCTCTTCCTGCCTTCCTCCTGTGTTCACCTGTGTTTCATCAGCTGTTCAGCCCAGGTGTGTTTCAGTCTGTGTCCTCTGTGTTCCACTCTGTGTCTCTGGGGCTTCTGGTTTGTCTTCTGTTTATATTTCTCTTTTTCAGCTCATTTTGGACTTTTACTATCAGCTCATTAAAGCTTCATGTTACACCTGCCTGCCTGCCTCTGAGTCTGCAGGTGGGTGAATAAAATCCTCTCCTCCTCCCTTTTCTCTGTTTCAAGGTATTTCCAGAGTCTCAGAACTCTTTGAAGACTTGTGGATGCAGCTGAAAGCTAAGAAGTGGACTTCGAGTCAAGTCGTCTATCCATCTCATATTTAATGTGCATGCACTCTCAGTAACTGTCTCTTTTTATTCACAAGCAGGTTAAAGATTGTGTAAAGTCATAATTAGAGTAAGCTGATGTCACTCCAGCTGTACATGTCATGTTCAGGTAACTAGTAGCAACAGTGCCGTCTGCTATTTCAGCCCCTGAAGGAGCTGAACTGTGTTTATCATCACTGTAATTCATGCACACAGCAGCAGGTAAACACGTCTCAGGTGCATCACCATGACTCATCCATCTCTGAGTGTGTCCAGGTTATATTAAGACACCTGGAAACGCTCAAAACAAAAACAACCACTGGTCCGTCTGAGCGGCTGCAGCCTGGCTGTGTTCATCACCATGTTCACCCACCTTCAGCCTCCTGCAGGAACCTCTGCTGACCACAGCTGCCCATCAGCTCGTACCTGCTCTTCTCTTCTCCCTGCAACACACACACACACACACACACACACACACACACACACACACACACACACACACACACACACACACACACACACAGAGAGAACAACAGCTGATTCACTTTACTCATGACTTTCTCCTCAGCAGCTGCTCGGACACAGCAGGAGGATCTATGGAGAGATATTCAGGATCTACTGTGTTATACGTGGAAACAACGCCTGGTTTAAGGAATGGAGGGGTAACTGTGGCTTTTAGATCGCTGCCACATAATGTGTGACTGCAGACAGCCGCTGTGAGCCCAGCTGCTGTGGTGGAGGAGGAGGTGAGTGCAGACATATTGCTTTTAGCCTGACTGAGAGCCTCAGCGCTCACAGAGAGGATTCCTTGATGGACCATCATCACGCTGAGAGACTGAGGCAGCACATAAAGCAGATCCTCTAATGGCCAGCAGGTGATTACACCGGTGCATCTCCAGCAGCTGTGCACTTCACCTGATGACTACTTGAATTGTTTCTTGATAACGGTGCTCAGTATCAGGACACTCCAGCGTCAGTAATGTGCAGCCTGGAATCAATTTCTTTACAAAGATTACATAACATGTTGTTTAAATCTTTGACACTTATTTACTCTCTTTCAACGAGTGAGACGAGGAGCTCGATACCACTCTGAGCATTAAAGGTGTCATCTGTAGAATATGGCCAGAATTCCAAGGCAGCTCCAAAAACACAGGAGGCAGCTCATCATCACCAGAGACTCTCTGCTAGCTGCCCCTGGCTGCAGCTCACGGCTCAGTTAGCTCAGTTAGCTCAGTCAGCCGTGGAGCCAGTGGTCCTGAGTCTTCAGAATTTAATTCTGGGCTTAATTTGCTCCTTTAAATGTTGAGCTGGATTCAGAAGGAACTAAGTTATTCTCAATGTCACTGTGAATGAATCTCTCATTAATTCTTCTGATCATTTTACTGGATGTTTGGTCTATAAAATGTTGATCAGAGTTTCCCAAAAGAAAAACTTAAACCATCAGATCTTCTGTCAGAATCGTGAGTGATTGATTAATAATGACCTGATGTATTGATCGCTGCAGCTCCAGCTGGCTCTGCCTCATTACAGAGGTAAATATGTTAGTTAATCATCAGTGCTGACATTTCTTGTAACTTTCTGGCTGACATGCCATCAGCTGTCAGTTAATGAGGTGCATCTGGATAAAACTAAACTCCATACAGACCCTCTACAGAACGACAGTAACCGGCCCTGCTGCTTCTTTAGCTGAACACACAGCTCTACGCCTCAGAGACTGCACATACATGAAGCACAGCACTGTGCCTTCAGCCCATCACGTCGCTCAGACGGGCTTCCTTCATCATACATGCTCATGTTAAACACTGCAGATCCTAACGAGCTGCCTCCGGCTGCACACACACACAGTGAATCACTGTAGAGGTGAATTAGGCTTCTTGTGCGCTTTAGTCCACACGTGTACGTCGCTGCTGTGACCTGGGGCCTCTGATGTGAGTTTGCATGATTGGTCAATGGCAAAAAATAAAAACAAAAGCGTCTCTGGACATTTTAGATGTAGGAAGACAGTGTGAGGCTGAGGACAGGACACAGTTACTGAGTGCTGGCTCAGTCTGATACAAAGCTCTGCTGGAAAGACAGATGTGTTCAGTCATGAAGCTCTGAGACGTCCACCTGGTGCAGCTGCTTCTACTGCTTTCTGCACAGCGGAGGGAGATTATATTAGGATTGAATCAAGGGGATCACAGAAGGACATTTAGCTGTAAAAGTCTGTTTGCAGGCTCTACATCAATGACAATGACTTAAAATGCTACTAAAATATTCAATATAAGAGAATCTATGGGACATTATGAACATACTGACTAACACTGAAGTTGAGTTGAGTATTTATCGTTGTATCTACAGGTGCAGTCTCTCAGGTCTTTATGAAGACCGGGCTGGTGATATGACTTTGACTCTTCCTGCTCCTGCAGCTCCATGTCAGCTGCTCAAATGAGCAAAATTAACCAAATAAGAAGGAAAATATGAATGAAGGTCCTTGTTTGTGCAGCCAGTCCCACTCATAATGTGTTGTTCAAACAAATATTATCTTTAGCTGTCACCTGTAACATGTGCACACTGATACAGACGGACTCGTCATGCTCGTGTTGTTCTGAAGCACAAAGTACAAAAATCAAGTCACAGCTTTAATGAATACAGCAGCCAGCCTGACTTTAACTTAAAGTCTTGAGTTGAAATGAGTTGTGTACATCTACAAATGTTCAGTCTCAGGGAAATCTGCAGTTTTCCTCAAGCTAAAGGTTCATTTCATGACTTCTAGGAGAAGGTCAGTGAAGAAGGAAGTCATTAAAACCTCGTCCCTGAGTCATGCAGACAGGTTTTCATTCTGGTTGTTCAATATAGAAAACAGGATCCCACAGTACTGCTGTCTGGGTTCTGTTCCGACTGACAGACAGAATCACGTGCTGTGGGTTTACAGGAGCAGTTGGTTGGTTTGTAAATCTCTGCAGAGACAATCCGACTTTCTCAACGTCGATTATTCCGACTGACTGGACGAGAAGTGGAAGGAAACACTGATTCTGTCATGATAGCCTCAGATATTAGTCCAGCCCCTGAGCAGTTGCTCATTATAACTCCCATCAGTAGGTTTTCACACAACATCAGACATTTCCTGTAAAAACCGTTGTGCTGAACTCGGAGCACAATGACTTACACGGTCACAATGTGCCAGCCGGTGATAGCAGAAAGCGGATTAGAGAGTTCTGGATTGGCCTACCTCCGAGCTCCTCTCCGCCGTCCGACTCTCCATGATCTCATAAGCAGGATCAGCTCTGCGTCTTTCCTCTCTACTATGAAGCCTTTTGTCTGGTAGGAGAGAAAATACAGTGTGTTTTAGAAGTCAGAAACTAAAGTGCAGGAGGAGAATCAGCCCACACTGAGGCTGATAATCCACCGTGAATCAGAGCAGAGCTGCTGCTGGCTGAAGGAATGAAGGGATGAAGGAGTGAATGAAGGATTTCCTGCAGCTGCAGTGATCACCTCACTATGTCACAAACCACTAACTCACATGAGGAAGCAGAGCTGCACTCATCATCACAACCTGCATGCTGGGTAAAGTCTGGACATGCAGCAGACAGACATGTTTTCTTCAGCTCTACAGCCGACTACAGACGATCTTTAAGGTCCAGAAATAAAAACAGAGTTCTGATTAGGATTCCTTCCACTCTGTTTTGGCTTCATTAACACTTATAAGACAGTAACGAGCGTGCTGCTGACTGTCAGTCGTCTCTATTAGACTTTACCAACCCATTCTGATGTCATCTCTCACAGTAATCCCTCCACTCCTCCCTCAGAAAGGTTAGTTGTAAAAGCAGCAGGACAGAAGAGAAGCTCTCAGAGAGAAGATGAGCTGATGAAGAACCAGGAGCCAGCAGGGAAAGAGTGTCTTTACTGATGATGAGAAGAACCAGCGAGCAGAAACAAAGAGAAGATCCCGTTCAGAGCACGGAGGAGGAAAAGCTTTGCAGAGGGCCTCTTACCTTCGCCGGGTGCCGTGCGACCATTCATCTCCTCACGCTGACACCGGCCGTCCACACGCTGCGATCCATCACCGCCAGCTTGATGGAGCGGCTCCTCATTAGCAGCAGCTTCGTGCTCTCGGCTTCTCGCCAGGGGCGGCGCCGTGGGGAAGGTTCTTACGGTGGAAACGTTCCTGTCGCGGTACATTTGAGGAGGAGCGACCCGCGGCGGCGGCTGGCAGTGCTCCGCCCGACACCTGAAGCAGTTCTCATAAAGGACAGCTCCTCTGGCTGGCTGTGGATCTGCTGTCGCTGGTGCACAGGCTGGTGCACAGGCTGGTGCACAGGGTGGTGCACAGGCTGGTGCACAGGCTGGTGCACAGGGTGGTGCACAGGCTGGTGCACAGGCTGGTGCACAGGCTGGTGCACAGGCTGGTGCACAGGCTGGTGCACAGGCTGGTGCACAGGCTGGTGCACAGGCTGGTGCACAGGCTGGTGCACAGGCTGGTGCAGATCTGAGCTCACTCCCATATCTGGGCCTCATTGACTCGTACAGGTTGGGTCTGTTGGCCTCTGGCTGCCTGTCTGCACTTGGAAAGCCCAGCAGATCAGCTAACAGTCCGGCGAGCTTCTCTCTTCCTTTCTTTGGCAGCGGTGAATCGTCGCTCGTCCTCACACAGCCAGCAGAGCAGCAGGGTTTCTGCAGGATCTCCCTCCCTGCAGTGTAACACTCTCTGGCTCTGGGTGTGCCTGCTGATCTGTCAACACTTGGATCTGCTGGATTGAAAATGTGATGTTCTGGAGGCAGAGAAACTCTTCAGGCTGTTCTGAAGCAGTCGGGCAGCTCCGGCTGCTCCAGCAGACAGAGCTGAAGCTTTTTATCCAACATGCATCAAGTGTAACATGCAGGAACGAACACATGCAGCACTGCCATGCTGACACTCACCTGGTATGGCAGGTATCACTGAGCCCCCTGCAGGGATGGACGGTGTCCCCTGTGAGACAAACAGACAGGAATGCACACATTACATTTTCCGTGCACACAGCTGGAGTGACTGCAGCTCACCGCTAACACCAGCTGAAGCTGGCTCACACACGTCGTCTGACCTGTTCGCTCCAGTGGAAAATGTATTTTAAAGTATCTGTATGAAGGTTAAAGGGACACGTGACCCAGAGCAGCACCACGGCTCAGGTTCAGTAATTTGTAGACAGAAGGATGAGATAGGACAGGTTGGGGCTACACAAATGAAGCTGGCTGTCTCTGCTCTTCTTTTATAGAATATGTTGATGGTTGTACAATATGATGTACAGCATCAGCAGCCTGCTCCTGCTGAACGCCCACCACAGAGGACTGTTTGGTGTCAGAGCTGTGAGGTGTGAAGCCTGTGAATGTCACGTCCACGGCTGTCAGATGACACAGAGCACGCTCCACACGGCCTCCTGTAGGGTTATTACCCACACTCACTACGTTCTATAATACTCATAATAATCCTGATACATGTGTTGCAGGATTAAAGTTACGGCTTATTGTTTTCTCCTGAACTAGCCCTTTAACTGTGAGCCAACAAACACTCAGGGGTGGACTGTGTTGTTCACACTGAGGGTGAGAATCTCCCTCCCACACTGCTCAGGATCACCATGATGCTCAGGATCCTCCAGCTCCTGGACAATAACTCTCATGTTTAATTTAGTTCTGAGGACGACTGAAGACAAACTAAGAGAATAAACTGACAAATAATCAAAAGACACGTGACGTGCATTCTCAAGTAACTACACCACCAGCAGGTGGAGCTATAATGACAGTGACCGTCACGGACAAAGAGTTTGCAGCTGGATGTTCAGATGAGAAATCTACATCATTCAGCCTGAAAACAGTGAAGTTCTCACACCACGAACACACAGAGAAGACTGAGAACTGATTCTGCTCAAGTCCAACATCACTTCCATCAACAGCAATAGCTGAACAAATAAGTCAGAGTCATTCACAAAATCACATTCAAGTGATTCTGAAGCAACCAAACATGCTTTGGATCATAAATGTGAATATTTACTCTTCTTCTTCAGGACTGATTCATGTTTGTGTTGACACTGACAGGAGTATCTGGAATCAATCAGATCCATAACTGTTATCTGGAACCAAATACATTTGCTGTAAAACCTTAAATTAAAGTAACTATTAATAGAATGTAACTTTCACCTCTTTCACACTGGCAACAAAACCCCACATCGACCTGCTGACATGTGAGTGTGTACAGTCAGGACCGACTGCCGGGTCAGAACTCATTCAGAACGTTACTGATTAAAACAAGTTTAACGTCTTCTGGATGTTTTCTGATGATGCTGCTCTCTTCTGTTCCCTGTCTTCAGACGACGAGATGCATGAAGGAAAGAAACTCAAACAAAGTCAAATTAACTCAGGTAACAATCAGCTGGTGCTGACGCTGACCGACAGACTGCATCAGAGCCGACGTAGCTCTACACCTCCTCGTCCTCCACCTCAAACACAGCAGCTGAGCTGGATCTGTAAACTGCTGCTACATTGTGATGGACACTTCTAACTATCTTCAGTAGGAGGCAAACATTGAGAAAGACGGATCGCTGATGAAGAAAGTCATCTGTTGTCCAACAGCACCTGCATGAAGACAGTCTCACCTACGAGACAGCTCAGAGCTCACACTGAGAGCACCGCCTCACAACTTATGTTCACAGTTTCCTTTCACTTCTCATGAAAAGGACAACGCTTCCTTCAGCAGGTATCAAGCTACGCAACAGACAGGAGGTCGAGGTCTGAATCTGCTGGACGCAGCGACAGCGTCCACCTCCACTGGCTGCTAAAACACTAACTGGTTGGACAGATGGGCCATGAGACTGTTAGCTGCTTTGACACTGAGTGTAGAGCGACATCACCGCCTGCACCATACCACAAAGGTCACCCTGACAGCGTGCCGCCGAGCAGATGATGGAGCGATGACGAGGCCTGCTCACACAAGCTGCTCCTGTATGACAGAGAGTCTCACAGCAGAGACGCTCAGGAGACGACGGAGAGAAGTTCTGCTGCAGACAGACGGCAGGACAGAACCACTACAACAACTGACACAGACACACTTCTCTCTGCTCACCTTAAATCCACCGCACACCGAGCAGATGGTCACGATGGTTTTGGAGGCGGAGCTGCAGATGTGACAGGAGTCTGGGTGGTCACTAGAAGGCGCCACCTTGGTCTTCTGACTGTCCTCTGAGGGGCCCGGTACCAGCTCAGGGTCTGAGGGACCCTCACAGGTCTCGCTGCAGCTTCTGTCCCCCTTTGAGTCTGTTGTGAGGCCTGAGGAGGCCGGAGCGTCCTTAGTCGGCGTGGAGGGCTCCGTGTCGCTGGCGCCCCCACTCCCCTCCTGCAGCAGGTTCCTGGGGCTGTCGTAGACGTACCGGAGTGACGTGGGCACCTGGTACTCGTGTCCAGGGGCCGTGGGGCAAGTACAAGGGCTCAGGTCTTGAGCCAGGTGGGGAGGCAAGCTGAAGACAGAGCCGAAGTCCTCCCCGGGGGTGATGTCCAGGCTGCCTGTGTAGGAGGAGAAGCTTCCCGAGTACGAGGAGTGGCTGCCGGTGGCGATGCCGCTGTCAGACGAGCTCTGGCGGCCGATCTCCTGGAGCTGCCGGGGGGGCTTGGCAGCAGGTCGCGTCCCGCCTCCCTGGTTGACGGACAGCTTCTCCATGCTCTGTAACGCCACCTTGGCGCCTGCATGGACGATGTTTTCAGGAGGGCTGGAGGCCGGTTCGCTCCAGATGGCCAGCCGGCTGCTGATGCTGCAGTCTGATTGGCTGGTGTCTGACGTGTCGGAGGAGCCGGACATGCTGCGGTCGTCTCCCCCGGCTGACGGGCAGTACGAGGAGGAGGCTGCACACAGAGACAACACTGATGAGACTTTCATTAGTAATAACACAGTTAGAATTAAGGTGAGGTTACTTGATGAACATCTCTTTTACTCCTGTAAAGCACAGATATATAACAGAAAGCCCAGAGAGAAGTGATGTTCTGGTGTCAGTCCGGCTCTCTACCTGTGCTGCTCCTGTGGGACAGCATGCTCAGCCGTTTCTCCAGCTCCTGGGCCTCGTGGTTCAGCCTCTCCTCCGAGCTCGTCTGGCTGCTGCTGGGGTCTGTGGAGAGAACACCCGTCATGGAGCTGATGAGTGACGACCAGGTAAGTTTAGTGAGTCCTGCTGCTGTCACTGAGACCGGGTCAGGTGTGATGTGAAACACAGGCTCACCTCCCTGCGTCTTCATTCAGATCAGCTGTCCCCAGGTGGAAGCTGACAGACACTGGGACAGGAGCGCTGTGTATCATTGGGTCTCTGTAGGACCAGATGAAGGGTCACACAGGGAGCACCAGCACCACTACAGGCTTTATTAATAGCACTGCCACGTGGTTCTGTTGGTACGCACCCTGCTGCTGCTGCTGGACTCTGACTGTTGGTGCTGTTGGAGGATCTAATGTGCCTACGACTGTCTGAGGTCAACTCTAACACTGGACCCATTTACTGTCTTCATCCATCAGCGCCTGCAGCAGCCACGTGGTGACGTACCACTGACCCTCTTCAGACAAACAGACGTGCAACAAAACAAAGAACCCAAACAGGTCCAGCTGCACATCTTCAGGAAGTTAACCCTGCCCACTGCTGACGAGTTCAGAGGTCCAATCACCATCAGAACCGGAGAGAGTCCAACTAAGATTTGAGACGTTTGTATAAAATGAGTCAAAATAAATGAATGACAGATGTAACAGTCAAACTTCACTACAGGGAACATTTACAGGTTTATTTTAGTTCAGGATTGTTCTGGACATGAAAACTTAACTTGCTTAATATCTAATCTTTATCTTCTGTATTTTCTGACTGATGGGCTGATAGATAGAAATAGAAATAGATATCCAGAACTTCCTTCTGTATAAATCTTTGACTCAAGGATAAAAACTATATTAAACAATCATTTTGAGCCCGGCTTCACAGTGTGCAGATCTCTGCTCTCAGAGTGCCTCATCTTACTCAGTGTGCTGTGTTTTAATCCAACACATAACTGTATTAATGAAGGAATCAGCTGTTATCAGCTCCAGACGTCAGCCTGCTCACCTGGACTCTCCTCTTAGTGCTGGTACCAGCCAGAACCTCCTCATTAAAATGTGTTTCTCATCAGCACCAGATGTGTTCGTCATGATGAAAACATTTCTCCCTAATGTGACAAAGATGTGATGATCTCTTCAGAAGATGGCCGTTCTGTTTGTGAGCCAGCCCCACCAGCACCAACTCCAACAACACGTGTCTCGTCTCGGCTGTGTCCAAATATTAAAGGTACCACGGCCTCTAACAGCATCGACCGGCTGACAGGAAGTCAGATTAAGATGTAGCCCAGCGTCTCAGCTACCTGCTGCGGTTTGATTATCAGCTGATAAAGATTCACATCATACTCGCCTCCTCACGGGCCATCTGCACGCCACTCACTCGCACATGGAACGAGCAGCACGCCAGCACGACCCAACGGAGCGCAGCCAAACGGATCAGAACAGGGAGCATCCTGGGTAATATCTGCTGGACTAACAGGTGTCACAGCCTATCACACGCTGGACTCTCGTGGCTAAGCTGCACTGACGCCTCCTCCTCCTCCTCCTCCTCCTCCTCACAGTCACAGGAGCCAGAAAATCATCGTTTGGTCAGAGATGGCAAAGAAAAGAGTGAACAGCTGTGAAAACGTTCTCACGTCTACAGTCAACAGACAGATAACCTCACTTCAGCAGCACTCGAGGCATTACAGCAACAAAACACTGAACTCAATCAGAGGAAAATATTGTAATAAACATCAGAAGAAACTGAGCTAATGGTCAAATGTTAAAGAACAGTTTGACATTTGGGGTTGATTGATTTGATCTGCTCGCTAAACAGGAAGCTACGTATCACCGCAGTGACTGCTAGAAACTGCTAACTGTAGCTGCCGTTAGCTAGTTAGCTAAGTTAGCTAAGTTAGCCATGCAGCTAGTGTTTCAGATTGGGAGCTCAGAGTTAGGGTTATGCATGCTAACTTCAGGAGACATCTCTGCAACACCAAATATAGATGGTGACATTACATCAAAACTGCTTTTTTTTATGTTTCAAACCATGATTCTTACATATTGCACCTTTAAATATTTCTAAAAACTGTCAATTAATCATAAGAATAATTAATCATTAAATAATTGTTAGTCGCAGCTCGAACAACCAGCAGTAAGTTAACGTAAAGACTAGAAACAGGAGCCAGAATCTGGTTTGTTTCCTCTGCACAGATCCAAAGCAGACGGACACTGCTGACTGCGTCTGTCTGTCATAAGGCCACAAACTAATTCTTCAACTTTAATCTCATACAGTGATTCTTTATACACACATAAAGCGAGGAAAGTCTAACCAGCTGTCAGCTACATGTTTTACTTTATCTTGAACCAGCCATCATTAAACCTTAAACCATCCTCCTCAACACACTGACAGCCTGGTGATCACCTGTTCTATCTGCACTGGTTCTACTTCTGGTTACATGAGCTGAAGTGAGTCCTGGAGGTTAACACAGAGTCGTACAGTGACGGCAGAGAGGTGGAAACAAGACGACACGGCACGCAACGGTGACAAACGGAGACGTGACCCTCGGTACAAAACAGCCATGAATCAAAACAGAGAAGAGAAAGGTAGTGACAGGGACACAGAGCAGGACTGAGAGGGGGACGACCACGAGTCAGCACCAGAGACACCGCTACATGCTGCAGATAGGACTGAGGGGGGGAGAGGGAGGGGAGGGAGAGGAGAGAGTGAGAGGGGGAGAGAGAGAGAGGGAGAGAGGGAGGGAGAGGAGAGAGTGAGAGAGAGAGGGGAGAGGGAGGGAGAGGGAGGGAGAGGGGGCAGTGGGAGAGGAGAGAGGGAGAGGAGAGGAAGGGAGAGGGGAGAGAGGGAGAGGGAGGAGAGGAAGGGAGAGGGGAGAGAGAGGGGAGAGAGGGGAGAGGAGGAGTGAGTGTGAGCCGAGGGGGGAGGCAGCAGTGGAATCCTGAGGATGAGGTTACATACATGCTCGGAGTGATCAGGAGGCTTTGGCTGCTCTACTTGTGTGACCTGTGACTTTGACCTCTCTCTCTCTCTCTCTCTCTCTCTCTCTCTCTCTCTCTCTCTCTCTCTCTCTCTCTCTCTCTCTCTCTCTCTCTCTCTCTCTCTCTCTCTCTCTCTCTCTCTCTCTCTCTCTCTCTCTCTCTCTCTCTCTCTCTCTCTCTCTCTCTCTCTCTCTCTCTCTCTCTCCTCACACATCCTCCCTGCTATTTATTCTACTACGCACCACAATAATAGGAGCATGAGCTCAACCTGTGATTGGGCGGCGAGATGTGTGAAGTCCAGAATACCCACAAGCCCCCTCAGCTGCCCGCTGCACGTTTCCTGTTGGGTTACATACGAACTGAGAGGAAAACGTTCAAACTGATGTTTAACAGCTTTAACAGAGGACATTTCTGCTAGTTTCTCGGCAGTGTTTGGTCGACAGAGGCGGTGTGAAGATACCTCAGCAAGAAAGTTACAGTGACATATTATCCTCCTATCACAAGATAAACATTTATATGGAGTCATGTTTGTGTAATATTAACATCATCTTTTAGCTCTGTTTTTGGTCTCCACCAGCTTCTGAGGGGAATATCTGGCTCTTCAGCTGCTAACTGCTCCACTGTGTTTACTAGCTAGTGGCTAACTTTGCCCTTCTGTCGTTAGAAGCTGGTCAGACAGCATACGGTGGGTTTATCAGAGCTTCTTCACTGAAAACAACTGCTAATACAGCTAAAAACAAATTGTGACAATTAAGTTGCAGACCAGAAAATCAAAACAACCACACGAAAGACGCTAAAACTGCAGTTGGGTTTTTCACTATGCTGTCGGTTAGCTTCTATAAAAAAGGTCAGCTACAGTTTGAAACCAGTATTATAAGACCTCCTGCAACATTATGTCGTCAGAATGAAGCTGATTGATGACTCTGTGAAGTCAGATGCATTTTGATTGGCTGGCAGTGTTTCTATCGATCATCTAATCGCTCTGACATTGATCTCAATGATCTCGTTCCCCTCTGTCGCTGTCATTACAGTTGAGTTAAAACACTTTTTAAACCTTGTATCTATAGTGATTGTTGAAGTTATTGTTCTTGGTGTGGATGGTCTGATGGCAGCTTTGAGTTTGTGAGTTGGAGAATCTGAACGTTGTGGAGAAACAAGCTTAAACAACTATTTTTTTTCATTAGTTATTTTATCAGAAAATTGTGAAACATGCCAAAAAGAGTCCACTGACGTCTGTAAATTGCTTGTCACAGTCCAAATGCAGCTATAATAAGCTTCCTCTCACATGAGACAAAGAAAACCAGCAAATATTCACAGCTGAGACTCTAGAGCCAGATAAAGTTTGGCAAATTAAAAATCACTGGAATGACATAAACAAAACTGAGGTTAAGGAAGTAAACTTCTTTAAGTTTTCACAAAGTGTGTCAGCAGAGCAGCAGAGGAGGAGAGCTGAGGATGGACAGGCCTCAGCTGAGGGCTCGTTATACAGACACACTGCAGACGACCCTGTTAAATCTGTACTAACTCATTATACTTCCTTTATTAAATACCCACAGATGAAGTTTATGATGTTTACACTTCTATCTTCTATCTCTGACAGATGCTGTAATAACAGTAAAGACGTCTCCTGGCTGTTTGGATGTGATGTGGTCCCTCTCGGCTCACTCTGCAGCAACTATTCATAGACTACAACTGAATCTGCTGCCACAGTCACAGTCATTATTCTCTCCCCACATCGAGATGACCCGAAGCTCTACCTTCACCACAGTACACTTAAGTCAGGGGTTTGATGTTTGACTAAAATTATAAATTGCCACACAGGATTATCCAATTATGTTTAAAAAAAACAGCCGTCAGTCATAATTGAGTCAGATCAAAGCCCATCCACTCAGGGAGGAATCCTCTGACTCACTCTGCCAGAGCTGGTAGGCTTCCAGGAAGCAGCACACCTCGGTCCATGATGAATCCCTGAGGCTCTGCAGGGGAACCACCATCTACATGGCCACCGTTGACTCACACCAGTGTTTGCCCACAGCCCCCGGCAACAGCACCGCCAGTAACCATCCACATTAGCATCGCACAGAGGTTCATCTGCTCTCTCTAAATTACAGTCCGGACCTCTGAACCTTCCCTCTCTCACATGTGGTCAGTTTCTGTTCAGTTCCTCTCCAGCTCACAGCTCTAAACACCTCTGGCACTGACCTGGCAGAACGGGCCGCAGTCCAAACGGGCCTCTGGTGGGGGAGATGCCTCTGACCATGCAGTCGAACAGAAAGCTGATCTGCTCGCTCTCAGCAGACGCCAGCAGAAAAACACCGGCCCCTGTAGGAAGAAGACTTTGTTAGTGTTATGTTCCACTGAAATATCCTCTAAACGGTCACAACAGACCACCAGAACTTTACTCTGCAAGAAGGTAGAACCACATCAGTAAGATTAAACCTGCTAACTGAGTCTTCACTGAGTCTATACATGTGTCAAGACAGACACCTTCAAGACTTCCTAACCACAGAAAGAGAACGTCTTCTTTTTGTCTGATCTACCAAACTAAAAACCCAAAGTTTTCAGTTTATGATCAGATGAATCAAAGAGAAACATCAAACCCTGACGACAGAGGAGCTGCGAGCACAAACAGTCCACAGAGAGAGAAGATCTGTCAGCAGACAGCAGATGAGCCGAGGCCGAGGCTGGTGGAAACGTCATCAGCTGAAATCACAATAAATGAAGTTGTTCAAATCATTTGGAGGGGGACATGAAGATGTGTGGCTCCTGAGGGACAGCACGAGGGTGAACAAGGACACCATGAAGTCTGAACTAAAGGCTGTGACCGTCCAGGACTTCACGAACCAAGACCAGCACCAAGCTCTAACACTTGATAGATAAAAGAGAATAAAGGTCTGGTCATGGCTGCTCGTCATGATTTCATATTAAGTCACAAGTAATCTAATGTTCCCTCTTGACTCCTCCCATTTTACCCTTCACATCGATGCAGACCCTCATCAGAGAAGTGTGAAGGTTACAGGTGCTGCTCCACAGGAGCCCTGACCTCCAGCTGACAGGACAAATGGCTCTCATCACAAGGTGTCGCCCGTCCCTGAGACCACCCGCATCACAAAGACCTCAGTAACATTCCCAACACTCCCCCCGGCTGTGATCAGGGTCAAAGGTCAGCAGAGAGGATGTATGTCCTGTCACTGTGGTCATGATATGGATGTGATTAGGAACGATCTCATCTTGTTATCTCCTCAGGTCAGACTCTGAGGCTGGATTCCTTCAGACCCTGAGGAAACACACGTCCTCATGTTGTGCTTCAGACAGCAGAGGACTGAACATCAGGTGCAGCACCAGAAAAACACCAAGCCAAACAGAGAACAGGTGGTGCGGCCCGTTCACTTTACAACCTGATAAGAACAAAGGCAAGTGGCTCCTTCTGCTCGCTCCTCTACACAGTGATAAAACACAGAGTCCTCAAGAAGTAACACAGCTTATTCAACCACAGTCAGGACGTGGGAAGTGTAAACTAACTCAGAGCAACGGCTACACTTTTATTCTCATGGCAGCCGTGTCATCGACCCACTAACATCAAGAAAAACTCAAAGATGTCGGCTTCCTTCAGAGGTACAAATATTCACCATCTCCAACACAGGAGACAGATAAACAGGTGAGACAGTAACATCCAGAGTCACATCACATCAGCACTGCATAATCTGACAGTCTGACAGACAGGTCTCCTTAAAGCTGCGACGGACCACAGAGCTCAGTGATCTCTACAGAAAGACACGTCACGTTACACAAAGGTGTCCGATCCGTCCTGATGTCAACACAGAAACATGGACCTAATCTTATTTCTGTGCTGTTTGAGGAAAGCAAGCATCGAGCATCAGATACTCAAAGCTTTACAAGTGTTTTACTTAATAAATGACTGATATGATAAGGAGACATTATAAAGAACTTCATCATTATATTTTGGGTTACTACTTCAACAGGTTTTAATGCCACAAACCACATCAGTTCTTTCATATGCTCCTGTCGCTTTAAGCCCCTCCCCCTCCCGAATACCCAGTCTGCTCTCATTGGTCAGCTCACACACGCCTGAGCCAGCACCGCTCACCGTGTCTGCTTCCAGCTAGCTTCACTTCTCCTGTGAATACAGACATAAAGGACGCGGTGACGTAGTGACGCAACAGGTCACAGGATTAAAGGCAGGAACCACTGACGAGGCGTTTAGGGGCAGTGTTTTCTGTGGGAGACAGGAGCTCCCGTTGGCCTGGACTTTAGACTTTTTAACTTTCAAGAACCAAACTAAAACATCTAGTGTTTAGTACTGGTTGATGTTAGCTTGTCTGAGTGTGTGTGTTTGTGACGTCTGTGCCACCCGGCTGCTGTAACGCTGTACTTTCCCACTGGGATAAACAAAGTGTTGATTCACCTGGTTTGTGACACACAGTACATGTAGTAACTATTAATCACTCCTGTTCTCCGTCACACTTTGTCTCACATTCCCTACTGACACAGACTAACCAACAAACCTGGAGGATAAACGATTCATCAGGACGTGAAACAAAAGGTGGGACGACTGTGGCTCACAGTTCTACAGCTGCTCCAACCAGAAGTGAGAGGACCAACACCGCCTCACCACGTCTCCCTGCGCCTGGATCAACTGTGCTGAGGGATTACATGTCACAGGAATGCACGCCCTTCAACACACAAACACACACTCCTCCTTCATCACACGCTTCCTCTTCCTCGCTCTCTCCTTTGTACATCTACATGCAGCTCCTGTCTGACTGGGATCCACTGCTGAACATTTAATGGGGCTAAATAAATCACACATCACATTCACAGGCGTCGTGTTTCCAGCCAGGTCATCGTGTGTCCGCCACGCTCTCGTGTCTCCGTCTCCTCCAGGTATCCACACGCGCTCGTCTCACGTCTACGTGAATACATACACTGTGGTGTAGCTTATCAAAGGGACGCAGGCAGCTGAGGACCGTGAGGACGAGCTCTGGGAGGACAACTTGTCTGGGCTGACGCACTAAGTAGAGTTTGAGGCTCAGTGGGGGGGGATCCTGCACACTGAATAATCTCCTCCAGCAGGGCCCCGTTCTCAGGAAGCAGCTGGGATTTGTTGTTTCTCTTTTGAGAACAAGAAGAAAATAGTTTGCATCCATTAACATCAGCTCACCATTACTCATCTGGAGGAATCAGAATTACCAAACAACAGCACGCCATCTCAGCTGTGTTACTAATATTTGGATTTAATTGCACCCAGACACACATCACACACATTACACACATTACACACACATCACACACACATTACACATAACCACTGCACCCACGTGTGATTGTTAAACCTCTGACTGCAGCACCACAGACAGACATGAGTGAGCTCTGGAGTCTTTCCACAACACTCAGAGCAGCAGGGATTGGTTCCCTCTCAGCCACCAGCGTCAGCGTAGTCGCACACTCGATGTTGGGCAACCAGGCTCCGCCCAGATGTACCTGCTGTGTTACTGTCATGTTGATACACAAACATATATTAAATCAGATATTTTACAAAATACATTTCCTGGTATCCCTGCCCACTTGATCCAATCAGGACGGAGAACTCCTAAAGAGGTGGTCCTGTCTGCTTGGCGAACACACAGAAGGATCCTCCCGTTTAGTAGCAAAAGCAGAACAGGAAAACTGTCAAGTCCAGCGCTCCCAGTGACGGCTTATAACTCGAACACACCGAGCGAGAAAAAACAGTTTGGAATAGAAAGTTGTACGAGTGTAGTGATGTAGAGAGGAGGGAGAGAGAGGATGGAGAGAGAGGAGGGAGAGAGGAGGGAGAGAGAGGAAGGAGGGACAGAGGCGGGAGAGAGAGAAAGGAGGGAGAGAGGAGGGAGAGAGAGGAGGGAGAGAGGAGAGAGTAAGGAGGGAGAGAGAGTAAGGAGGGAGAGAGGAGGGAGAGAGAGGAAGGAGAGAGAGGAGGGAGAGGAAGGAGGGAGAGAGAGAGGAGAGAGAGTAAGGAGGGAGAGAGGAGGGAGAGAGAGAAGAGAGAGAGTAAGGAGGGAGAGAGAGGAAGGAGAGAGAGGAGAGAGAGTAAGGAGGGAGAGAGGAGGGAGAGAGAGGATGGAGAGAAAGGAGGGAGAGAGGAGGGAGAGAGAGGAAGGAGGGAGAGAAAGGAGGGAGAGAGGCGGGAGAGAGAAAGGAGGGAGAGAGGAGGGAGAGAGAGGAGAGAGAGGAGAGAGAGTAAGGAGGGAGAGAGGAGGGAGAGAGGGGAAGGAGGGAGAGAAAGGAGGGAGAGAGGCAAGAGAGAGAGAAAGGAGGGAGAGAGGAGGGAGAGAGAGGAGAGAGAGTAAGGAGGGAGAAAGGAGGGAGAGAGGAGGGAGAGAGAGGAAGGAGGGAGAGAAAGGAGGGAGAGCGGCGGGAGAGAGAGAAAGGAGGGAGAGAGGAGGGAGAGAGAGGAGAGAGAGTAAGGAGGGAGAGGAGAGAGAGAAGAGAGGGAGAGAGGAGGGAGAGAGAGGAAGGAGAGAGAGAGAGGGAGAGAGAGTAAGGAGGGAGAGAGAGGAGGGAGAGAGAGGAAGGAGAGAGAGGAGAGAGAGTAAGGAGGTAGAGAGAGGAAGGAGGGAGAGAGGAGGGAGAGAGAGGAAGGAGAGAGAGGAGGGAGAGAGAGGAGTGAGAGGAAGGAGGGAGAGAGAAGGAACAAACAAAACAAGAACAAAAACAAAAACAAAACCACAAATACAAAACAAAACAAAACCCCATTATAATCATCAGTGTGTGACGATCAAAAAGCGAGCAGCAGCTCTCCTGCTCCGCCCACAGAGCACAGCACCCCCCCCCCCTCAGCCCAGAGTGCTGAGAAGGATTGCAAGTCACCAACAGCATAATAATATGCGTGTTCAACCCTGATACGAGCAGCCAGCAGCCCCTTCATCACCTCCTCTCCCTCAGTGCACCCTGAACCCTTTACCTTGTTCTTCCTGGAGATCCAGATCGCCAGCTTCGCCACAGCAAACACAACATTGACCAAAATGCAAACCTTCTTTTTTCTCACTTTGTATTTGGGACCAAAAATAAACAAATCAAAAGAAAACTGTTCCCCAAAACCGGTGCACCACGACTTCAACCGTCCCAGCAAACCAGCTAAGCGAGGACACTCGGTGAACAGGTGAGCCAGAGTTTCATCCTGTGTGCAGAACCGACAGCCCCTCCCATGACCAGGGTCCAGGTGTGCTATGTGTCTGTTCGTAGCTATTGCTCCGTGTATAATCCTCCACTGCAGATCAGCTGAGCGCTTTTCAACAGGTAGCTTATACAAGGACCTCCAGCTGCCTGTCGGGGACTTATCCTGGCCAAACAACTCGGTCCACCTCGACACTTTCACTCCGACCAGAGAGTCCAGACGACACACCTTCACACACAGCTGGTACAGCGGCTTCTTCTCCAAGGTCTCAAAACTCCCCAGCCTGGGTGTGACGAAGGTGAGCAGCTTGTCCCCCTCCTCCTGCCACTCCCCTACCACAGGAGCAACAGTTAGAGCTGGAAAGCTGTAAAGACCTCCGTCCTCCCACTGTTCGCCACAGGTTTTTTCCTTAACGTAGGCTCTCATGGGCCCCGGCAGGGAGGCACAGACCTCTTTCACCATCCTGTCCAGTATCCTGGAGGACCTGATGTCCATCCTCCGTGCTAAACCCTCAAGAGAGGTCTCTGCGCTGTGTAGCAGATGTCCTAGTTTCACACAGCCAGCTCTCTGCAGAGCACAACACAGGCTGGAGGAGGACAGTGTCTTAGATGTTATGAAATTGTTGTGTAGCAGAGGTTCCTCCAGGAGCCACCTGCCAGGTGAGGCAGCAGAGTCTCTGGTGTGTTTCAGATGTTTCCATGCTTCCAGGACAGAGGTGTAGAAAGAGGACAGGCCGGTAAGGTCCACCTCATCCAGCCGGACCAGGAACAGCTGTTTATTGTATCCCAGCCGTTTCCTGCCACCGCAGACCACACTGGTAAAGCAGCCTCTGGACAGTCTGCAGTCTGAAGGACATCATTTTTGATCTTATATCCACCAGTCCCTGTCCTCCTTCCTCCACTGGCAGATAGAGAGCTGCAGCCCTGATCCAGTGCTGCCCAGTCCAGAAGAAGTCCACGAGTTGTTTCTAGATGTCATCGATCAGGCTGCTCGGTGGAGACAGGACTTTTAACTTATGCCACAGTGTCGAAGCAACCAAGTTATTAATGACCAGGACTCGTCCCCTGTATGACAGCTGAGGCAGCAGCCATTGCCATTTAGACAACCGCGCACACACCTTCGCCACTACACCCTCCCAGTTCTGCTGTTCAAAACCTGGATCTCCCAAATACACCCCGAGCACCTTCATCCCATTTCTCTTCCACTGAAGCCCAGATGGAAGAGTGGGGGGGAGAGAGGAGGGAAAGAGAGGAAGGAGAGAGAGGAGGGAGAGAGAGGAGAGAGAGGAAGGAGGGAGAGAGAGAGAGAGTAGGGAGGGAGAGAGGAGGGAGAGAGAGGAGGGAGAAAGAGAGGATGGAGAGAGAGGAGGGAGAGAGGAGGGAGAGAGAGGAAGGAGAGAGGAGGGAGAGAGAGGAAGGAGAGAGGAGGGAGAGAGAGAGGAGAGAGAGTAAAGAGGGAGAGAGAGGAAGGAGAGAGAGTAAGGAGGGAGAGAGAGGGGAGAGAGAGGAAGGAGAGAGAGGAGGGAGAGAGAGGAGAGAGAGTAAATCGCGAGAGAGGAGGGAGAGTAAGGAGGGAGAGAGGAGGGAGAAAGAGAGGAGGGAGAGAGAGGAGAGAGAGTAAGGAGGGAGAGAGAGGAAGGAGAGAGAGGAGGGAGAGTAAGGAGGGAGAGAGAGGAAGGAGAGAGAGGAGAGAAAGTAAGGAGGGAGAGAGGAGGGAGAGAGAGAAAGGAGGGAGAGAGGAGGGAGAGAGAGGAGAGAGTAAGGAGCGAGAGAGGAGGGAGAAAGAGGAAGGAGAGAGAGGAGGGAGAGAGAGGAAGGGAGAGAGAGGAGGGAGAGAGAGGAAGGAGAGAGAGGAAGGAGAGTAAGGAGGGAGAGAGAGGAAGGAGAGAGAGAGGGAGGGAGGGAGAGAGAGGAAGGGGAGAGAGGAGGGAGAGTAAGGAGGGAGAGAGAGGAAGGAGAGAGAGGGGAGGGAGAGAGGAGGGAGAGAGGGGAAGGAGGGAGAGAGGAGGGAGAGAGAGAGGAGGGAGAGAGAGGAGAGAGAGTAAGGAAGAAGAGAGAGGAAGGAGAGAGAGGAGAGAGAGTAAGGAGGGAGAGAGGAGGGAGAGAGAGGAAGGAGAGAGAGGAGGGAGAGAGAGGAAGGAGAGAGGAGAGAGAGGAAGGAGGGAGAGAGAGGAAGGAGAGAGAGGAGGGAGAGAGAGGAGGGATAGAGAGGAGAGAGAGTAAGGAGGGAGAGAGGAGGGAGAGAGAGAGAGGAGAGAGAGAAGGAGGGAGAGAGGAGGGAGAGAGAGGAGGGAGAAAGAGAGGATGGAGAGAGAGGATGGAGAGAGAGGAGGGAGGAGGAGGGAGAGAGAGGAAGGAGAGAGGAGGGAGAGAGAGGAGGGAGAGAGGAGAGAGAGTAAGGAGGGAGAGAGAGGAAGGAGAGAGAGGAGGGAGAGTAAGGAGGGAGAGAGAGGAAGGAGAGAGAGGAGAGAGAGTAAGGAGGGAGAGAGGAGGGAGAGAGAGGAGAGAGAGTAAGGAGGGAGAGAGGAGGGAGAGAGAGGAGGGATAGAGATGAGAGAGAGTAAGGAGGGAGAGAGGAGGGAGAGAGAGGAAGGAGAGAGAGGAGGGAGAGGAAGGAGAGAGAGAGAGGAAGGAGAGAGAGGAGAGAAAGTAAGGAGGGAGAGAGAGAAAGGAGGGAGAGAGGAGGGAGAGAGAGGAGAGAGAGAAGGAGCGAGAGAGGAGGGAGAGAGAGGAAGGAGAGAGAGGAGGGAGAGAGGAAGGAGAGAGGAGAGAGAGTAAGGAGGGAGAGAGAGGAAGGAGAGAGAGGAGGGAGAGTAAGGAGGGAGAGAGAGGAAGGAGAGAGAGGAGAGAGAGGAAGGAGGGAGAGAGGAGGGAGAGAGAGGAAGGAGAGAGAGAGGAGGGAGGGAGAGAGAGGAAGGGGAGAGAGGAGGGAGAGTAAGGAGGGAGAGAGAGTAAGGAGAGAGAGGAGAGAGAGTAAGGAGGGAGAGAGAGGAAGGAGAGAGAGGGAGGGAGAGAGGAGGGAGAGAGGGGAAGGAGGGAGAGAGGAGGGAGAGAGAGGAGAGAGAGTAAGGAGGGAGGGAGGAGGGAGAGAGAAAGGAGGGAGAGAGAGGAGAGAGAGTAAGGAGGGAGAGAGGGGAAGGAGGGAGAGGAGGGAGAGAAGGAGGGAGAGAGAGGAAGGAGAGAGAGGAGAGAAAGTAAGGAGGGAGAGAGGAGGGAGAGACAGAAAGGAGGGAGAGAGGAGGGAGAGAGAGGAGGGAGAGGAAGGAGGGAGAGAGAGGAAGGAGAGAGAGGGGAGGGAGAGAGAGAGGAGGGAGAGAGAGGAGATAGAGTAAGGAGGGAGAGAGGAGGGAGAGAGAGGAGAGAGAGAAGGAGGGAGAGAGACGAAGGAGAGAGAGGAGGGAGAGTAAGGAGGGAGAGAGAGGAAGGAGAGAGAGGAGAGACAGTAAGGAGGGAGAGAGGAGGGAGAGACAGAAAGGAGAGAGAGAGGAGGGAGAGAGAGGAGAGAGAGGAAGGAGGGAGAGAGAGGAAGGAGAGAGAGGGGAGGGAGAGAGAGAGGAGGGAGAGAGAGGAGAGAGAGAGGAAGGAGAGAGAAGGAGGGAGAGAGGAGGGAGAGAGAGGAAGGAGAGAGAGAGGAGGGAGGGAGAGAGAGGAAGGGGAGAGAGGAGGGAGAGTAAGGAGAGAGAGAGGAGGGAGAGAGAGAGGAAGGAGAGAGAAGAAGGAGAGAAAGAGGGAGAGAGGAGAGAGAGTAAGGAGGGAGAGAGAGGAAGGAGAGAGAGGAGGGAGAGTAAGGAGGGAGAGAGAGGAAGGAGAGAGAGGAGGGAGAGTAAGGAGGGAGAGAGAGGAAGGAGAGAGAGGAGAGAGAGTAAGGAGGGAGAGAGGAGGGAGAGAGAGAAAGGAGGGAGAGAGGAGGGAGGGAGAGAGAGGAAGGGAGAGAGGAGGGAGAGAAGGAGGGAGAGAGAGTAAGGAGAGAGAGGAGAGAGAGTAAGGAGGGAGAGAGAGGAAGGAGAGAGAGGGGAGGGAGAGAGGAGGGAGAGAGGGGAAGGAGGGAGAGAGGAGGGAGAGAGAGGAGAGAGAGTAAGGAAGGAGAGAGAGGAGAGAGAGTAAGGAGGGAGAGAGGAGGGAGAGAGAGAAAGGAGGGAGAGAGGAGGGAGAGAGAGGAGAGAGTAAGGAGGGAGAGAGAGGAATGAGAGAGAGAGGAGGGAGGGAGAGAGAGGAAGGGGAGAGAGGAGGGAGAGAAGGAGAGAGAGAGGAGGGAGAGAGAGAAGGAGGGAGAGAGAGGAGGGAGAGAGAGGAAGGAGAGAGAGGAGAGAGAGAAGGAGGTAGAGAGAGGAAGGAGGGAGAGAGGAGGGAGAGAGAGGAAGGAGAGAGAGAGGAGGGAGGGAGAGAGAGGAAGGGAGAGAGGAGGGAGAGTAAGGAGAGAGAGAGGAGGGAGAGAGAGAGGAAGGAGAGAGAAGAAGGAGAGAAAGAGGGAGAGAGGAGAGAGAGAAGGAGGGAGAGAGAGGAAGGAGAGAGAGGAGGGAGAGTAAGGAGGGAGAGAGAGGAAGGAGAGAGAGGAGGGAGAGTAAGGAGGGAGAGAGAGGAAGGAGAGAGAGGAGAGAGAGAAAGGAGGGAGAGAGGAGGGAGAGAGAGAAAGGAGGGAGAGAGGAGGGAGGGAGAGAGAGGAAGGGGAGAGAGGAGGGAGAGTAGAGGAGGGAGAGAGAGTAAGGAGAGAGAGGAGAGAGAGGAAGGAGGGAGAGAGAGGAAGGAGAGAGAGGGGAGGGAGAGAGAGAGGGAGAGAGGGGAAGGAGGGAGAGAGGAGGGAGAGAGAGGAGAGAGAGTAAGGAAGGAGAGAGAGGAGAGAGAGTAAGGAGGGAGAGAGGAGGGAGAGAGAGAAAGGAGGGAGAGAGGAGGGAGAGAGAGAGAGAGAGTAAGGAGGGAGAGAGAGGAAGGAGAGAGAGGGGAGGGAGAGAGAGAGGAGGGAGAGAGAGGAGAGAGAGAGGAAGGAGAGAGAAGAAGGAGAGAAGGAGGGAGAGAGAGGAGAGAGAGAAGGAGGGAGAGAGGAAGGAGAGAGAGGAGGGAGAGTAAGGAGGGAGAGAGGAGGGAGAGAGAGGAAGGAGAGAGAGGAGGGAGAGAGAGGAGAGAGTAAGGAGGGAGAGAGGAGGGAGAGAGAGGAGGAAGAGAGAGGAGAGAGTAAGGAGGGAGAGAGGAGGGAGAGAGAGGAGAGAGGAGAGAGAGTAAGGAGGGAGAGAGAGGAAGGAGAGAGAGGAGGGAGAGGAAGGAGGGAGAGAGAGGAAGGAGAGAGAGGAGAGAGAGTAAGGAGGGAGAGAGAGAAAGGAGGGAGAGAGGAGGGAGAGAGAGGAGAGAGTAAGGAGGGAGAGAGGAGGGCGCGAGAGGAGGGAGAGAGAGGAGGGAGAGAGAGGAGAGAGAGTAAGGAGGGAGAGAGAGGAAGGAGAGAGAGGGGAGGGAGAGAGAGAGGAGGGAGAGAGAGAGGAAGGAGAGTGAGGAAGGAGACAAGGAGGGAGAGAGAGGAGAGAGAGTAAGGAGGGAGAGAGAGGAAGGAGAGAGAGGAGGGAGAGTAAGGAGGGAGAGAGACCTTTGACCTTTAACTTTCCTTTAATGGTCACAATTTTCACTTACGTACATAACACTAAAAAAAAACCACATCTATAAATCAGTCGACACACAAGCAAACTTTTTGTGCATCATAAATTAAGAGTGAGTGGAGAGAGAGTAAGGAGGGAGAGAGGAGGGAGAGAGAGAAAGGAGGGAGAGAGGAGGGAGAGAGAGGAGAGAGTAAGGAGGGAGAGAGAGGAAGGAGAGAGAGGGGAGGGAGAGAGAGAGGAGGGAGAGAGAGGAGAGAGAGGAAGGAGAGAGAAGAATGAGAGAAGGAGGGAGAGAGAGGAGAGAGAGTAAGGAGGGAGAGAGGAAGGAGAGAGAGGAGGGAGAGTAAGGAGGGAGAGAGGAGGGAGAGAGAGGAAGGAGAGAGAGGAGGGAGAGAGAGGAGAGAGAGTAAGGAGGGAGAGAGGAGGGAGAGAGAGGAGAGAGAGTAAGGAGGGAGAGAGAGGAGGGAGAGAGAGGAGAGAGAGTAAGGAGGGAGAGAGAGGAAGGAGAGAGAGGAGGGAGAGTAAGGAGGGAGAGAGAGGAAGGAGAGAGAGGAGAGAGAGTAAGGAGGGAGAGAGGAGGGAGAGAGAGAAAGGAGGGAGAGAGGAGGGAGAGAGAGGAGAGAGAGTAAGGAGGGAGAGAGGAGGGAGCGAGAGGAGGGAGAGAGAGGAAGGAGAGAGAGGAGAGAGAGTAAGGAGGGAGAGAGAGGAAGGAGAGAGAGGGGAGGGAGAGAGAGAGAGGAGGGAGAGAGAGGAGAGAGAGAGAAAGGAGAGTGAGGAAGGAGACAAGGAGGGAGAGAGAGGAGAGAGAGTAAGGAGGGAGAGAGAGGAAGGAGAGAGAGGAGGGAGAGTAAGGAGGGAGAGAGACCTTTGACCTTTAACTTTCCTTTAATGGTCACAATTTTCACTTACGTACATAACACTAAAAAAAAAACACATCTATAAATCAGTCGACACACAAGCAAACTTTTTGCGCATCATCAATTAAGAGTGAGTGATTTGTCGACCACAGTGCATAAAACGTTCCCCTCCCCCCACACAGACACAAACGTTTCTAAATCAGAGACCATCTTGTAGTATGTGAATTCGACTTTCAGCTGAGTGGCAACCAAACCCCTGAACATGAGCGTGGCATCAGTCGACCCCTGTCCCTTCATCATGTTCCTCCTGCTCAGCCAGATACTCATTTTTGCTTGCCCTATCAGGAAGTTCACCAAGGAAACCCGTCTGCGCTGGACTGCTGTGTACCGGGGCCCAAACACAAACGGGCTGTCCTCCAGAACCTCTCCTAAACCTCCCAACAGCTGCTGCAGCACAGAGAACAGGCCGCTCAGTCTGAGACATCCAAGCCACAAGTGCTGCAGAGACTCCTCACAGCTACAGAAAGGACACTGACTCCCAGCCCGAGGGTCTATATGTGCCACATGTCTGTTTGTAGCCACGGCCCCATGCACCACCCTCCACTGCAGATCCGCAGTGCGTTTCTCTATGGGGGGTTTGTACAGAGACCTCCAGCTGCCCTTGGGAGATGAACCTGGTGTCAACACACCCGACCACCTCGACTCCTGTACACCGGTTAGTGACGTTCTGTTGAGAACCTTCACAGAGACTGCATACAAGGCCTTCTTTGGTGCCCCTGGGAGGTCTTGTATGACTGGTATTTTTAATGATAGAAGGGCTCCAACTTCCTCCACCTGCTCCTCCACTGCAGCACAGACAGACAGCGATGGAAACCCCGGCCCAGGGATCGGCTGATCCTCCACGGACTCTTCTGCCAGCGCTCTCCTGAAGGAGCCGGGAAGTGTATTGTTTACCTCTTCCAACAGTCTCTGCAGCAGCCATCTTTGTAAGCCCAGCTCTGATGAGGAGTCTCTGTACACTGACAGAACCGAGCGTCCTGCAGCGTATCAGTGGGTTGTAGAACAGGGGCTCCTCCCCTACACTGCCATAGACCTGGGAGCAGTCCCTCCTCGTTCTTAAAACTGTTCTCCAAGCACGAAGCACAGACTGATAAAAAGCTGAGGTTGCTCTGAAATCCATTCCAGCTAGATCCAGAAGAAACAGATGTTTGTCATATGCCAGCTTCAAAACTTTACGGAGCAACACTGACGCCGTTTCACTCCATAGCTGTGGTTTTTGATATAGCAGTCGTTGCACTGTTTGAAGCCGAAAAGCTGTGACACGACTGCGAAGGTCAACCAGGCCCTGACCACCTTCCACCACAGGTAGAAACAAGACAGCAGCTTTAGTCCAGTGAAAGCCTCCCCAGAAGAAATTCACCAGCCTTTTCTGCACCTCCTTCAAAAGACCGTCCGGAGGTTCCACAACTGTAAACCGGTGCCAGAACATCAAGGCAATCAAGTTATTAACGACCAAGGTCCTCCCCCTATAGGACAGCTGAGGCTGGATCCAGGTCCATCTAGACAGTCGGGCACTGACCTTTTCAACAACCCCCTCCCAGTTCTTATTTATGAAGCTCTCACTGCCCAGGAAAACCCCTAGGAACTTCATTCCTTCTGTGTTCCACTGGAGTCCAGCTGGTAACGTTGGCTTCTCTTTATTATTCCACTCACCGAGCAGCAAACCTTCAGATTTGGACCAGTTTACCTTCGCGGAGGAGGCTTGTCCATATAGAGCTAACTTTTCCTCAAGAAATTTTGCATCAGATTGACTCGTTAGAAAGATTGTAATGTCATCAGCATAAGCTGACAGACTAACAGAGATGGCACTACTTTCAGAAAAGGTTAGCCCTGACAGACCCTGCCTGAGCTGGTTTAAGAGAGGTTCGATAGACAGAGAATAGAGCATTCCAGACAAGGGACAGCCTTGTCTGATGCCCCTCTTTACAGCCACTGGCCGACTGAGCCTGCCCCCCACCTTTAAAAGAACACTGACTTCAGAGTACAACAACTTAATCCATGAAATGAAAGTCGCCCCAAAACCAAAACCTTCAAGTGTTTTAAGCAGGAAACAGTGGTCCACCCTATCAAAGGCTTTCTCTTGATCAATGGAGAGAAGGCCGACATTCAACTCCTGTAGTTTGGATATGTCCACAATGTCTCTAATTAAGAACAAATTGTCCATAATTGTGCGCCCAGGAACACAATAAGTTTGACTGTAATGTATGACAGTATCCATGCACTCCTTGAGTCTGTTCGAGAGGCATTTTGCCATTATCTTATAGTCTGTACATAAAAGTGATACTGGTCTCCAATTTTTCTAGTAGTCCAAGGTCCCCTTTTTTTGGCAGTAAAGTTAAGACTGCCCGTCTGCAGCTTGATGGCAATATCCCAAAATCCAAGCAGTCCGTGAACACTTCATGCAGATCTTTGCCCAGCATGGTCCAGAACCTCCTGTAGAACTCTGAGGGAAGTCCATCAATCGCTGAGGCCTTACCACAGCTGAGCTGTTGGACTGCTGCAGTCATTTCATCGAAAGAGATGGGAGACTCCAACGAAGCTACCTGTGCCTCACCCAGCTGAGGCAGTCCTTCCAGCATCTCCTCCACACACCCTGCATCACAGCTCCCAGCATTAAAGAGGTCAGTGTAGAAGTCTATGGCCAGTTTCCTCATCTTTACTGGATCTGTTGTTATTGTTCCATTTGGAAGCTTTAGATGCGTCATCACATTGTTTTCTCTAACTCTTTTCTCCAGCCCAAAGAAAAAAGAAGTTGGGGCGTCTATATCTTTAATAGTGGAGATTCTGGTTTTAAGCAAAGCACCCTTTGCTTTCTCATGCAGAAACCTACCAAGAGCCTTTCTACGGTTTTCCCAGGTTCTGCTATCACCATCACTGCCTGAGATTATTTCTTCTTCTAGGACCTGAACTTCTTTCTCTAGCTCTTCAAAGCAAACTCTCTGTAAGGCACCAGTGTGTTGCGTATATTGCTGACAGAAATTTTTAATTTGTGTTTTTCCTATCTCCCACCATTGAGCTAAATTCTCGAAATCATCTTTTCTGAGCCTCCACTGACTCCAGAAATCGGAGAAAAATTGACAGAAAATTTTGTCATGAGTCAGCCTAACATTAAAGTGCCAGTATGGACGGCGCTGGAAAGGCACTTGTAGGGAAAAGCCTACCATGACCAAATGATGGTCTGAGAAACCAACAGGTGATATTGTGGAGTTAAGTAGCCTGTTGTTGTATGTTTGGTTTATGTAGATCCTGTCTAACCTAGCACCTCTCACATTGCCCCCCACAGCTCTCACCCATGTGTACTGCCTGGCTGTCGGATTAAGTTCTCTCCAGACATCTGTGAGGTCATTTCCTGCAACTACACTGGATAACAGTGAGGCTGACGGTGGATGAGGCTCCCCTGAGTTTCTATCCACTGCAGGAAATGTAGTACAGTTCCAGTCCCCTTCCATCACTATCACTGTGCTGTTATTTAACTCTTTAAGTTTGTCATTTAGTTTTCTAAACAGACTTAATCGGTCAGCACCAGATGTGTGTGCATACACATTAATAAAGACAAAAAGAGATGTCTCTAATTATTGCCTGGATCATTTGGATTCTGCCCTGCTCTACATTACTCACTGACACATTTGTTAAAAGGAGGTGCTCTGAAAAGAGAATAGCAACCCCTGCACTTAAATTGGTGCCATGGTTCAAGAAGACCTGACCCGCCCAGCCCATTCCCCAGTCTGCTTCGTTGTCGGCTGAGCTATGTGTCTCCTGTAAGAGTAACACATCTATGTTTTTCATTCTACTCAGCTCGGCTACCATCCCTCGTTTTTCTCTATCCTGTCCTCCATTGATGTTTAAACTTCCTATCTGCAGCCTTTCCATTGATAAAACCCAGAAAAGAATGAAGAGGAAGGAGAGACCAGCAAAACCTTTCCAAGAGAAAGACACCTTTTGTGAAGCTCCCATTTTTTTATATAGGAGGAGGGAGAGAGAGGAAGGAGAGAGAGGAGAGAGAGTAAGGAGGGAGAGAGGAGGGAGAGAGAGGAAGGAGAGAGAGGAGAGAGAGGAAGGAGGGAGAGAGAGGAGGGAGAGTAATGAGGGAGAGAGAGGAAGGAGAGAGAGGAGAGAGAGTAAGGAGGGAGAGAGAGGAAGGAGAGAGAGGGGAGGGAGAGGGAGAGAGGAGGGAGAGAGAGGAGGGAGAGAGAGAAGAAGAGAGAGGAGGGAGAGAGAGGAGGGAGAGAGAGGAAGGAGAGAGAGGAAGGAGAGAAGGAGGGAGAGAGAGGAGGGAGAGAGAGGAAGGAGAGAATGAGGGAGAGAGAGGAGGGAGAGAGAGGAGGGAGAGAGAGGAAGGAGAGGATCGCTGGAGGAGGTTTGATAAAACTACACTTAAAGCAGCTTTAAGAACCCATTTGTTATGTTTGTGTTGTTCCTGGAACATCACAGTGAGTGTTGCTCCTGGAACATCACAGTGAGTGTTGCTCCTGGAACATCACAGTGAGTGTTGCTCCTGGAACATCACAGTGAGTGTTGCTCCTGGAACATCACAGTGAGTGTTGCTCCTGGAACATCACAGTGAGTGTTGTTCCGGGCCCGTCACTGAAACTGACCCATCACGGAAAAAGACTGGAAAGAAACGCACATGAGAGGATCTATTTAAATCCTCCCTGAACCTAATCAAATAACAGGAAACTGAACAGAGTGAGTGTACAGTAAATCATCATCATGTTCCAAATGTAGTCAGAGTCCTGAACACAACAGCCTCCTTCAGATGATGATCCAGGACCAACACCCTCCGTATCAGACACACCATGTGGACACGCCGTCTGTCCTGCCCTGGCTGGGAGGAGGGTACTTCTGTCTGGAGAGACTGAGGAGCAGCTCAGCTCATTTATAAAAACAGACATTAAGATTTGATGAACCAAATGTCTGCAGAAGTAATTTAAAGAAAAGGCCAACAGAGGATCACAAACTGGTGGGACTTTAAGCTTCAGTAATGAGCAGGATCCCAGTGGACCTGCCACACCTTCACACCAGGTGCTGGATCAGGACTGAATGAAGCCTAGTTAGCGAGCAGAGACATCAGACACTGGACTGCCTGCAGTAGTAACAGTAGAGTAAAGGACAGCGGACGGACACTAAAGAGACCAAACTCTAAACATGAACTGTTCCAGCATCGCTCTGACTCGTATGATACGTTCCGTATGTCAGCTGACTGCAGGCTGTAGCATTAGGACCATCTTTAATCAGAGCTGTTTGAAACCATGGAAGCAGCCCGGATGGAACCGGCACAGAGAGAAGCAGGAAGAGGCTGTGAACGTTCACATCATGTCACTGAGCTGGGTCAGAACCGCTCGGTTACAGCCTCCGTTAAACAAAGGCTCCAAATGAATCATGTTGAGTCACAGCCGGTGATTATATGGTCTGTTTGAGAGCGACATAAGGAAAACATGGCTCAGATAGAGATTTAATGAGCTATTAGCCTCTAATGATGCAGCCCAATTTCACACAAGTCATTACTGTGGATGGTGAAGACAGAGTCCACTGTTCTCACACAGTCTTTTCTTTATTATTCTGCCTCCACTCTGTCAGCTACTCACTCATATTTCTCATATTATCTCCTAACCACATTTACAAGATGTCCCACGCTCTGAAGAGTCAGAACGGTTCCTAAAAACAAGCCTGGCACCAGATTATCTCCAAGCCTGGAGCAACCATCGACCAACAGAAGCAGCAAAATGGACAATTCATCTAAAACGTAGCATAAAAACAACAGACTTACAGTAACCACATCTCGTTCCTCCCTCGAACACAAACCCGTGGGGTACCGGTCCATATCTGCGCAGGTCTGGGAGGTTCCAGTGGCCGATGATAACCGGAGGGACGTCCCGGGCCAGAGCCAGCAGGCTGTTGCACAGGTGAAGGGTTGCAGGTCCGCTCTCTAACTTGGTCCCTGGTAAGACTCCAACACTGAACCTGTGGACTGAACAGCAGAAGCAGACGGAAACTTTCAACTCCAAACATGATCCAGCAAGGTTCAGACACAGAGGGAGGGATGTGGTTCTGCTCCACCGTCCTACTGGACCATTAAAATCTGCCTGAGCAGCACAACATACATCATCTAAAATAACTCCATGCAGACGTACGATGATCAGACGGGCCGGACTGTTAGCGTCCCGCTTCCAGTTTAAAGGAAGAGTTCTTACATTTTCTAGAAACATGTGTATGTGCTTTCTCTCTGAGACTGGCATCAGTACCCCCTCATGTCTGTATGACATTAAAGTGAGCACCTGGTTAGCTAGCGTAGCATTAGGACTGGAAACAGCTTGTCATGTTGACAGTGAAGGTCAGACACTGTGTCCACAGTCCCACATCCACCATGTAGGACATCACCAGTCCTTCTTACTGTCTCATGAGCGGAATACAAAGTGTTCATCAGCGATCTGAAGAGGTCCTGCTAGTTACTACAGAGCCAGGCTAGCTGTCTCCCTTTGTTTCCTGTCTTTATGCGAAGCTAGGCTAACTGTGGTGGCTTTGTATTGACAGCAGCACAGACATGAGTGCAGGTTGGAGTGAGTGTCGTTCTGTAAAGCAGGTGTGTTTCAGGTCAGTGGAGGAATGAACCATCCTGCAGACTCACAATCAAGATTCAGGCAGCTCGACGGTAAACAAACTGTCTAGACTCCATCGTGACGGAGCAGAGTCCTGGTTAGAACCGCACCGGGTCGGCTTCACAGGGGACAGAACCCACGGCGTCCTCTCACAATGATTACCTCAGAGAGGATCTGATTTCATTCAGCAGTGAAAGCAGAAACAGCTGCACACAGAATGAAGTCAGCCGGCTGAGCTCTGAATGGGCTCAGATCTGAGGCCCAATGCAATCAGTCAAAGCCCGTCATAAAACATCTGCGTGACTGAGTCTGTGCACTGCTGCTAATGAGAAACCAGGAGGAAAACTGGCTGTATGAGCAGCAGCTCCCCAGCAGCATCAGGACAAACTCCTCCAGGTGAGGCTGACGGAGGCGACGATGAGGAGGTGAGGCCCGTCTGCATCACATCGTCACATCGTCACTGTCACACACAGCAACAGCTCTGACCGCGGAGGCCCTCAGCCCTCAGGCTCAGCCCTCAGACTCAGGCCTCAGACTCAGGCCTCAGGCTCAGCCCTCAGGTTCATCCCTCAGGCTCAGCCCTCAGGCCTCAGGCCAGCAGGTGACATTCTGCAGACTTGGACACACACACACACACACACTTTTACTTGGCTCTCTTACAGCCCTCACCTGACGCTTACGAGCGATCACACAGGTGAGTGTTGCAGGCCGGAGGGCGGCTGTGATGTAATGTGTCTGCAGCAGCACGTCCTCTTCCACACGATAATAAGAGTGTCAGTACTGACCCGAGGCCAGCTGAACGGGCCGGTGCTATTAATAGCTCCTCTTTGTTTATCACTTACATAAGTTCTATAAGAGATGCATGCAGCTGGCTGTATACATGTCAGAGGAGTGTCGACACCGGCTATAAACTACCTCTGATCTGTGGAGCTGGACATGGAAACATGAAATATCACAACAATAACTCTCATCATGACAAACTGAGGACAAGTTTTAAATGATCCCTGACAGTAAAAGAAGTTTGCTCCATGTGATCCATCAAAGATCCACATCCAACAGGCCCGGTCCAAACCAACAGACCGTCCCCAGGCTTCAGCAGAGCTCGAGGACGAGCTGAGCAGGTCAACAAGTGATCTGTTGGAAACAGAAGGTGAAGCCGAGGCACCGGAGTCCTGTCAGCCCGTCCTGAACATCAGCAGAACAGAACCTTGTAGTGTGTGTGACAGCTGTGGGCCTGTTGATGAAGCACGGCTGCTCTGCACCACCATTAAAACTGGGTTCATCTCTCCTTATAAAGCTGCTGAGGCTTTAAATACGGACAAAAGAGCTTTTTTACATTTCATGTTTCAGTTAGTGAAGCAGTTTGAGAAAACCATTCATCACCTCAATAAAAACAACCGACTGCATCCTGCTGCTGCTCCGTATATGGATCTTAGACAGCACATCAGGCTGCTCAGTGTTTTTCTCTCATGAGTTAAGTGTGTGTGAGAAAACAGGTAGTTTAAAGGTGCACTCCGTAGTTTATCAACAGAAATCTGAATGCAGAACGTCTGTATTTACAATATTCATAAGATAATAATACAAACTCAGAAATCTTTATTTGATTCTCACACACACACACACACACACTCAGTATAATCCACAGACAATATGTTTATAAGCTCATATTTGTTCAAAGGAACTGTAAAGAAAATCTCTGTATTCTGGACACAGTTTTTAATCAGACCTGCTGCGTATCAGACGCTCTCAGTCTCCACGTCGCTCCTGTTTTCTCCACCTCTTAAATATTTCTAAGTGATGCTCTCGTCTTGATTCAGAGGTGAATTATTCGTGCCTGTTTCTAATCCCGCTGGACGTCTGGCCCGTGTGGGTCTCTCACCAAGAGCTGCGAGGAGCTGCTGCAGCTTTTTATCCACTCTGATGTGGTCTCCTGCCTCTCTGGTCTCCACTGTGGGTGAGACGGAGGAACTGAGCTCCAGACTCTGCTGATCACATGTAAGACTGGTCCATCAGGCCTCTGGATATCTTCCCGGCCTGCTGACCCGCTCTCTCCTCACCGACTGCTCCCCAATAAAACACTGAACAGAAGGGCAGCAGAGTTTCTGCGTCTGAATGTTGAATACTGTGCAGACTGAGGCCCAGCGCTGCTGCTGAAGGCCGTCTGGTTGTCTCTCTGCCTTACTTTCGTTCTACTTGAGCAATTTAGAGCTATTGCTTGTTTTTTCATACGTTTGGCAAATTGCATGGTACTTATTTTTGACAGCGGTGTATTTTGAAACCTTGCAGCGTGATGGATGAACTAATCTGGTTGCTAAGAATTGATTTAAGTACAGCAGAGGGAGGTCACATGTGCTATCGTTCTGGGAGATTTATAGCGGTTCACACTTCTTGAACAGTTCTGAGCAGAAAGTAGAGATCTGCTCACCTTCTCCGAGGCTGTATCGCAGCCGGGCGTCCCACGCCTGCAGGGTGTCCTTGCTGTCGAAGCCCAGGAGGGCGGCCTGGTTCAGGCAGAGGATGGCCAGAGTGAACGCCACGCCTTCATACCACTGTCCTACCTCCAGACCACAGATCTCCTCCAAGGTGACACTGGCCCTCTCCTTGCTGCCCTGAGCTTTGTCCGACTTGTCTTTGAACACCAGCAGCACGAGGCAGTCTGCAGGAACCAAAGAGTCGGTGTGAGACACAACAGAAGGACAGAAAAACTCTGGTTTCTGCTGTTTTACATACAGATCCACATTTAATGACACTGTCAACACTAATCACATGAATCCTGACATACAGTAGCTGCTGTGGTGTCCTCTGGTCTCTGGCACCTTCAAACAATCAGTGTCAACTGACAAAACAAGAGCGTGTGAGTGTGTGTGTGAGTGTGTGTGAGTGTGTGTGTGTGTGTGTGTGTCTCCTTCACACACACCTCTTAACCCACATAACTGAGGCCTGAGCACAGACAGCTGTGATAACACTGACACTGAAGATCTGAGGAGGAGCAGGACTCAGCGCCGGTCCAACCTGTGGAGCATGTTAAGCCGTCCAGCACCAGATGTCCAAAAGAAAATGTTTCTGTGTAACGCAATACAGTCCCTTCATCACTCTGAATCCCAGCATCTTATTTATAAAATACAGAGAATGCCAAAGGTAATTGATGAATGTGAGAGTTTAGACAACCTCACGCTGCTGCTGATGAATGTGAGGAACAGCGAGCAGAGCTCATCTATAAATACAGCCGGGCTCAGACTGTCGGCCTGCAGCACATCAGCTCCGAGGACGGCGACAAACAAGGCTCAAAAAGCCTCTGAGCTGGTGAAACCATGTTCTGAATATCCTCAAACCCTGTGTTTGGAGCACCTGAGGAAACACCTGGGAATTTCAAAATAAAATCTGTGTACACTGTCGTGCAGACAACAGCTACATGTATGAACTTTAACTTTTACAGCCGAACTGCGGTCAAACATGTGCACTTCTCATGAACGTTTATAAAAATGAACTTGTACTTTCTGCTTTGATTCTGTAGACTGTCTCCACAGAAATGTAGATATTTTCACAGAGACTTGGTGAAGCGTCGCTGGTTCTTTCTTCTCTCTCTCCTACAAACACTCGTCTTGTTTCTACAGATTCACACACAGATTCACACACTCCTTACTCCTCACACCAGCGGGTTGTTACAGGGTGAACTATAACCACAGGCTCCACAGCTCTGTCTCAACTATATTCCACATGCTCCAACGCTTTTTGGCCCTTACGTGAGGCCGTAGACGAGGCCCACGTCCTGAATAAATACCTTTATATATATATATATATATATATATATATATATATTTATATTAAGACACCAGTCTTCTTCAACACAACAAGGTCGGTGCAGGTTCTGAGCTCTCCTGCTGTACTCCACTGGCTCACTAACGTCTCCGCTGTGGCGCAGCCGACATGCGCTTTATGGATTCTAGTGTTTACGCGCTGCGTAAAAGCTCCACATGTTAGTCGAGACAAACCCGTGTGACGTGTGTGAACCGGACCGGTACCAGTCCGTGTGTCTTTACCTGCTACAGGGGACGGCTTGCGGAGGACGAGCCACCTAGTTTTCCACTGTGGAAGAAAACAGAAGTAGAGAGAAAGTAGTTTTAGCAGCTGAGGTTCATGAGCCATATCCGTCACCAAATGTAGGCGAAGCTAAGCACCTTTTTTCCATCTCGGAGTCTGGCATATCCCTCCACGACAACAGAATCCGTCATCTTCAGTCATGGTTCCTGACAGCTGCACGGTCGCTGCCTGAATGAGGGTCACTTTCAAAATAGCTGCTCTCTGCTGCTGCTGCTGCTGCTGCCCCCAGCCAGGCGCATGGGAACGGCATGGCCACTGTCCGCCCGTCTGTCTGTCTGTGTGTCTGTCCGTCTGTCTGTCTGTCTGTCCCTCCGTCTGTCTATCTGTCTGTCTGTCTGTTCCTCTGTCTGTCTATCTGTCTGTCTGTCCCTCTGTGTGTGTGTGTGTGTGTGTGTTGCTGCTGCAGCCACCTGGGCTTGTTGACACCACCTGCTGCAGGCAGAACTTCCTCAGCATGACTCTCATGCCACAGATACCACATGTCATCTGTGGGTCTGCAGACTGAAGGTGCAGTGTGTCAGAACTGGCCACCGCACAAGTTCATGTTCTATCACCAGAGTAACCGCTAACTGCTGCTGATTGGAGCTGCTAACTGCTACCAGCATATACACAACAATATAAACACAATATGGATACAACACAACATTAAAACTGGTATTTAAGTCAGTAAATGTAGATACTTTTCTAATGTTTTTAAGTTAAAGTCTTTCGTATTGCACCTTTAATAAATATAATGCAGCCTCACGTTGTTATTGTGTGTGTGTGTGTGTGTGTGTGTGAGCTTCTCTATACTCTTGTGCATTACAGAAGTTAACTTCAGAAGCTGCATGTAACCTTATAAATGACCTCCAGTGATGTCACTCAGTGGCTGAGTTGCATTGTGGGTACTGTAGGATCTCTGGCTCTGCTGTATCGATTGTGATCATTTGTTTTTAAACTGTCCATAGAGCAGGACTGCTTTTCAAAACCTGGTGACTACATTACCCACAATGCAACACAAGCACTGAGACAATACTGGAGGCAATTAACAGATTATATGCAGATTCCTCTGGAGCCACAAAAGGCTTTATACAAATGTTTCCACACACACACTATATGAACACACACAGTATGTGAACACACACAGTATGTGAACACATATATATGTTCCACTGCCAAGAGTGAAGAGACAGCTTAAAAACACCATGTGTGAAATTATAACTACTAAGCTCACACACAGCAGATCCATCACCATGACAACTGACCAAACTCCACGCAGGTGAAAAAGGCAGAAAGTGTCCAAAACCCAGCCGGCTCACTGAAGACGCTCGGAGCTTTATCAAGTCAGTAAAGGTTTATTCAGTCACAAAATGTTTCACAGTTAAAAAATACAACTTCCACAAACAGTACAAATAAACACAGAATACAAAATAGTACAATATCAGGTGTTTTCAAGCTCGTGTCCAGGTCAGGCCCGTGCAGGAGCCTTGGGTTTGCGTCTGATCACCGAATGGATCCAGTCGATATAGTTCACCACTTTGGTGTAAACTCCAGGTTTTCCGGAGCGCCCGCAGCCTTCTCCCCAGCTGATGATCCCATACAGGAAGCTGACATCACTCCTGGCGCAGGCCAGAGGGCCTCCAGAGTCGCCCTGAGGAAACACACAGCAGATACAGCTCTAAACACACACTCAGATCAAAGTGGAGACACACAAACAGCTGACTCACACACTTGAAACCTAATATATGAGCTAAATAAATAACTGTGACATTTCATTTAAGAGGAAGGAGCTTAAACATTCTACACGGCAGGTTTGAGTGGGTAGTCTGGCACTCAGACATCTGCAGTGTTCAGACCCTGGCTAACGTCCCCCGGCGCTGCGCTCAGGGGAATCCCTGCTGCCATCTTAAGTGCCACTCCATTACTGCGATACCTCCAGTCAACTTTCTGGTATCGACCCTCCGGAGCCGAGGGAGGAGGTTAACAGCTCTGTGGGCTCCACCAGTCTATTTTGCCCTTGTCTACTTTATGATCAGTCGTAATGTCCAACACTCTGGAGCCATACCATTAGGAAGGTGGGAGAGGGTTGAGCAACGAGCCTCGTTTTATGTGTCTAATAAGTGGATATTTACTACAAACTCAATACAAACAGAAATAATTGTTACATAAAGATAATTTGTAGACATGTTTACATCTCTGGACTCTCAGGTGTAGCTGCTATGTAGCTAACATCACCAGTTGACATGGCTAATGTTAAGTACTGTGAAGTAAAACAGTAGTTGGGTTCTGGTTCTGACGCACGTTGCTGCTAAATAAAATTATATTTTAAAATAACCTCAGAATATAAAACGGGCCAATGAGGTCACACCTGCTAAGAATGCTAAGACAATAGAAAGAGCTAGTGTGACCCAGCCCTGAGCTACAACACTATACGCTGTACATTTCTGTACGTCTCTCTGAATGTGTTCCTGAAATATCAACAGTCTGTGGATGAAGAACTTAGCAGCACTGGATTCAGTAATCCCTGTCCCACCTGGCAGGCGTCCACACAGCCGTTGAGCCCGGCACAGAGCATGTCAGAGGTGACGTGGTTTCCATAAACCTCTGGCTTCCTGCAAGCGCTGTGAGGAATCAGCCTGACGCCTCCCTCCTGCAGGCTGGAGTAACGCTCCGCCTCTGACGGAGAACACACACAGCTCGTTAGACTACAAGACAGGTGAGCTGACTGTACACAGGTGAGCTGACTGTACACAGGTGAGCTGACTGTACACAGGTGAGCTGACTGTACACAGGTGAGCTGACTCTACACAGGTGAGCTGACTCTACACAGGTGAGCTGACTGTACACAGGTTATCTGACTCTACACAGGTGAGCTGACTCTACACAGGTGTACTGACTCTACACAGGTTACTGACTCTACACAGGTGAGCTGACTCTACACAGGTGAGCTGACTCTACACAGGTGAGCTGACTGTACACAGGTGAGCTGACTCTACACAGGTGAGCTGACTCTACACAGGTTACTGACTCTACACAGGTTATTGACTCTACACAGGTGAGCTGACTCTACACAGGTGAGCTGACTCTACACAGGTGAGCTGACTCTACACAGGTGAGCTGACTCTACACAGGTGAGCTGACTCTACACAGGTGAGCTGACTCTACACAGGTGAGCTGACTCTACACAGGTGAGCTGACTCTACACAGGTTATTGACTCTACACAGGTGAGCTGACTCTACACAGGTGAACTGACTCTACACAGGTGAGCTGACTCTACACAGGTGAGCTGACTCTACACAGGTTAACTGACTCTACACAGGTGAGCTGACTCTACACAGGTGAGCTGACTCTACACAGGTGAGCTGACTGTACACAGGTTACTGACTCTACACAGGTGAGCTGACTGTACACAGGTGAACTGACTCTACACAGGTGAGCTGACTCTACACAGGTGAGCTGACTCTACACAGGTGAGCTGACTCTACACAGGTGAGCTGACTCTACACAGGTGAGCTGACTCTACACAGGTGAGCTGACTCTACACAGGTGAGCTGACTCTACACAGGTGAACTGACTCTACACAGGTGAGCTGACTCTACACAGGTGAGCTGACTCTACACAGGTGAGCTGACTCTACACAGGTGAGCTGACTCTACACAGGTGAGCTGACTCTACACAGGTGAACTGACTCTACACAGGTGAGCTGACTCTACACAGGTGAACTGACTCTACACAGGTGAGCTGACTCTACACAGGTGGACTGACTCTACACAGGTGAGCTGACTCTACACAGGTGAGCTGACTCTACACAGGTTACTGACTCTACACAGGTGAGCTGACTGTACACAGGTTACTGACTCTACACAGGTGAGCTGACTCTACACAGGTTACTGACTCTACACAGGTGAGCTGACTCTACACAGGTGTACAATGAAACAATGTTAGCATAAATAGCTTCAGGTCCATTAGCATAATCATTCTAAACTTTCAAACACACATTTCTCCACGTGTGCTTCTCTAAACAAAACTAAATAACAGCCTGGGTGTATCTGTAAAAGATGAACAGTTATGTTTCATCATTAAACTGTAGCTAGTGACGCTGCAGTCACTTCCTGTTTGACTTCTTATGACTAGAAGCCACTAGAGACGATGCATTACTGAAGATATTTCACACATTTTACTGGTTCAACACTTTTAACTCAACCAACAGTTTGTAACAAGCTGAAGCTCTAAAAACTCGGAGCTGACCTGCAAACCAGACTGGCTCCACTAGCTCTGTGGCTCTGTGGCTCTGTGGCAGTGTGTGACTGTGCTGCTATCATGGTGACGCTGAAACTAAAGAGCACCTCCAGGACTTCCTCATCACTCACTCTCATGCATGTGTCCCCAGCCGCTGATGGTACAGCAGTAGTCATCGGGGAACGTCATGCTTCTGTCTGGGAGGCAGATGGGTCTGATGAAGGGGGTTCTCCTCACACAGCGGCCGTCCTGCTTCTTCAGCTTGATCAGGACTGACGAGCAGAAACACAGCGAGGAGCCAAACGTGAAGCCAAACTGATGAAACAAGCTGCAGACTCAAAACAAAACAAGAGTGTGTCTGTCTATGTGTGTGTGTGTGTGTGTGTGTGTGTGTGTGTGTGTGTGTGTGTGTGTGTGTGTTCATGCGGGGGAGCACAGGGACACAGCTGCTCGGTGACGCACAGCTGTGCACGCAGACTTCTGGGGCCTGCAGAGAGTTTGTGAGGCTCTGAATGTGGACAGGAGGTCTCCTGGTTTATGTGAATCACTGCTCCCTCTGTGTGTGTGTGTGTGTGTGTGTGTGTGTGTGTGTGTGTGTGTGTGTGTGTGTGTGTTTCATGATTACCGATGTCATGTAGTGTTGGATTAAACACGGAGAACTCTTTTGGAAAGATGTAGTTCTCCACTCCGAAGGTCCTGGTGTTGGGCCCGGTGACGTTGAAGCTCTGCTGGCCGAGCACCACGCGGATCTGAGACTTCAGGGGGCTGAGGGAGGACAAGCTTCATCACTACATGCTGCTGTGTTTCTATAGCGCTCCTACAGTCTACTGACGGCTCAAAGCCGCATTACAACACTCCAGCATGTTCCTCATCATGTTCATAGCTGTCCTGCTGCAGGCTGTGATGAACATTGTGGATTCTGGCACTGCTTTGTTAGTTTAATCGAGTCCCAGCTGATAGTGGAGACACTTAGTCTGAAGGAAAGAAAAGCTGGCAGTGATATTTGCCTGTCTGTTGCTGTTAAAGAGGAAACAGCCTCTGTGCACGAGACGTTTTTAGGTTTTCCTCGAACTGGATGCTTGTCTAAATATAGGTTGTTGGTAAAGCTGCGATGCAGAGGTGTCAAAGTCTTTAAATCACGCGCCGTTTGAGTTTTGACCCCCTGTTCAACTGCAGTGGTCTCAAAACAGTGGAGAGGAGCTACAGCTCTGGTATGAAGCTGGTGTTCTCTCTCTCCACATTATCACAGTGTGCTCCCTCAGACAGGCTGCAGAGCTGCAGCTCCATGACTTACTTGCGGAAGAAGCAGTGAGCTGCAGACACGATCCAGCAGGAGGAGACCAGGGTGCCGGCGCAGAAGTCCTGCTGCCCGATGTAAATGGCTGCCATCCAGGGGTGAGTGCCTGGCAGAGCGGTGTTCCCGCCCATTATGCGCCCTCTGGCCACCCACAACCTCTTCTTGTGCTTTTTCCCACACACGGGCTTCTTGGCTGGCTTGGTCGGTCTGGGTTTTTTAATGCCGGGCAGGACGTTGATCTGGATCCTTCGAGAAGATGCTGCATGTGGAAACAAGTTACAGGTGAATGATTATCTCAGACACAGCAGCATGATTACCTCTTTCAGCTGATCGGACTAAAAGCACTACAGGTCTACCAGCTACAGTATTCTGCTCACACTCTGTCTGAATACCTCTTCTGAACACTTTGGACTTTGCCTCTGGCTGATTCTCCCCTGCAACAACACAAAACAGACGTTCTACAGGTGATGGAACTGACACAGTGTGGAGGCACAGGAGGGCCATCACACAGACATTCAGTGGAAACATGAATAAACATAATTATCTATCTGCTCCCTGTATTTCTACTCACAGAGCCACCGCATGTCTAACATATGCTGGAGAAGCCCCAGCAGACGGGGAGGCTCGAGGATCTGTACGTTCTCCTGGCGTCGTGACAGACGACCCGATGTGCCAAACCCCCGCTCAGCTCATAAACACGAGGCTCCACCCGACACGACGTGTTGACTGGTGATGAGTCATGCCTTTATTTCCTCCTTATCTCATTTAGCCCACGTTTTAAACCAGCTCTGCCACTGAACCAGTCGGCCCGGCTGGATTCAGCTGGCTGAGCAGAGATCAGCTGAGTCCTCTGGACTTCTTTTCACATCACAAACACTGGATTTCAAATTAAAAGTCGAAGCATTAAATGAGGTCTGGAGAGGACGATGACAAGCGTCGCTGACTGCGTCATTTAATCAAAGTGAAGAGAATGAAGACGTCGAGGCGTCCTTGATGAATAGTCTCAACTCTCCATCCCTTCACACAGAGCGCCATCATCAGGACACACAGATGAGCCTGAGAGTCGTGGAGGGTTCGTGAGGCCGAGGCCACAAACTGACGACTTAAAGAAGGAACACTGATGCAGAGGAGGGAAGGATCCATGAACACAAGATGAAAGAGAGACGAGCTGCCAAGCTCACAGATACACGACGCCTCGGCCGCGTGGCAGAGCATCAGAGCGCTGCAGCGAGCCATCAAACCAGCTGCGTTACACAGGATTACACAGCTAACGTTAGCCCACAGTCCAACAACACAACTGTACTCACACACAGGCTGCACACAGGACGGCACGTCACAGTACTCCCAGGAGATGGCGCTGTCCTGTAGCGTGTAGCACCACGGCATCTTGTCCCCGTCCGGGTTCCTGCACACACAGAACCAGACACAGTGAGTGGACCATCGTTACTCAGGAGACAGCTGAGACACACACGTCTTCACTCAGGCATCAGGGTCAGTGCTTCAGTGATGCTGATGCTGCAATATGCAACTTCTCTGAGCCTGAGCCTGAGCCTGAGTCTGAGTCTGAGTCTGAGTCTGAGTCTGAGTCTGGCTGCTGGGTAATCACAGCAAAGACAACGAGGACTGAGGGAGGCAGTGAGAGGTGGAGGAACGTGGAGGAGATAACAGGCTGGACTCATTGTGAGCTCCTTCGGTGCTGCTGGTGGCTGGATGTTAGCTAGCTGCCTCTGTATAAAGGGCTGGTCCACAGGAGTGACAGGTGGAGGCACACGGACCTGACAGGTGAGGTGCAGGACGAGCACACGGCTCTGCTAGCTCGGGGAGAGAAGTTGGATATTGCAGCTTTAAAGGAGCATTATGTAGTTTAGTGGAGGATCGTTTAAGCCTTAACAGACTTAATCTAATATAATCATGAGTGAATAAACTGAATAAACAAACTGGCCTTAAAGGACAACACTATTTAACACTGCTTTACTTTGTTTGTATGTGGCGGACCCTGCCACCTTTCTAGCCTCAAACAGTCGGTACCATAGCAACCACACTATGAGGCCAGTGATAAATGTCCTCATGTCCGTCACATCCTTCATCGTTCGTGATGCTGCATCAGCAGGATGACTCCGCCCACACACACCTGCAGAAGGCGTGCTCCCCGAGGCCTCTGCGGGACGAGGCGGCCACCGTGCCCACGTGGAGCTCGTCGTACAGCAGGTCGGAGTCCCAGCGCAGGCAGCGGGCGCCGGACAGCGCGGTGCCCACCACCCCTCTGTAGCCGGTGCCCCGGTGGTTGTAGCACTCCGCCTCCGGCTCTGCACACACACACACACAGAACACAGGCTGAGAGAGGCGTCTCCACGCCGCGGGCGAACTCAGGTATGTAAACAGCACGCACACAATCAGACAGGTTCAGGATGCAGATGAGAATCTGGAGCGATGACAGATCTCCTTCCTTCACACTGGATCCGTCAGAACAAGCCCTCTGTGTGCATTAACAGCAACAGTAGCAACAACCCCAGTACCAGTTCAGCAGCTCGCTCATGTCTTCACCTGCCGCCATCCATCAAACCATTATCACACACACACATGCATGAACACGCACACAGACAACAGAACATCAGTCCTGCTGCTACTCACCCAGGCTGCAGCGCGGCCCGCTGAAGCCCTGTCTGCAGTGACACACCTCCCGGCCCGTGGCCACGATCAGGCGACACGCTCCGTCGTTCTGACACGGGTTGGACCGGCACACTGGACACACGAAGGCAAACCGGGTCAACACCACACACACTGAACCTCTCACTTTATCTGAAGGTGCAACATGTTAGACTTCACCACCTGCTGATGTAGTAACCTCAGTAACACTAACTGCAGCTGCTGTTAGCTCGTTAGCCAAGCAGCAGTCTGCTAACACTGTCGACACACCTACTGTTTCAGATCATCATCATCCAACACAACCAGCTCCGTACGCGTCCGTCCTGAAGGCTCCTTTATGTGTCACGGCATTAAAAGCACAGTTCTGCTTCTGTTCTTTATCTTTATTCTTTATGCTCCAGGTGTTTTCTTCAGATCTGTTGAAACATCTGAAATATTCCAGAGAACACTGAGTTCACATGAAACAAAACAGAAAGTTTCACTTGAACTACAGAACTTGTTCAGGTGTGAAGTGTTTCCTTTTGTCCGTGGCTGCTGTAAAATGAGCCGCTGCCATTGTGACAAAGAGCGTTGTGGTCGGGGGAGCATGAAACCAGCTCAGTGCCTGGCTCTGCTTTGTGCCAGCCGCCCTGTGAAGGCCCGTGAACATCCCCCCTGAGATGAAAGCACCTGACGGAGCCGTGGGGTGTGTCCTACACTCTGGGCCTGAGTCACACTGAGTCATATAATCTGTCTTTTCATCCGTGGAGAGGCGACTCCTGAACTCTGGAGCTGCCATCAAAGGAGAAAAGCATTTCTGGGGGCTGGGAGGAGACGTGATACGTGTGTTTATGGAGCCTGATGTCTGAGAAAAGCTTTGTGGAGCATAAAGAACATAAAGGAGCCGGGCCTGAGACAGAGCCGGGCCTGAGACAGAGCCGGGCCTGAGACAGAGCCGGGCCTGAGACAGAGCCGGGCCTGAGACAGAGCCGGGCCTGAGACAGAGCCGGGCCTGAGAGAGCCCAGAGGAGGTGCACTGTGAGGTTCTGGGGAAGCTTCACTGACTCAACCACCCATCAACACATCCCCTGACTGGGTTTTACTCTCGTGACCCAACAGGAGACACAGTACCATGTGACAGCCCGTCTTACCTGTGTATCGGACCCGCTCACACCGGATCTCTCCGGCCACACAGGTGCACTGCTCCACGTTACGGAGGTGGATCCGTCCCCAAGACTCTCCGCTGTCATAATAGCGCCAGTGTTCGGTTTCATAGCACCTTCCTGAAAACAGCAGAAGCACACATGAAAGGCTGAAACGTGAGAGAAGAGCTCAGCGGAGCATGAAGAGGCTGGTGGAGGGGTAGAGTCTGATGGAGGGGTAGAGGCTGATGGAGGTACAGGATGAGGTGGAGATGAAGTGGAGGCATGTTGGTGTGTTTGCTCTGTCTGTTAGTTTGGAGGGAGCGATGTAAATGATGCAGAACATGTGAACATGTTGGTCCATCATCATCACAGCAGACGGGTTAGAACCGAGAACAACATGACACATGACATGAGAGGCTTTAAATAACACAGCTGTTCTGGTTAAAGGTGCAGTACGTAAGAATCTACCTGTGGATTCTCTTTATACATCTACAACTGTAGCTACTAGCTTGTTAGCGCAGTTAGCCAGGTAGATAGCTGGACTCTGCAACACAGGCGTCTTTGACAAAGCATCAACACGGTTGTTTCTTCACACTCTGTTGATAACTTTTGGTTGTTTTAAACTAAAACTTCTACGTATTGCACCTTTAAACACCATGAAAGTGATGAGTTAAAGGATTAAAGAAGTAAAGAAGCCTGATATGTGATGCGACCTGTAGAAGACTGATGGAGGAGACACGTGGAGGTGTCTGATACGTATCATTCAGGAATCACAATCGGTCTACATACTCTGCTCACACAGTCGGCCGGTGAAGCTCTCCGGACAGGAACAGTCAAACGACGTGGGTCCAGGTGGGCTCAGCGTGCAGACGCCTCCGTTCTGACAGGGGTTCACCTGACACGGACCTGTGAGTCTGCGTGACGTGTGGACACCAGCTGGAACAACAGGAAGCACCAGATGAATACAGAGTTTCTGACGATGAGGACTGGATGAAGGTGTGTGTTCAGTGAACTAACCATCTGGAGGAGCTTCCTCTGGGACACAGAAGCTGTACCGCCGGTCCCGGTCAAAGTTGTGTGTGAGGGAGCACCTGAGACGGAGAGACAGGTGAGATACAGTCAACAGCTGGTCACCTGGATGACACATGACGGAGACATCAGGGCGGAGACATCAGGGCGGAGACATCAGGGCGGAGACATCAGGGCGGAGCGACGGATGGACTGTCAGAGATAGTGTTCTCTCCCTCCACCGTCTCTGAGTCACACCGCTGGTTGGTAACACTGGGTTTTAGCCCGATCAGCACCGTGCTGTTAGAAATGTCACGGTCACAACACTCAGGTCCAAAAGCTCTCGCCTCAGTCATCAATATTCACTCAGGCTTTGGTTCAATCCAGACACCAGGAGTACTACACCAGACCAGACCACAGACCAGACCACAGACCAGACCACAGACCAGACCACAGACCAGACCAGACCACAGACCAGACCACAGACCAGACCACAGACCAGACCACAGACCAGACCACAGACCAGACCACAGACCAGACCACAGACCAGACCACAGACCAGACTACAGACCAGACTCCATCATTGTTCAGATGTAGTAACTTGTGTCTGTGCAGAGGTGTATACAGGTCCCTGGAGCTTCAGGTCTGGGTGGAGGAGGGTACCATGAGCCTCTCTGAACCATGACGCTGCTCACTAACTTCACTAACTCTGTCAATCATCCACCGCTTTAACCACAGCTCACACAACCTGCAGGACAGAATGTCCAACATGTCTCCATCACAACACACAGGCTCACGTTACAGAACCAGGAGGTGTGGTGGACCAGCTGTCGGGTCACACATGACTGCACTCATGTGGCTCCAGCTCTCTGGCTGCCGTCCTGCTGGTCTCAGGTCCAGAGGACCATGAGAGGAAAGTCCTCCAGCAGGTCTGCTGCTGTTCTCAGCTCTGTCTGATAGAAGTGTTGCTGCGTCTCAGTCTGGAGCCATGAGACACCAGAGATGGTCCACCTGTGAGGCTGGTTGTGTCTCACAGACCACAGGTAACATCGTTCATCTCTGATGTTAACCACCAACCAGCAGTCGGCTCATTAACACGTCCTAATGTTTCCTGATGACATGTTGAATAAACCCTCGTCTCTGCCAGCTGTAATTAAATGTGACTACACACTGTACACACCTGCTGTTACCACACAAACACACACACACACACACACACACCTGTGACGACACACCTGCGTGGATCTGTGGTTTGTGTCTGGACAAAAATATGACGAGGCGGCACTTCTACCTGTCAGGAGTTGAGTCAGGCAGGTGTGTGTGTGTGTGTGTGTGTGTGTGTGTGTGTGTGTGTTACGTTAAACACACATCACTGAGTGTTTGTGTAACCAGAACATTTCACCCAGGCGGGCCGATGATGACAATGATGACTGATGACGATGATGATGATGATGATGATGAGCACTCACCAGGGTGTCGAGGAGAGGAAGGTGATGCAGTCGTGATGGATCCGTCCACCCTGGCGGAACGGGAACTTACAGGGTTTACCTGAAGTGGTCAGAACTGGACACAGAGACAGTTACTGGTACTGGTTCTGTACTGAAGACAGGTGGACAGAACACAAGTACACAAAGAGTCCTCTGAGTCTGTCCTCAGCTCTGATCAGGGGACAGCTGATCCATGACCCTCTCCTGCTGGTACTGGTTCTACACATGGCTCACACTGACCCGGTCCAGCTGTCTGAACACCCCTCACCCCTCCAGCTTTAAACCCAGAACTCACCTGTCCTGCTCTCCCTGCCTGGCTCCGTGGAGACGTCTGTCCCAGACCCGGAGACTAGCGCGCTCTGGAACCGGAGAAGACAAGAGGACAAGTTAGACAGCTCGCTTCTCTCCTTTTACGCACGCAGAGGCGCGCAGAGTGGAGACGGAAGGTCCGGACTCACCGGCCGAGCTCCGAACACACAAGGCAGGAACAGAACCAGAACGAGAGCCATGGTGAAGGTGTGCTGGTCCGGAGGAGCTCTGATCCACTCTGAGCCCGTCACGTTATATCTGTCAGCTCCCGAGTCCTCTCGCTGCTTTTGGTCATAGGAGACGTGGGAAACCCTGCAAGTATTATCCTGTCCCGCACCAATTCAGCCCGGATTGAGTAAACCGGTTGCGTCATTAGGCTGGTCTATCTCTGAGGCATCCTATATCCTGCTGCAGAGCTCCCTCTGCTCCCTCCACCCGCCCACGGTCTATCTCCAGCCCATCTGAGCCGAGCCGAGCAGGGAGGAGGACACTCCGAAACTTTCCAGAGACAGACACAGAGGAGGAGGAGGAGGAGGGACACGGGGCTGCCAGGTGATGTGTAACCTGGACAAGTTACTGACGTGTCAAGTTACTTTTCGCCTGGGGAGCAAAATGTCACAACTCATCTGTGTAAACTGTGTAAACTGTGTGTAAAGTGTGTGAACTGTGTGTAAAGTGTGTGAACTGTGTGTAAAGTGTGTGAACTGTGTGTAAAGTGTGTGAACTGTGTGTAAAGTGTGTGATCGTCCTGTCTGCTCGATACGTCTAAAAGCCTAAATGACGCCGACTGTCCTCAGCTAGCATCAGGAGGTTGGTGTTAGCTGATGGGGCTAACTCAAAGTGAGCTCAAACTAGCATATTAACCTAGAAATGAGAATTAATTAACTCTATCCGAAGTTATACAGCCTGGATGAGAAATAGTTGACTATATTCAAAGTTGAATTAGCCTAAATGATACCTACCTACAGGTGTTGACAGTTAGCGTCAGTAGTAATTTGCAGGTTTAATGTTCAGTTAACTAGCCGATGGGGCTAAGGTAGCTTAGCATATTGAGCTAGGTGTGAGATATTGTTATCTGTATTAGCAGTTTAAACAGTCTTAATAACACCTTCTTACCTTCCCAGGACTGACAGTCATCACTGGTAGTTTAATACAGGTTAAAGTTCAGTTAGCTTGTTGGGCTAATTCAAGTTGAGCTAACACTTTGGTTTAGCATAAATAAGCTTGGGATGAGAAATAGTTGACTCTATTCTAAGTGTAAGTAATGAACACGTTCCACAGGTCTTATATTACAGGTTAAAGTTCAGTTAGCTGATGGGGCTCATTCAAACTGAGCCACGGTTTAGCATGTTAAGCTAGGAGTGAGCCACAGTTTACTCTGTTCAAAGTTTATATAAAGTTAGTCTATGATGAATAGTTCACAGTGTTTGAAGTCTAAATACCTCCTTCACCTCTGGACAGATACCATCAGCAGCATGTTGCAGGTTAATGTCCTGTTAATTCACATTGAGCTAAGGATTAGCATATTAAGCTAGGTTTGAGAACAGGTGAGCTCGCTCCTCTCTTGTAGTGACTAATGATATCAGAAATGTTTAACCTGATATTACAGAATGTGTGAACACAGCTTTAAACCTCATTAGTCTCTTGAGCACTAAATTAAGCTAATGTTGAGATAGTTGCAGACTTTGAATTGTCGCTCATCATAAATGTTCTTTATGTTATTAGTTTTTATTTTAAATCTCTCTCTGGCTCTATGGAAGCTGTCGTGCGGCGCTCCAACACCTGGAACAAGCTCTTACATGTCATACAGTGTTAACGGACAGGTGAGCAGGATCCAGAACACAGAGGAGGAACTAGTAAATCTGGAACAGCCTCAGTCACTTTATGACTGACATTTAGGTTCAAACACCTTCAGCAGGTTTTGTAAAGTTCTACCTAATAAAGGATGACAGTTAAACACAAGCACAGGTGATTCAGAACAGATCATTTCTGTTGTCTTACGTTTTAAAAGTAGAAACTTTGGAAGAATTATGACCCTTTAAACTCCATTTTGACTCCAGGTGGACGTCTGGTGCTTTGTGGTTCTCTGTGCTCCTTTCAAATTAAAAGCACCGTCACACACAGTGTTAAAGCGGCTGCTGTGTGAACAGGCAGAGGAGCAGCGTGGCCATCAGAGCCGCCGGCGGTGTCTGACTTATACCTCACGTATTTCAGAGAAGAGGGTGGATCAAGGATCCGGAGAAAAGTTACTGTCGTACAAAGAATGCAGTAATGACAGCACCTGTGAACGGAGGGAAGTATGAAAGTGAAGCCAGCCAAACATTTATAGGCCTCGTGTGTTGTCAGCATTCCAGCAGTGACATGCTCCGTCAGGACCGGCCCACCAGTCCATAATCTAACCTCTAATTTTCACCAGCTGGAATAATCTTCCTCCAGATGCTGAGCTAAGAACACAAAGAGGAGGCCGGACGGCTGAGCAGCACTTCTACACCAGTGACAGGTCCGCAGGTAAAGGTGAGCTGCCTCCAGAGACACTGTTCAACTCAGACCCCGTTAATTATTGACAGTTCTGACTAACTTAGCAAACACATTTAGCTTTTAAGACAAATATGTCAAGTGAGAGAATCCAGAGCTGCAACTGTGTTTAACCAAGACTTCAGGTCCTGAGCGAGAACACAGGAGCCTGTGTGACAGGGTGGAGGAGAGGAGGAGGGGCTCCCCGCCGTCTGATCACAGCGATCAATAACACGAGAGCAGAGCGCCGGCCGGGCTGGATTTAAACACATTCAAGCTTTTTAATCAGTCAACATGTGGACAGCCTCAACACCACAGAAGCAGGAAGTACAGGCAATAAAGGTACCGGCATGTTTTATCTGTCAAACACAGGAAGAAGATGTAAACAGGAAATACTTAAATATACAACAGAATCATCATCATCATCATCAGAGTCCTGCCTCTCAGACACTTCTGACCGGCCACGTAGCTTCTAACTCAAGGTCCACTTCCTGGTACCTCATGAGGTCTTGATTAATGATAATTCATTCAGATGTACAGTCGTCACTGTTATTACGGATCACAGGTCAGAGCTGTCAGCTGCCTCTCAGGGTCTTCCTCTGTGGAAAAAGCTGTTAGAGGATCTTTCTGTCAGATTTCATAAAGCATGTGTACATTTTAATAGAATTCATATGATATGAATAGCTTAATTAATGGTCATTCCCTTTCCCTGACGTCACACACTCTCAGTCAGCTCTTTGATTCATCGTGACGTCT